>JALMGJ010000010.1:5107500-5542500 GCA_023362775.1 Charina bottae
AAGTATTTACTGCTTAGCATTCATGAATTTACATAAACTTGTTGAGCAGCTTTAAAAATTACACTCAAGCATGTCAAATTACCTCTGAATAGAGAGGAGGAGGCTGAAATCGGAATTCCTGTATGTAGGCAAGCATAGGAGAACGCAGCTGTTCTTCACAATCAACTGAATGTGGGTAAACAGTAGCATGCCTTCCGTATTCCTCCTCTGATACTATGTCAGCATAATTGGGTGGTGCTAGGAAAAAAACACATGTGCATGGACATATAACTCTTTATCTCAATCAAAGTAAAATCATACTACAGTGATTTTCTTCTGCACATAAATCAGTCCCTAAGCTGTAACTATGACGACTGATGATCCAAAATACAGCCATGATAATTTTAATGTAACATCAACCACTTAAAGAGTGCTTGAATACAAAGAAGAGACTATCTGTTCCTGGATGAACTGATTTACAATCAAAAGCAATTAAAATTACAGAAAGAAAACCCTACTTTAAATAATTGACTTAAATAAAGTTTGCTACTGATTTCTCTCCATATTTTTTCAAGCAATGGTACAAATCTAATAACTAAAACCACAATTTATAAATAACAAAGGGTATACTTTATGCAATTTTAGAGAACCTGATATTTACGCAGGAAATCTTACAAGTACTTGCTCCTTATATCCAGCCATGGTGCAGCATTAAAAACGTCTACTCCACTATCCATTTCTAGTTTATCTCCATCCTTTCCTAAGGAATTTCGTTATTTTTTTTCTAATGACCAACTTGCTTGGCCCAGCTTCACCATTATGCAAGCTTGGGACAATACTCTATTCAGCTTGCACCTTTGCACATATGGCTATAGTCACAGAAATAAATCGGAAAGGCCACTTATTTCAGAGTAAAAGCTGTTATTTCAGCTGGATAAAATCATCATCATAAGATCGAACATTTTTTAAAAATCCAATTTAAATGTATATATTTTTAGGTAAAGTAATTGATTTTATCCAATCTGTAATAAAATATCTCATCCAATCTCAAAGACATGCCAAGAAAACTTGGCATTATATTTCGACAGTCATCCTTTAAGATTTCAGTGAAAAACAGCAACTGATCTAGGATTACTATAGTGTTGGACACCTATAGTGTTGGATAATTTTCGTCCCGTCTCCCACCTCCCCTTTCTGGGGAAGGTGGTTGAGAAAGTGGTGGCATTACAGCTCCAGAGGATTCTGGATGATACGGATTATCTAGACCCCTTTCAGTCAGGGTTCAGGCCAGGATATGGGGTAGAAACTGCATTGGTCACACTTACTGATGATCTCTGGCGAGCGCGGGATGGAGGCAGTGCATCCATCCTGGCTCTTCTTGACCTCTCAGCCGCTTTCGATACCATCGACCATGGTATCCTTTTGGGACGGCTTAGGGGGTTGGGGGTGGGCGGCGTGGTTTTGCGCTGGTTCACCTCCTTCCTCCAGGGCCGATCCCAATTGGTGGTAATAGGAGATGAGAGATCCGACCCTCGGCCCCTACTTTGTGGGGTGCCACAGGGTTCGGTTCTCTCCCCTCTCCTATTTAATATCTACATGAAACCGCTGGGTGAGATCATCCGCCAACATGGGATGAGGTATCATCAATATGCTGATGATACTCAACTATATATCTCCATCCCGGGCGAGTTAAGTGATGCAGTGACTGCCCTTTCTCAGTGTCTGAAGGCTGTGGGGGCCTGGATGGGGGCTTCAGCTGAACCCTGGTAAGACGGAGTGGCTGTGGATTGATGGTGCCTCGAGACCCAGAGAGTTGTCATCTTTAGATCTGGGCGGGGTGGCACTACCCCGTTCAGACACAGTGCGGAACCTGGGTGTCCTTCTGGACTCACGACTCCTGCTTGAAGAGCAGGTGGCAGTCGTGGCCAGAAGGGCATTTGTACAACTTCGAGTTGTACGCCAGCTACGCCCTTTCCTGGACCGAGACGCCCTCCGGACAGTCACTCATGCCCTGGTCATCTCCCATATAGACTATTGTAATGCACTCTACATGGGGCTACCCTTTAAGAGTATCCGGAAGCTTCAACTGGTCCAGAATGCGGCTGCGCGTGTAGTTATGATTGCCCCAAGATCGGCACATGTGACACCTCTACTTCGCGAGCTGCATTGGCTACCAGTTTGCTTCCAGGTCCAATTCAAGGTGTTGGTTGTCACCTTTAAAGCCCTACATGGCATGGGACCAGGTTACCTAAGGGACCGCCTCGTCCCCAGAGCATCAACCCGCCCCACTCGGTTATGCAGAGAGGGCTTGCTACGGACCCCGTCTACAAGAGAATTCCATCTGACGGGGTCCAGGAAGCGGGCATTCTCTGCAGTGGCACCTGCCCTCTGGAATATTCTGCCCCTGCAGGTGAGGCAAGCCCCCACACTGATGACCTTCTGAAAACAATTGAAGACCTGGCTCTGCCACCTCGCTTGGGATGGGAGGAGTAATAGCTCCTCTTGGGGATGGCTTGCTCCGTAGAGTTCTTTTAAACTTAGCATCAGAGCCTCTTGGGTTTTATATATTTAATTAATTTATATAGATATACATTTATGTACGGTATTTTATATGCTTTTATATGTTTTAATTGTCAACTTTGTGTAAACCGCCCAGAGTCCCCTCTGTGGGGGGAGATGGGCGGTGATATAAGTATGATTGATTGACTGATAGATAGATAGATAGATAAATAAATAAATTACAATAAAAGCTTTCATGATAAATTATCTATCAATTCCACTCTCTCCAGTCTAAGTCAAACACTTCACTCACTATACCAGCTTTCCTTTGGAAACTTTTTCAAGATTGGTCTTTCCCCTGCAACTAAAACCCTAGCCCCAAAAGATGAAAAAAATAAAGCCCAAGGGTGCACCTTCTGGGTGTTCTGGCATTGTCTGAGCCAGCCACCTCATATCCATAGCAAACTGGTTGACAAGGCTTGAGTTCCTGCTGGAAAAAGCAGTACATGGAATTGTGCCAATGACCAAAGGCAGTTCAACCGTCAACTTCTTGGCACCAGGAACATGAACATACACCTGTGACAAGAGAGAAGAAATTTTAAACAATGTGCCAGAGGGGAACCAAGTTTACAATTTTCCAGGCTGCAAAGTAAGGAAATTCCCACAAACACAGTAATTCTAGGTAAAGCATAAGAGTTTTGCAATAGGAATCCCTTCTCCAAAGCCATATCCTGGAGCCCTCTAGCCGGTCTCAGAAGAACATCTTTCTCTCACTGTACTATTTAGTTGCATTATAATGTTAAATCTCCTGGTGACTTCATTGACATATCTAGGCAACAGTATGAAAGTGTTTTGATAGTCTGTCTTCGGGAATACTTTTCAAGGTTACAGCTTAGTCTACAATTCTGTGATCTTCTAATGGTCTCCTACTGAAGTCTAACTAGCCCCGTTCTCCTTAGTTTCCAAGTCTAGTCAAAATCAGCTAGGTATTGCCTCCTGCATTACAATCTATTGATCAAGATTTATTTAATTGGATGAAAACCATACTCACAGCTAAGGAATATTCAACTTTGATAATACAGCAGTCAAGAATAGAAGGGGTGACAGGTGGAATTTTCAAAGTTTTGCCATTCCAGGTATCTGTGCTTCCTGAGGCAACATGGTTTCCTCGCACATTGGCCACCACCTGACGAAAAGTCTTCATTTTCCCTCTAACTAAATAAGTCTGTATTTGGAAAATGGCAGCTTTTGGAACAATTAACCGAGAGGAACAATTTTCTATTTCTGCATAAATTGGTATAACTTCACCTAAAGAAAAATAGAAGAACCCAGGAACACTGAGTAAGTTATAATGTACCTATGTAAGTTGCATCCTCCTCCTTCTTAGAATAATGTTTTCTTAAGCATGCCTTTGAACATAGTTATTGTATGATAAGGTAACATTTAACTCAAGTCTGGGAAAAAAATCTACTTTTTTCTCGTCATTGTTCCTCTCTCTAAGCTAACACATTTTAAAATATAAGCACTCATTAGTACAGTAGGCCTTAAACATATACAAGTTATGAGGGAAATTAAAATGTTTTAGTCACACATATATGGGCTTACTAGATATCGCTTTCTAAATCTGTTTATGCTAAAAACCCAGGATATTTATAAACTCATCAACAACAACATACACAGGATATTCCAAAGCCAAACATGACATTGTGAAAGAAACAGCTGAAATATAGATACTTACCATTACAATACCCTTTCCTATCGATTTTGGCACTCAAAGAAACGGGGCCCGAAGTGAAGAACCAGCACCCAACCATTTTATCTCGAGTTTGTCTTATAGGGCTCTGCAAATAGGGGCAAGAATAAGAGTCTGTCAAATGAACAGTGACTACAGTCAGCTGTGACCAATGTGCCAATCAACTGTAGAGATGGGCGGTGATGAATTTGAATAAATAAAATAAGAGGCATGTAAGGCAAGGAAAGCAAAAGGAGGTGTTCACTTCCATTCTAACATTGTATCAGATTGTAGCTTCCAATTCTCTCAGCAAGCTCTAGAATGACTGTAATACTTTTTGGAAAAGATACCTGGCCCTCTCCACCATTCCTAGTTGCAGTCTGTTGAAGAGCACACGCACACACCTGAAGCAGCAGCACTTGCTACCTCATTGCTCTCTGGTGCAGCAATTACATACCTCAAGTTAGCAATCAATATTGGTTGTTGTTATTATTATGGAACTGACATTACTGGACATAGCTGCAAAGGACCAAGCTCACAGTGCAATACTAGAGGTATCTTCTCTGCAGAACATAAAAAGAACTCATTAAGACTGCAATGCTCAAGAGGATCAAGACATGAGTCCACAGCAGTTCCACAGGAAGAAAAGACATGCTCTGCTCCTCTCTCTGCAGTAAGGAGGGAGGGACTCGGCTTCTGACACCTTCCTAAGTAGCATGTGGTTTTTACAGCTTATGATGTCCTTTTCTCCATCAAAATGGAACCAAAGGAAACCTTATGGAAAAATGCTACTTTCCTTTAACAACAGAGTGGAAATGCAAACGCAGGAAGTCTAATTTTTAAAAATGTTACTACTCTGCTATGCTGCAAACTTCTAGGCATTGCCATTCACATTCCTGTCCAAACCAGATTAAGGTGGACAAACTGGGGCAGCAATCAGATCTGACCCTGGAATGGTTTAAACAATGACGTAAGACTAGGAATTGTGGATTTGACCTTCAAGTCTTTCTTGGTCACTTGTGATTGCTGGAAAGTTTCCAAGATAACTCAGAGACTTTCTCTGCTACTCTCATTGGCCTTTCTAGTTTCATGAAGATCCATTCATTAAAGAAAAATTTTGCACAGGAAGCCTTGTTCTGCAAGAGCTCTGCAATTCCTCTCCTTGCTTTTTTGTGCCAATCAAGGCCCAGTAAATAAAGACCCAGTAGGCTGGGTCTTCTGTAGGTCATCTTTTCCCAAAGGTATCTCACTGTGCTTAGCTTTTCCTTCACATGAGGCTGAGTCATAGAATTAACTCCCTAAACCACCCATTGACCCATTCTCATTTCTACTCTTATTTTGAAGAAAATCTCCCAAAAATTCATCACCCCAAACTGGCTACTGTACCACTCAATTTCAGTGGTGTAATTTCAGGGTTTTTAGTGGGGCTGCAAGTTGTGCACCCTTGCATCACAATTTTATTGGCAAACCACCCATCAAGTTCTGATTTCTGATGATTATATTTCCAAAGAAGAAAATACCAAAATATCAGGGTTGAAAAATTATAAAGGTCCCAGCTTTTGCTATGCAATTAATAGAAATCAAGACAATCAGATATGCAAACAATGAGTTTTAAACCAGGTAATGAACTCCTAGGCAGAATAATGACACAGGACCTTATTTCTATGTTCTGACTACATATTACTTTAACCTAAACCTATTTTCTGCATCTCCCTAGAACATTAGAAGATCAGTGCTTAGTGCAAGCAAACCCATCATATATAGAAAATAACTGAAAAGACCTGAAGCAACAGCTTCGATGCCCTTAATTCTGCAAAATGACATGCACAATGGAAGGATGCAAAACCTAATGGTCAAGCTTAAATCACAGCTATGAACAATAAATAGCTAACTATAATTACTGTTCCTCCTGAGGGGAGTTAGAACCTAGCCCTATACATGTCGCTACTCTGATAAAAGTAAATACATTTCAATTTTTGTGTTACTGCTATTAAAAACCTTCCTGAAGCATGTCAATCCTTCCCCAGGTTTTGGAAGAACAGCTGTGATGCAATCAACGACATTTGGAAAAAAAGAGAAGACAACACTATTTGCAATTCGCATAACCTAGGGCTGTCTATTAATAGAGGAAAACTTAGAAGGAGGCTCACTGAAAAGTCAGCAGAGGAATAGTCCAAAATATCAAGGGCCAGATTGTAGCTAGGAACAAAGGACAGTGTGCATTGCACAGCTAGTTCTGCTCTTACCAGGAGAACTGGAGAGTTGACATCTATGTGGCTGATAACCTGAAACTCTCTCGACACAGTCTGATGGGGGGCTGTGGGACTTTCCAGGGTTACTTTCACAAAGTACTGAATGCTGCCATATTTCCCTGTGAAAGACGTCGCCAAGGGACTGAACACAAGACAGAGAAATGGCAAATTTAGCACATTTTTCTTCTCAGAGACTGACTTAACATAGGCAGCTGTTTACAATGTTCCTGCTAGAATGCCAACACCCCAAGGGACCTTGTGACTAACCAGGCATATTTAAGAGATGCTCAGGTCATGACAGATTGCTGTACGCATTCCATGTCCCTGGGCATGGACAAATTATGTTGAACAGAGTTTAGCTTCTGGCACATTATGATTGCTTGGGGTGCTGTTTAATTGACCACTTACTTGTGGTCAGATAAAGCATGAAGCCCCAAAAGGCTACTGTTTATTTATTTATTCATCACATTTATATCACCGCCCATCTCCCCCACAAGGAGGGACCCTGGGTGGTTTAGGTGGCTGTTCTCCATGGTAGCTCCATGGAGGCTTAACAAAGTTGTTTTGCACTCTAACTTTTTAAACTGAAAGCCTGTCACTGGGGGCGAAAGAAAAAGAAAAAGGGGGAGGGGGAATGTTAAAGCCAGAGAACTGTTCAGTGAATGTCTATTTTGCATAATATGCATATCAAACATCAATAAAAATGCATCTTACTGCAACACTACAAGAGTTTATTTATTTTATAACTGGTACAAATACTAAAACATCCAAGGCCCACAAAACTTTTTTGGTGTCTATTTTCAAAACATTTAATCTCTATTTAATCAAACAATCAATCTTAGTCAACAGCCCTCACCATGGTCAGGAAATGCACCAGCATTTCCTCAAAGCAGAGGGTGAAAAGTGCTACTGCTCACAGCAAATTTGGCCAGCCTTGAGTCATTGTCCTGATCACATTTTCCTTCTTTCTGCCCACAAGGTTTCTCAGTCAACCTAGTCCATGCAAATTATATTCAAGTTTATTTAAAGCTATGCTATTCATAGAGTTGGGACTCAAGGATTTCATCCTTATTCAAACGGCTGAATGTAGTTTTGCTGAATCCACATTTCTACTGCATCTTCCCCAACACAGTTTAATTGTGTTCTATAATGCCTCTCCCACATGGGAGAGTGGTGTGTGCATCACTCCCTTCTTGCTGTAATTGTTAAGGACAAAGTAGAGTCCTAAAGTCCAACTTTTTGCACTTAAGGATTTTGCAGTTACTCACCATTAGCTTTTTAAAAACTTTTAATAAATCAAAATTAGTATAATGCAAATCAAAATTAAATCAAGATCATGCCAGAATAAAGTACTATGTCTAATCCACTTTGTTTATATTTGTCTACCATTGCTAAAACATTTTCAGAGATTCCATAAGAACATTTACAAAACCCCCCAACATTTCAATTTATGTTGCATCGCTTACTGCAGGGGAAGTTGAAAACTGAACGGGAATTCGTATTTTCCAGCTTCTAATAAGATGAAACTCTCATCACCTATAGGAGAAAGAAAAAACATTATTTTTTTTTAAAATCATGCTCATTAATCATAACCATTATAAAAAAACCAAACAGTGAAATCAGTAGGAAACGTATGTGCTGTTTTGAAATGAAATTTTATTTGGTTCCACTGACAGGCAACAACTATGATAGAACTATAATTAACTTTGGCCAGATACAAAATATAATTTTGAGAATACAGTATTCAAAGTGGTTTGGGGAAGTGAACACATGCTTCTTTTGCCCCCATGTCAATCCTATTCCAACAATGCAACAGAAAAACATAAGAGTAATGACTTTGCTTGTGATCTTCAGTTCTTGCAGGAGAAGGTTTATGTTTCCAACCAACTCTACCAAGTTATAGAGCCTGAGAAGAACCCATGGCAGGCGAGATCTTTTTCTTCTTCTTACTGATAGCAAAGTTCACTTAATTGTGAACTCTTGTGGGATTTGTTTGTTTTGGCTTAGCAGGCCGTTTAAATCCACATTCCATTTTCTAATATTATGTGGAAACTTGACCACAATGGTCAAAATTTATTCAATACACCATGGTTAACAATATTGGCTTAGCATTATATGTGAATTTAGCCACAGAGTGCTATGTTTAAAATAGTTATAAATAGGAGAGCTAGTACAACATAAAAGGGGTGTGATGGCTCAGTGGTTAAGACGCCAGGCTTGTCGATTGGAAGGACGGCGGTTCGAGACCCAAGCGCCGCGTGACGGAGTGAGCTCCCGCACTCGCCCCAGCTCTTGCCAACATAGCAATTTGAAAGCATGCAAATGCAAGTAGATAAATAAGTACCACTTCGGTGGGATGGTAACAGCGTTCCGCGCGCAACATGCGGGCCACATGACCGCGGAAGCGTCTTCGGACAGCGCTGGCTCTTAGGCTAAGAAACGAGATGAGCACCGCCCCCCAGAGTCGGACACGACTGCGCAGGGGAAAACCTTTACCTTTCTTAGTACAACATAAAAACTAAATCTTTCATATTGATCTGAAAAGGATTATGTTAAATGTTGCCTTATCAACTTCTTCTAGCTTCTAGCTTGTATAATATATTTAATACTCTGAATTCCTACCCTGGCAGATAGCCTTGACAATTATACTGCTTCTGTACAGCCACCTAGCTTGAGATGTCTCACTGCTGCAATGGCTCTTCATACAAAATTATGTGTTTCATGCTTTGCAGAACATCCATACACCTAGTGAACCACAGCAGAGTTGTTAACAGCAAGGAATACTACCCGCCACTCTACTTTAAGTATAATTAGTGTTCTTATTGTTCCACATTGTTCTGAAGGGAAAGTGTACAGCCAGTCTTTAGATATTTTTTTAAAACATTAAAAACAAAAATAACATTTCTGCTTTCAAATAGTGGATCATTATGAACAGAAACTACATTCACTACTTCCTGTTCAGTAATTCTATTTTAGTTACGTTAAACCAGGGCTTCTCAACCAGGGTTCCATGGAACCCTAGGGTTTTGCAAGAGGTCACTGGGGGTTCCCCGGGAGATCACAATTTATTTACAAAATTATTTCAAATTCGGGCAACTTCACATTAAAGAGGTAAGTTTCATTCTTTGTTTTTAGTTTAAGAACACGGTGAATGCATATATACAGGCCTACACATGAAACAAATATAATAATTTTGTAACTTCTGGCCTATCTTTGAGCCTGAATGTGCAGGGGTTCCCCGAGGCCTGGAAAATATTTCAAGGGTTCCTCCAGGGTCAAGAGGTTGAGAAAGGCGGTGTTAAACCATGGTTTCTCACTGCATTTGAACTGATGTGACACACCCAACTTTCAGGCGAACCATACTGTGGGCAGAGGCAGACTGGGTTGTAAGGTGCAGTTTGCTCTCAAGCTCTCTTTGCCACACGTACCAGTCTCTTAAACCTAGTGGCATGTTTAGCACTGCCTACTCTTTTAAGATACTTGCAGAGCTTTTCAGTCACTCCATTAATACTACCACCATGCCATGGGAATATTCCCCTGTCCAATGTAGCTAAATGCCTCTGACTTGAAGCACCATCCTTTATACACTGAATAACAGCATTGCAAACCCTTGTCCCCAAATAGAAAACTGATTAGGAAAAAAGAAATCATCTGCCCAGAAGTATCCATAGGAGGGTCCAATGACAAAAGCAGCTTTACATCAACATGACACTGCAAGCATCTATGAAATGTGCAGAGCAACAGTACAACACTGCTTTTATCATTTTGACAAAACTGCTGGAGTCTGCAGATGCCCAACATCTACCTCTAAATAAACAGTGAACAATAGAAACTTGGGATTGAGCAGTGGATGGTCAATGAGGCAGTTCTTCCTTCCTAAGGCTTGGGATAGTATTCTTTCAGCAAGACCTTAATATACCTGTCAAAGTAGGTTTAAACTGTAAGTAAACTGTGACTCTGTTGCTTCATCCAGAAAATCAAGCCCATTTATTGCCATTCTTGGATGGTGACTTTTAGGATCAAAGGCCTGTTATCCTTAAAGGCCCCAGAACATGCATTGCTTGGAAGCTGCATAAGGAAACTGACAGGAGATGTAGGAGTGCAATCAAATAAGCAGTTCAGACACTGTCAACCTATGTTCTTCCCTGATGCACTTTGTGGAGACCCTAGTTCTCTTCAGGAGCTGAATGGTGAGAGCGGGACTCTGAACCATTCTTTCTCAACCTCATAATGTATTTAGGAGAACACATATTCCAGTTTAATAGGTAAGTTTTAAGTACTTAATGTTCTTGAATTGCTCTGCTGTCCATGCTAAGCAAAGAATTATGGGAAGTTTAAGAATACCTCCTCCTCCCCCACCAATTACTGGATTTAAACACTATCACTTAATCAAAATTTATCAAATAAAAAACAACTGGCTAATTTCAGAAATTATACTAAGTTGTAAATAATGGACTACAAACACACAACAATTAGGTTCACACAACTCCCTGAACCCCAATCCAAACAAGCTATATTTTAGTTCTGAGCAATGTGTTAATTAAAGTTTTAATCATAAAGGAATACGTACTGCTTTTATTCCTTGCAAGATCCTCAAACGACATGGCCACTGGAGTGAAGGAAAGCAGAGTAAAAAGGAACTCTAGGAAATTCTGCATTGTCAGTGAGAAGGACTAAATAATTTTATATGGCTTTTTCTATCAGGCAGAGGCAGAAAACCTGGGGGTGATGCTGAGGAATGCTGGAAGTTCTAGTTCTGCAACATCTGGAAGAGCACAGCTTTTTCATCCCAGACAACGTAAACAAGTATTTCAGAACTAAAATAATATTACAGGAGGTTCTTCCATGCTTTGCATTTTCTAACTACTAGATCAATACCAAACATAGGTAGGTTAAGACATGAGCTACTGAATTATGTATAGAAGTGAGACCGGCAGAAACAGATGTGTGTATGCCTTTGCATTTTGTATTTTCAAAAGGGGAAAACATTTGCTATATCCCTTCATACAGAGAGAGAGAGTTTAAAAAGAGCAATGAACACAACTGAAGTTAACTTGGATAATGTGAATGGTATAGTACTAATTAAATTTAAATGTTGTAAGCTACCCCAAGGGCAGCATATGCATCACCAGAGTATCTATGAATGGAAACAGTCCAGTGACTTGCAAAACCTGCAATAAATGATTATATGTGACTAAGCTAATAGCAAAGCCCAACAGTTGAATTTTTTTTTTTTTACTTTGTCTAAAAAAAGTCAAGTACATAAGCCAACTTTATATCAGGTATAGAAATCCTGGCTTGCCTGAGAAAGTTTCTTGTTTCGCAGGTTTGTTTTCCAAGCTGTTCAAAGGGAAGGGCGATGCAAGCCAAAGGGCTATTCATTCACATTATTGGGCATGAATCCACCTTTATTCATGGATTAAAGCACAAATAAGGATGCTCCATCTGATGAAGGCAATATTAAAGAAGAGTAAAAGGAGTTTCCTTCCTCCTGTGTAGAGAAAACTCTTAACAAAAGGGAGGGCTTTGGAGGGGAAGGAAGGAATCTGGCACTATGCCCCAAAGTCTCATACCTTGCTTGAAGTAGCATAGAAGTAGTATATGCACATTGCCATTGGCTCTAAGATTTGTTATGCTATTTTAAAGAACTGGTTGAAACTGGTTTTTAGATAGCTAGCTGGTATGGAATGAAAAGCCAACTTCATGCAGTGTAATACATGACTTTTAAAATGGATAAGTAAAGGTAAAGGTTTCCCCTGCACAGTTGTGTTTGACTCTAGGGGCCGGTGCTCATCTCCGTTTGTTAGCTGAAGAGCCAGTGCTACATGAAGACGCTTCCGTGGTCATGTGGCTGGCATGATGCGTGCAGAATGCTGTTACCATCCCACTGAAGTGGTACCTATTTATCTACTTGCATTTGCATCCTTTCGAATTGCTAGGTTGGCAAGAGCTGGGGTGAGTGCAGGAGCTCACTCCGTCATGAGGGGCTAGGGTCTCGAACCGCCAAATAAAATCTATAAATTGCATTATTTTTAATTTAATTTTCTTCATAGAAAAAAGTATTCTATTTTTCAGGAATCCAAGCATAGGCAGGGAGTTTCTAAGTCTTCTATAGTCATTTAACAGCAAACTTCCATTGAGTGCATGAACATCCTGAACATGTTTCAGCTGTTGGGGATGCAAACGTGCCTAGTTTCACCAGATGTAGCTGCCAGTGAGAACACAGCCTTAAAATAGAAGCTACTCAAAATCAAACCCTCTGGAGAACTCCGCTTGCTCCTTCCCACATATCTGCCAGCAAATCCTGGAAAATTCTATTAGGGAGTCATGTTAACATGTGGAAGAAAATCCAATAAAACATTTATAGGATCTTAAAAGACCAAAAAAGTTATTTAGCAAAAAACGGATGTCAAAGCCTCTAGCTGTGTAGAAGACAAAATCTCAGCACGTCCTTTTTTTTACACCTACTAGAATAACTCCTGGATGGGCAGCAAGTTCATTCATTATAGCAGTAAATAAGGAGTAAGATACCACTTTTGTACTGCTGCCAAGAAAACTACACAGACATGTGTATGTGGCTACCAGGGATCTAACTCAACTCACGGGAATCATTACTTTTCTTCTCCAATTCCAATCCAACAACTATTCCTCCAAATCAGCTAGCCCAAAACTTTTCTATTCCCTGGCACATGCCCTTCTCCCCTGAACCAAGGTTTCCCACATAATCTCAAGCAATCCCTACCACAATCTGGAATTACGGAGGATCTATCAATGTTAACAGTAAACCACCACATGAATGATACATTCATTCCTTTATAATCATCCTAGAACTCAGTAAGTTTCTGAGTACTGTTTCCTCTGAAAGAACCCCATCACCTTGGCATAATGTTCTTCTTCAATGTTTTCCTTCAGAAGGGAACTGCAGACTTCATTCCCCCCCCACTCCCTATAGCTTGGCTTCAGCCAGCTTCCTATTCAACTAAATGAACTATCCTTCCCCTTTTTAGAACTGTAGAATTCACTTCTTGAATAGTATGAGTGTGTGCACACATGTGAATGATTCTTCATTTCCTTCTTGGCTCAGTGGCCAGCACCTTTATTCCAGAGGGCCTCTGAAAGAGGCAGTGGCTGATTGTTTCTCTGATACTGCAGCTGGACAAGATGGTGTTTTACAATGCTGCAATTACTGTTATTTTGCTAGCTATCTTAGAGGCTTTTTGGCAGAAAGACTGCCACCATTTTTGCCTGTTCCCCCCTCACCCAAGCTATCCCTCCACCCCACGGTTACCCTAGCCTTTCTCCTATGCCCCCCTCCACTTAGAATCATGATTAATTAAGTCTGCACCAAGCCATTCCCATTTTATTCATCCCTTTTTATCCACCCATATCCGCTCTACCTATTTCACAAACTGGCTTTATCTTAGCTGGCTGATCTTTAAATGGCTTTTGCATATTTTACAGAGGGTATGATTCACCACATGCACTTTAAAAGCAAGGTCCTAATTGTCCTAGAGAACCAACAACTTCTTTACAAAGCAGCAGACAGTTAAAATAAAAGATGAAAATACTAAACAGTCTATCTCCACCCCCCAGTGGTTCTCTCCCCAGCCTCAATTAGACTCAAGCCTAATCAACATGAGTTCCCAGACTATCACTTCTCCCAAGGAATATTTGCCAGCTCTTTATTACCTTCTCTGCTCCTATAAATAAGCCTGGCAAGCTTTAAGAACAGAATGTTTCCTTTTCAGTGGCTCCCTTTCAGGCATATTTTCAGAAGCAGCTCCCTTTGTGATCCTTAAACCGCCATAAATTGCCCTCACTGAGACATGCACGTGCACTTAGAACAGCATTCCTTCCCCCATATGAACTTAAGCTTCCATCATCCACAGCCAGGACCGTGGGAGCTGAAGTCCAGGGTGGCCCCAGGTGGGGTTGGGCTGCACAGAAAAGACGGGACCCAAGCAGAGGTGGAAATTAGCAACAGAAACCTTTTCTCTTTATCCCGAAGCACACAACTCACCAGCCTGTCCTCCTCCAGTCTCCCCAGCTGTGCCAGCTGTGGACTACAAGTCCCATCATCCCCCAAACAAGCGCACCGCCAAGGCAGAAGCCGGCAAAACCCACCCCTATCTTAAAAACAGGAACAAAGGACGACTCCAGGGACTCTGACGCCCACCCAAGCCCCCCACCAGCTTTCCCGGGCAGGGCACCCTCCAGAGGCATCAGACTGCGACCCGCTGGGGATGATGTGAGATGGAACCCGACGGCTCCAGTTCTAGGAAAGACGCTTTGGGGGAATGGAGCTCAGGGCCTCAAGTTGAGGAGGGGCTGCTCGGCCCTCCCCGGCCTGCTCCGCTCCCCCAGTAAGGGATGGGTTGGCTGGCTGGCTGGCCGCGGACGATGGAGACTGTAGTCCTGCCTCTGGGAGGGGAGCGGCGCGCTCGCGGAGAGCGGCGGTAAAGGGGACCAAGCTGGGCACATCCGTGCCCCCCTCGGCTGGGGATGATGGGAGCGGTGGTCCCTCGCAGCCACCCCGCGCCTCCCTCGTCCCTTCGCTCGCCTGCCAGCAGCAGCTCCCGCCGGGCGTCCAGGTAGGGCACCTCCGCCTCCAGACGGGGCCTGGGCGCCCACTGAGGGGAAGGCGGCGGCGGCGGCGGCGGCCCTTTGCTCCAAGCGGCCCGGGCACCCCCGCAGGCCTCGAGGCGGAGGGCGCGCACCCGCAGCGGCGCTGCCAGCTCCAGCAGCACCTGCCCGGAAACCGCCTGCCCGCCGCAGTAGCCCTGCGCCCCGCTGGGCGACTCGGACAGCGCCACGGACAGCGCCTTCACCGGCGGCAGCGGGCAGCCGCGGCCCGTCATGGCGCGCCGCCTCCGCCGAACTCGCTGCCGCCGCGCAGGCGTCCCTCCTCCTCCGCGCGCCCCCCGCGTGAGCGCCGGCCCCGTCAACCACCGGGCGGCGCGCGGCGCGTGGACAGCGCCGCCATTGGCCCCGGCGCGGCAGGTCGGGCCGCCGTGGCCAATCGGAGGCGGGCGCGAGCCATGTGCACGGGCTGGTAAACAGGGTGGGAGGGAGCGGGGCGGAGTTAAAGGAGGGGGTGTCGAGCGGCCGCTTTGGGCGGCCTTCCCCAACGGGGCGCTCTCCAAGAGCCCGCACCCCCAGGCTTTGGCCGCGATCAGAGCGGGATCATTTGGGCGTGATTAGCGGTGGCTCGGAGGGAACAGGTCGCCCGAGGCATCTGCAGCGGGAAGCTGGCCCCCAATGCCAGGCAATGCATTGGTTAGGACTTGGAGGGGAGACCACTAGGAAATCCCATGAGTGCGAACTATATTGGGAAGTTGAACAACATCCTGGAAGAGGAAAACGTTCCCATATGAGTGGCCAGAACTGTTGATGGGGCTGAATTAACCTCCAGGGGCTGAATTATCTCTATCAATCGGACTTGGTTTGAACTTAATCGGTGCCTTAAGTTACAAAGTAACACATTTGAATCAATCGATGCAATAATCAATACGTTGTTTTTCCCACAGTATGATTACATGATTCTGTGAACTGAAATGTGGAAGTTGATCAACATCCTGTAAGAGGGAAATGAGGAAAGATTTCCCATATTTGCGCCCAGAAAGCTGAGCAAACGTGTCGGTGAAGTCGTACAGGGATGAAGTCATATCCAGGGAAAGTTTGCTAGATTCTGTTGAAACCAAGGAACCACTTCACCTGGTTTAGGTTTCCCAATTCTTGGGGATTCCCTCAAAAGGCTGAATTATCTCCATCAATCAGACTTGGTTTTAACTTAACCAGTGCCTTAAGTTACAAAGTAACAAATTTGAATCAATCAATGCAATAATAAATGCGTTGCTTTTCCCACGGTATGATTACATGATTCTTTGAACTGAAATAGTGGCACAGCACAAGGGTTACAAACGTGCAAACCCAGGTGCTAATTGGAAGATGCAACCTTATATTAATCTAACAAGGTTTGTGGGAACTGGAAAATCAAGAGCAAGCCTTGAGGGTAAGCCTTTGGGTCCTGACCAGGCCTGCTGTATTTAGGCTGCAAAACTCTCTTTTTTAAAAATAGTGATTTTATTAAAGATTATAATTACAGGGAGCCAGTTTGGTGTAGTGGTTAAGGCATCAGGCTAGAAACCGGGAGCCCGGGAGTTCTAGTCCCACCTTAGGCACAAAGCCAGCTGGGGGACCTTGGGCCAGTCACTCCCTCTCAGCCCTAGGAAGAAGGCAATGGCAAACCACTTCTGAAAAACCTTGCCAAGAAAACTGCAGGGACTTGTTCAGGCAGTCTCTGAGAAACGGATACAATTGAATGGGGAAAAAAAACTACAACAGTAAAAACTAATACAAACTAAAAATAAATAAATAAATAAAAAATAGAAGGTGCAGAAAAGAAAAAAATAGAAAGAAAAATAGAAAAGAAAGAAAAGTAAGAATATAGTAAAGAAAAAGAAAAGAAATATATAAAGAAATGACTTCCCACCTTCATCACAAGAAGTATAAACAATTTTAGTAACTTATCACCTCTTAAAATACAACAAATGATCTGTTCTTCCCATATCCCATCTCTTATCTATAAACAAATCCATAAAGCATTGTCATTTCAGTCCTGGTGTCAGCAAAAGTCCATTAAGGGTTACCAGAAATAACAACATATCTATTTTAACCTTTTTTTTAAAATACTTTTTATTGAATTTTAAAATATACAAAGATAATCCTCTTCCGACTTCCGATCTATCTATGGTCATAGGAATACAAAAAATAAAATTTTTCTTACATGCTAGCATTTGATATAATATTCATATACATTTCTTGTCTAATATATTTTATTTATATATAATCTAATCATCAAAACCCCATGCAAGCTTTGCTCCACCTGCATTTTGCAAATAGTCCATCAATGGTTTCCACTCTTTAAGATAATAACGATTTGAGTTTTCTTTTAGTAAACATGTCAATTTATCATTTTCTGCCATATCCATTAATTTTAACATCCATTCTTGTATTGTTGGTAACGTTTGGTTTTTCCAATTTTGTGCATAAAGAAGTCTTGCTGCTGTAATCATATATTGTATAATTCTAATAAAATGTTTTTCTGTTTGTACATCTAATAATCCAAGTAAAAATATTTCTGGTTTAAATGGAATTCGTATTTGTAATATATTTTGCATCAGTGAATGTATTTCAGTCCAAAATTTATTTGCCACTTTACATGTCCACCACATATGGTAAAAAGACCCCTCTTGTTTTTTTACATTTCCAACAAATGTTGGAAACATTCCCATACATTTTAGCAAGTTTTTGTGGGGTCATGTACCACCTATACATCATCTTATAAAAATTTTCCTTCAAATTGTAACACAAGGTAAATTTTAATCCTTTGTTCCACATGTCTTCCCATTGTTGCAGTTGTATATTATGTCCAATATTTTTTGCCCATTGAATCCTACAATCTTTAACTTGTTCCTCCACCATTTCTCCTTTTAACAACAATTTATACATTTTAGCAATTAAGTGGTCATCTGTTTCACATACTGTAGTTGTATCTCAAACTCCGATCTAGTTTGTTCAAATTCCAATTTTTTAAAATCTAATTTAAATTTCTCTATAAGTTGCATATAAGAAAGCCATTGAAAAATATATCCTTCTTGAGCAAGTTCTTCTTTTGATTTTGTTACATAATGCCCTTGTTCCTTTTTAAAAAAAATCCTTATAAGTCAGCCACTTATCCTTATTTCTTACTTCTGTTCTATGAAATGCTTCTTGGGTAGAAATCCATAAGGGTCTTTTATAACATAAGGTTGGCTTATATTTATTCCAAATCCTCAACAAAGATCTTCTAATATAATGATTTTTAAAGTCCACATTAACTTTAGCTTTGTCATACCATAAATATCCGTGCCATCCAAATCTTAATTCATGATCCTCCAAATTTAATAATTTTTCATTTTTCAAAACAATCCATTATTTAAGCCAAACCAAACCACAAGCTGCATAATATAATTTCAAATCCGGAAGACCTAAGCCACCTCTTTCTTTTGAGTCTTGCAAAACTTTATATTTTATTCTTGGTTTTTTTCCTTGCCAGATAAACTTGGAAATATCCCTCTGCCATTGTTTAAAAGGTTCCTCTGATGTCAATATAGGTAGTGTTTGAAAAAGATATAAAATTCGTGGTAAGATATTCATTTTAATCGCTGATATTCTACCTAATAGTGATAATGCAATTTTCCCCATCATTCTAAGTCTTTTTAAATACTCATCCACAGTGGAATATAGTTGTTCTTAAACAGTTTAACATTTTTGGATGTTAAATATACTCCCAAATACTTTACTTTATCCTCCATTGAATATCCCGTTATTTCTTTCAATTTCTCTTGTTGATGATGATCCATATTTTTAGTCAAAACTTTCGTTTTCTGTAAATTCACTTTAAATCCTGCTAACGACCCAAAGTCTTTCAATTTCTGTATTAATATTTCAATCCCATCCAGTGGGTTCTCTAAGGTAATGACTAGGTCATCAGCAAAGGCTCTTAATTTATAAAGTTCTTTTTTAACTCTAATACCATGAATACCATCATCTTGTCTAATATCTCTAAGCAAAACTTCTAAAACCAATATAAACAAAAGTGGAGATAAGGGACAACCTTGTCTTGTTCCCTTTTGTATTTCACATGGTTTACTGAAGTCTCCATTAACAATTATTTTTGCAAATTGGGGAGTATATATTGAT
The DNA here is from genome assembly GCA_023362775.1 of Charina bottae. NCBI lineage: Eukaryota > Metazoa > Chordata > Lepidosauria > Squamata > Charinaidae > Charina > Charina bottae. The sequence goes on from JALMGJ010000010.1 coordinate 5,126,707, forward strand.
TTAATCCACTTAATAAAATTTCCTCCAAAATTCATAGTCTCCAATACTTTAAACATAAAAGACCAATTTAAATTATCAAAGGCTTTTTCAGCATCTATAAATATCAAGGCAGCTTGTTTTTCATTATGTTGTTCCAAATATTCCAATACATCCAGGATATTTCTGACATTGTCTCTAATTTGTCTTTTGGGTAAGAATCCTGCTTGATCTTGATGAATAAAATTTCTAAGAATATTTTTCATTCTTTCCGCCAACACTGTTGTAAATATCTTATAATCATTATTTAATAATGATATTGGTCTATAATTCTTCGTTGAAGTCAAATCTTGCTGTTCCTTCGGGATCAATGTAATGTGGGCCTCTTTCCAAGTTTCCGGCATGATTCCTGTTTCTAAAATCGAATTCATAGTTTTCTGAAGAGGTATGCATAATTCATCTTCAAAACATTTGTAATAGGCTGCCGATAGTCCATCAGGTCCAGGTGCCTTTCCACTGACATATCTATTTTAACCTTGATCAAATAAACCAACTTTATATTCCTTCCTTTTACATCTAACAATCTTAATCTTTAGTCCCTTCAAATAATGTTGTAGAACTTGATTTCTTTTCATTTTTTCTTCGTCCCTTCTCACGAGATTCTTCAGAACTTTAACAAGCCTCTTTTGTAAATCCAATATAGGAATATTATCCAGGTCACCCTCTTGGTTTCTTATTTATATATCCCTTTTAATTATTAAAACATAACCGGTTTCTTTTGTATGTCCAGTGTAACATCATTTTCCATGTCATTCTTGTAACCTGTCATTTGTAAATCCACTTTCAACTCAGTCTTGATCTTGTCAGGTAAAACTTGTTCCTCTTCTATAACCTGTTTTAGACACAGTCTCTCCATGGAGGAAGATGTCTTTGTTGACACTATTAACTTCTGAGTCCATTTTTCAAAAATATCCTTCAGTATGTCCAATGTTCGAATATTTTGCTTCCTTCTGTAATTGGAAGTCAAGTTTATATGCTCTTCTCCTTTCATTGTAATCTTTAGTTCCCTCTAGTGCCCAATTTTAAAAATCTTATTATGTTTTTTTAAATTCAAAACAAAAGCATTTTCCCACAGGAAGCGAGGGAAGCAGCTTGAAGTCATTATAAGATGTACACATTTTAAAAGAATATTTTCTCCTCCAAAGCTGACACTGTACCAGCACGGCTTCGAGACGTGTAAAATCTGCAAAACGGTGCCACCCATTATCTCAGTGGCAGAATTAAGTGGGCGTGTTTGGGGCATACTGGAGGGCACAGATACAATTGTGCTGCTCTGGTCCTTAGAGAGCCTCCAGGGGTGATGTTTGCATTATGCCAATGCATGTGGGTGATCAATTTGGCATCCTTGGGTTTGCTGTAGATGCTGCTGGCATGGTAACAGAATGCTGGACTAGGGAGGTATTTAGCCTGATCTAGCAGAATACTTGCATCCTGCTCCTTCAACGCAGAAATACCCCCAATTCCAGGTGTCCATCAGTGCCAGCCCTGGTCTGATTCTGCAGCCGCCATGCAGAAATTCTTCCAGGTAACTTGCAAAGTGGCTGAAGGCTTCAAATAGATAGTCCTTGAGAACTTGGTGCCTGGGGCAAATCCCACCCCCCAGTGATTTTACATCAGCACAGCCTACAGCACCAGCTATGTTCTGCTTTTAATGGTACCTCCCAATGCGCCATTTGAGGTGGGCCATCTCATCCTGTTTAATGAGATGGTGGGCAAGTGTAGCCTCAGTCTTGGAGAAACCTCTTGCAGTTGGTTACATGTTATTTTGAAAGACAGCATGGTCCCCCCAGATGAAACCGCAGTGGTGATATGGTTTATTGGACCCATAAAGCTAGATAATTGCAGAGAACTGGAGATATGAGTTTTTTTATTGAGCTAGTAAAATGCATTACTGTGGTGCTTTTATCAACTTCAGGCTTATCTTTACTTACATTTTTATCAGCACGTAGAGTTACAAAAGAGGTACACTTTTTTTAAAAAAAAGAAAGCAAGCTAACACCATTTTTCTAACCTTCCCCAGCCTAACATCTTCTGGATAAGTGGAACAAAAATAATTCCTTGTCATAATGACCAAAGAGGGTTGTAGTCTTGGGAAAGTTAGTCTATAGTTCTTTCAAACTACCTGCCCCTTTATTTGGAGGACTGAAAATAATGAGGGGGCAAAGTGGGACAACTTGTTCCCCTCTGTTGAGTTGCAATATTTGTATTCCTCCTTTCCAGTGAAAGATTCTGAAAAAGTTTCCAACAGAAACTAAAACAATCTGCACTATATATTGAATAAAATTAGTAATTTGTTGTTTGCTTGTTTGCTTTCACTAAGAGCAACAATAAAACATGAGATCAGAAACAAAATGGCAAAAAACAAGACAGAGATTAAAACCCCCAGAGGGTAAGGAAACAAACACCAGAGGAGCATAAGAAAGCATTCTTGAGGAGCGTGCTGAACGCCAGCAACAGAATTCTGCACCCACAATAGAATTTCTCATCCTGCATCCTACCTTTTGGGCTGTCATTGAGAAAGGAATGGAGGGCAAAGCCTCAGTAATTAATGGATTGGCCTGAACTGTTTTTCCCCCCCAACAAGCCTTGGGAATTTTAGCGGGCAGTTAAAAGGATTGGGGCCTGACAGATCCTTATCTCAGGCTGGAGGCAGATGGGTGTATTTAAGAGAGGTGCGTGGGAAGAAACATGGTTTCCCTTTGTACCCCTCATCCTCTGGTCAAGCCGCTTCTGCAAGCAGGATCTGGGGGGAGTCGTAGTTCAGCTCTTCTGAATATAAAATTGGGAGAAGAAGTTGCAGATCGAAGTAAAAAAAGGTAAATGTTCCCCCGCACAGTCGTGTCTGACTCTAGGGGCCGGTGCTCATCTCCGTTTGTTAGCCAAAGAGCTAGCGTTGTCCAAAGAAGCTTCCATGGTCATGTGGCCGCATGACACACATGGAACGCTGTTACCTACCCACCGAAGTGGTACCTATTCATCTACTTGCATTTGCATGCTTTCGAATTGCTAGGTTGGCAAGAGCAGGGGCGAGTGCGGGAGCTCACTCCATCATGCGGGGCTAGGGATTCGAACCTCCGAACTTGCGACCTTCCGATCGACAAGCCTGGCGTCTTACCCGCTGAGCCACCACGCCCCTTCAGATCAAAGTAAATTAGGGTCCAAATCAGGCTGCGTCCTCTACTGCTAAAATAGGAGCTGGGGAAGGTTTGTATCTGAAGCTAGAGATCCACTGCCAACTCATGTAGGGTAGCCTCCAGCAAAGTGGGGCACTCCAGGATGGCTAAGGATTATGGGGTTTGGGACTGCATCAGGTTGGTGACAGCTACTGGAAACCCTGCTTTTTGAATAGTTATGAAGGGTTTTATCTATGAAAGTGCCGAAGAGTGGAAGATTGAAGCCTAAGTAAAAAGCAATGTTTGGTCAAGTATGATGGAGAACTGAACCAGAGAAGAAAGAAAGAGAAAGAGAAAGAGAATTTCTATTTTATTAGTTGGCAGTATATTATTGTATTTCTTTGTTTTTGTCCTTTTAACGTTTGCTGGTCATTGACCGAATAAATATTATTGAAGGTAGGTAGGTAGGTAGGTAGGAATCTAGATGCATGCATAGGGAATTCATTGCAAAACAGCATACATTTGTAACATTTTCTTCACATTTAAGATCAATTGGCAGTGTGAGAAAGAAAAGGAAGTGGAAAAAATTGCTGAAGCAGATGTGTTGCAAGCAATTTAAACCATTTTCAGAAATGCAAAGAAAGTGCAGAGGGTGAAGGGAGGGAAAGAAAAATACGTTGGTCCTCTTCTGTAGGATCAGATTCAATGCAGTGCAGTGACACCCCAAGAGAAACCTTAGATAGATTGACCAACGATGCCAAGAGCTCTTTGGCTGAATCTGGATTGGCTTCAGTTTGATGCTTCAGTTCTTGTAGAGCCATCCTTTCTAAGGAGCCATTGCTATCAGGGGAGCATTATAGGTGGAGTGTACTGGCTGGGGAATTCTGGGAGTTGAAGTCCATGCATCTTAAAGTTGCCAAGGTTGAGAAACACGGGTCTAAAGGAAGTGGCTTCTCAGACACCCCCCTGTTTGTGTCAATCAATCAATCAATCAATCAATCAATCAATCAATCAAGTTTATTACAGCCCTAAGGCCAGATACAATAAAAAAAAATCTAATGACAGCAGTAATACATCCTTCTATATATGTATAAAACAGAAAAACAATAAGTAGGATAAGATCTAAAAATAATTAAAATAAAAATATTTAAATAAATCAAAATAAAGTGTTATTTTAAGAAATAATCTCCCTGTTTGTGCATTTTTTGGTTACCCTTGGTTTATTTAGTGAGACTGAAAAGACCAGTGGGCTGTTACCTAGAAAAGCAAGGTGACATTTGAGCACAGGAGCCAAGAGGTGCTGTTTTTCAAAGCTAGAGCAAACACACCATGCCCACCAGTTCTGATCTCTACCCATCAACAACATGCTAAGTGTAAGAGATTGTGCTGGTAAGTGGTTTGCACTATCTTTTGGAAGATAAACATTGGGTAACTGGATGGAGAGTTGGATTGTGCTTATTTTAATCTTGGCCAGTGTTTGTTCTCGGATAAAAGTAAAGCTGATTTTAGAATGCAAAAAATAAAAGCTTATCCCCCAGCCTGCCCTCCATTTATCTCAAAGTTAATGAAAAGGTTATGAAATGGATTGCAAACATCCCCGACGCTCAAAGAGAAGAGACCTTCTACTCAGAAGGCCCTATTAAGAAAGCATCTTTTTAAATTTCTTTTTTTAATAGAGCTGGTATCTTTTCTGAACTGCAAAATTCAACTCTGCTATAAACCCAGTAGGTAGCCTTACGGATGCCTTGTCCCCTGAGCCAAGAATGGTGAAACTACGGCTCTCCAGATGTTGTTGACTTGTAATGTGCCGTGGCATGATCAGTGGTAAGGAATGTTAGGAAGCATAACCCATCAACATTTAGAGCAGGGTTTCTCAACCAGGGTTCCACAAGAGGTCACTAGGGGTTCCCTGGGAGATCATGATTTATTTAAAAAGATATTTCAAATTCGGGCAACTTCACATTAAAGAGGTAAGTTTCATTCTTTATTTTTGGTTAAGAACACTGTTAATGCATATATATATACAGGCCTACCCATGAAACAAGTATAATAATTTTGTAACTTCTGGCCTATATTTGAGCCTGAATGTGCAGGGGTTCCCCAAGGCCTGGAAAATATTTCAAGGGTTCCTCCAGGGTCAAAAAGTTGAGAAAGGCTCATTTAGAGACACAAAGTTTAACCACCCCTGTTGAGATTAAGCAATAGACATGCTTTAATATTATCATTTGATAACATTTAATATCAATATTGAGCTAGTTTGGTGTAGTGGGTAAGGTACCAGGCTAGAAACCAGGAGATGGTGAGTTCTAGTCTCGCCTTAGGCACGAAGCCAGCTGGGTGACCTTGGGCCAGTCGCTCTCTCTCAGCCCTAGGAAGGAGACAATGGCAAACCACTTCCGAAAAACCTTGCTAAGAAAACTGCAGGGACTCATCCAGGCAGGGTGTCAAGGTTAACTCAAATAAGAGAGCCAGTGTGGTCCAGTGGTTAAGGCACCAGGCTAGAAACTGGGAGACCATGAGTTCTAGTCCTGCCTTAGGCTCAAAGCCAGCTGGGTGATCTTGGGCCAGTCACTCTCTCTCACTGGCCCTAGGAAGGAGGCAATGGCAAACGATTTCCGGAAAACCTTGCCAAGAAAACTGCAGGGACAAGTCCAGGCACTCACCAAGAGCCAATTACTCAAAGGCACACACCCACACCCACAAACAAAAGCTTTAATATTATCTGTGTAGGAGTGGGGGAGCAGAGATTGTTTGCTAGAATATTCATGCTTGTCTATACAGTATAACTATTTCTTCCTCCTCTTCCCTTCTGTCCGTCAGTATTTAGTATTGGAAATTACCTGTTAGGTGCTACTAGAGTGACAATATATGTTCTTTCATATTTAAGTTTTTAAAAAACGTACTATCGTGCAGAAATATTTCAGTTTATTAAGTAATCTTTCAGTCTATTGCTTTGGAGTGACTTCTTCACTATAATTTGCAAAGTATACATTGTGTGGAAAAACTTTGCAAGAAACCCCTCTGGGCTTCCCACATATGAGGCAATAATAATATTGACTTCTCTTGTACAGTTTTTGCGAGAACAGGATCTCATAATGCACAGTAAGCATTCTGAGGACTGGAGGGGCAATGCAAATGTTAAATGTTAATTCTTGGATTTCAGCCTTTTACAGCAGCTGGACACCAACATTTAGGATGTGAAAGTTTTGTTTTGTTTTTAATTGACTTCTGGTTAGGTTGAAACAAATACTGGTAACTTTTTACCTGCTACATCTCTGTGACTCTACCAAGGAGGCCTGCCATGCAGTCTTCCCCCTCCTCCTCCTTCTTCCACTACCCTTCAATTTCTTCAAAAGAAATATTTTCCCAGGGCAGCTTACAAACGATTAAAAACCTGTATCTAAAAAAAAAAAGAACCTGAACTTCAGAAAGGGGGGAAAAATGTGGCTTCTCACTCCAGCCACAGAATCATCAGGGCAGTTTTAGTGTTTAGTTTCTTTGATTCTTTAATTCCTCTGAATTAGCTGCCACTCCTTCCTATAGTAGGAGAAATTAAAACACAGGCACGCCACCTGCAGCCGTGTGCTGTGGTCTCCTCCATGGATATGTCATGTGCATTAAAATGTAACCATTAAGCTGTCTAAAAATAAATGATATTAAATATTCCATTAATTGAATTTCCACCCCACCCACTTTCAGTGTCTTTTGATGTAGCTTTACTCACTTGTACCAACAGAAGAAAATCTCTGTAGCTCAGGGTTGAACTGTGGAGTCCTTGGTGCTCTCTGAACTTGGCTGTTTTCTTGCAGATGTTTCATTGCCCAACGAAAGGTCTGCAAACAAACAACCAAGCTCAGAGAGCACCAAGGACTCCACAGTTTACTCACTTGTGCAGTCCTTCCAATGACATGCCATTCAAAGCCCACTCCCCCAAGTTCCATGCTCCTGAATTTAGGTTTTGGGACACATTCTCTGTAGGGTACATGTTGTTCATTAATATGTTTCCCCTCCTAATCCACTCATGCCATCACAATGATAGACCTTTGGCTAATTTCTAATGATCGTGGAGAGAATTGAAATTCCAAGGTGTTTCTCCCCCCCTTTTTTAAATTTAGTTTATATGTCCATAATTAACAAGACAATCTTTAATCTTAAAAAAAAATACAAACCAAGAAAGAAAAAAAGAAAAGACCCCCCCCCACCATATAAGATAAATTATGTGTTTTTAAGTTCAAGGTGACATATCTTTGTAAACACTAATATCACAAACTTACCATTTATTGAGATAGACCTTCTTTTACATTTCCTGAATGAAGACAACCTTTTTCCAAATCATTTCACCTCTTCCCTTTAGGATCCATATTTCAACTGTGGCCATTTTAAAAAATGCTTTGTTCCCTGCATGGGTTGGATTACGAAACTCTGCTAATTCCCTTAGATTTGACTGATAAAACACTTCATTCATTCTTTTGTGGAGTAGTGTTTGAGAAACTTTATGGCAAAATGGGAAAATGGGTTCATGTAAAGGTGAAGGTAATAGAGACATGAAAAACAAGAGGATAATGATTTTAAAAGGGATAATAGTTGTAATAACATCATTAACCTCTTGCCTCAAATTATTGAGTGTGTAGTCTTTTACAAAAACTAATCAAAGCTCTGTGAGTGAATGGCAATGGAGCGGTATGAGCCAATATTTTGGTTTAGCTCCCCATCTCTTTTAAGGTATTTTTTTAATCAGAAGCTTAAAAAGAAACATGTCTTTTGTATCCATGTTTTCCACAGCCTTGCCTGGTCGTAATTGTGGAACTCGTTTACTTTGAAACAGAACCGTGTTTGGGGTGATGGTGGTGACGGTTGAATACAAAGGTTGCTGGATATGTTTCACCCTGTTTTGTATGAACAAATTTTGCAGAAGAAGTCAAATGTAACTGAGGTTGCACAAAAGTTATCCTAGAACAACAACAAAAAAACACCAAGAACCAGGGTTATTCCACATACTGTATTCTTAAAAGATGGCTGCCATAAAGCAGATACAGAAGTTGTCAGATGCTCAGGTGGACCCCATTTACCAGGTGGCCTCTGAATTAACACTTCCTGTATATATTGGTTTTCTGTCTTAGGGGGAAAAGCAGCTGATTACAGTATTATATTATACATGGACTAATCCATAGTGTAAATGAATAGGGTAACTTTAAGGTACATATTTATTTATTTTATTTATTTTTTTTATTTTTATCCCGCCTTTATTATTTTTATAAATAACTCAAGGTGGCGAAAATACCTAATACTCCTTCCTCCTCCTCTTTTCCCCACAACAACAACCCTGTGAGGTGAGTTGGGCTGAGAGAGAGCGACTGGCCCAAGGTCACCCAGCTGGCTTTCATGCCTAAGGCGGGACTAGAACTCTCAGTCTCCTGGTTTGCCATTGGCTCCTTCCTAGGGCTGAGAGACAGGGACTGGCCCAAGGTCACCCAGCCGGCTTTCATGCCTAAGGCGGGACTAGAACTCTCAGTCTCCAGGTTTCTAGCCCAGCATCTTAACTTCTAGACCAAACTGGCTCTATATGTTGTTGTTATTATTCAGTTGTAATATATTTTCTTTCTCCGGTGGATCTTTGTCTTTTATTACACCTATCTGTGCATAAAAGTTTCCCTTGATTTCTTTAATTTTCTTATAGAAATCTCTTATCCTTCTCATTCTATTCTCGTGTTCAGTATCTTTGAATTTTTCTCTTTTTCTGTTTTCTTTTGCTATCTGTCCTTCAGCTATGTTCAACATATCAGCAAGAAGTCATTTCACCTTCTTTTGGTTTTTTGCATTTCAGGATGTTTTTGTTTGCTTCATCTTTAACTGTGTCACAAAGTCACAACTATAGGCCAAAATAGATAAAATCCAATCCATTAAATCTATACTTTCACCACACAATTGTATGGAATATTGCTGACGTCATGGCTTTTTGGTCTGACTTTTATTTGTTTTAATTAGATTAAACTGTAATTTTCAAGGAACAGTTGTGATCTGAGCCGCAGTCAGCACTAGATCTTGTTTTGTGGCTGAATAGAACTTTTCTACCTTTGCTTGTAGAGCATATAGTCAATTTGATGTCAGGGTTGTCCATCCAATGGTGTCCATATGTAGAATCATCTTTTAGATCATGGACGAAGTTATTTGCTAGAAACACTGATTTTTTTTTTGCAGAAAATTGTTTTGTTGCTTTGTTTTGTACTTGAAGACCTAGTTTCCCCATTATTCCAGATCTTCTTTTACTTCCAACTACAACATTTCAGTCTCCTATAATTAATGAGACACGTTTTTAGTGTTTTGACAAGGTGTTTCAAGTTGCCATAGTATTGTTTTTCTGTCGTTAAATCCATTGACTTGGATCACTGTACTGTTGATTGGCTTGTCTTGAACTGAGATCATTCTGCCATTTTTGTGGTTGTATCCAACCACTGACTTTGACACCATTTTATTAATTATCATAGCTACTCTATTTATTCTATGGGTTCTGAATTCTGGTGAGAACAATCTACCTGTCCCCTGCTGGATCAGGAGGAAGAGGGAGAAGGAAGTGAAAAAAAGAATGTTGGGTTGGGAAAAGAGAATACCAGTGAGTCAGAAGGAGATACTAGGAGGGAGAAGATGGTGACCTTTCCCACAAGTCCTCTGATTCCTTACTCCTCACAGATTATCCTTGAGAGAAGGCAATTTTTGAAAGAATAAAAGATTAGCTATCCCAACTCACTTTGCACTGAGTCATTTTCAATTCTGATTTAATGGTCTGATCAGATTTTCCATTTCAGATGTTAGGCACTTTTCTCCACTCACTTCACCATGTGACATATCAGCTATGCTTCTTTCCAGAAGTCACGCCCTATTATCACTGTATTCCTGGCAGGACTGCATTGCTGTCATGTTCATCTTGCCATACTCTTGCTTCTTGCTCACTTTCCTCCCTTAATCTTTCCACAGTCAACACTTGCAAACTTCATGGCCTGAAACTATGCAAAAGTAAAAGTAGAACCATCTCAGAAGCTTTCTTTTCAGGTGGAAGCAATGCTTTCTCCATCAGCAAGGATGTCTTTTGATCATTTGATCACATGTCATTCTGTAAAGTGCTGTATATATTCTCTGCAAGTCCAATATGTCTGGAGGAGGATGATTGGGTGAACTAGGTGGATGTTACAACTCTAACAATCATCATATCATTTTGCAGTTAAAGTAGCGTGGTGGACTTCTTCTCCGTGAAGCTGGAATGGCTGGTTAAATCTTTGCCATTTTCAGTTTTGGAGAGAATGTTCAGTCTGCATGTGAACAGCCTTGTCATACCTACTCAGTGGTGGTGGTAGAAACAAAAACTCTCCAGAAATCAATACACATTATGAGTTTTTCTGCATATTTCTTTTACAAAATGATTCTCTTGTCTCTTCTTCTCTCTCCCCCACCCCTCTGAATGCCTCTTATATTGTCACACCCTTTTCCATGCTCAGTAGTTTGAGTAAACTGCTATAGTTCTTACTTGGCAATCAACCCATTAAATCATCTTAAATACAATGTTTTAATGACAATTTGATGCTGCCAGCTGTGTTATGGTACATTAAAAACAAAAATAAAATGTTTCCCCCATCCTTGATGAAATAGCTATGTGATTTTAAACTTACTAAGTTGCTTGTGCAGCTGTTAGCATCTGCAAGCATTTCCATTTCTCAGCCTTATATCCATCAAATGTTAAGCTGCTGTTTACACAGCTCTCAGTAGAACAAAAGCTGAAGTGTGCCAGATATGGCTGCTGAAGATTGTGTGGTGAGCCCATTTCTGAAAAATTTTGAGGGGCATTGTACCCCAATGCTACCACATTGTCCCCTCTACAGCCCCAGGCTATGGGAATTCTCAGATCAAATAAATCTTTATGGCAGCCATTAACCAGCACAAAGCAAAATAGGCCTAAAAGTGAAAGTACAAGGATAGAAATAAAGACCCTAATCAAGGAATTACCAAGGAGGAAACCACACCCCCACCAACACTGGCAGGGCAAGCTACTGTATATACTGTAAACAGGGAGCAAACCCCACACTCACTTGCACTGATGATGTTACCTAGTTGGGTAATGAAATGTCTGCAAGCCAACAATTAAGCTCAGAGAGCACCAAGGACTCCACAGTTCAACCCTGAGCTACAGATAATTCTCTTCTATTGGAATATGGTAATCTGTGGAGTCCTTGGTGAGTCCTTGGTGCTCTCTGAGCTTGGTTGCTTCCTTCCAGACATTTCATGACCCAAGTAGGTAACATCATCAGTAGTACTTGGTTAATGAAACATCTGCAAGCAAACAACCAAGCTCAGAGAGCAGCAAGGACTCCATAGAAATAAATGACAGAGGGTAAGTATAAAACAGTGGTTTTACCTAGGGAAAAAATTGAAGGCAAAAAGCTTTACTTCAAATGTAAGTGGATTTGGCTAGCAGATAGACCAGCCAGTCCTAAACGGAGAGTAAGCCATATCCAACAAGCCATAATCGAGCAGGTTCAGCTTCTTTTAGCATCTTATTATGGGAATTCTGAAGGTTGAGAAAGCCGATGGCCTGAGGATGGGTGAACTCATCAGTGCAGAACTAATCACACCCAGCAGTGGTTTTATGAATGGTCTATAAATGATTATTACTGCCTGCAATGCTGACTCTATAATAAATATATTAGTCTTCAAGGTGCCCCAAGAGTCTTGGTTTTGTTGCAACAGCTTGGCAATGATCTAGAACCGTGATGACTGATGTCGCAGAGATCTTTGCAAGCATAGACCAGTCCCTGTGACTGTCAAGCAGTTAAAGCCTCTTGCCACAAACTCCCTGCTGTCCCTGCTCAGCTTTGCGCACTTCGCAAGGAAGCTGTAGGTTATTACCACCCACCATTTTTATTTCCAATAAAGGTTTCTGGGGCCCTTTGGGGGTACTTGGAAAGAGCGTGATGTTGGGGGAACCTTTTAGTTTGTTTAGTTTGTTTTTCAGCATGCAGTGCAAGACATTTGTATAATGTTGAAAGACAGGCGGGGCTGGGAACCTAATGGGCAATAACAGAGATGTCTATGGCAAGCTGAAAAACCCTGGCATGATATTGGGGGTCCTTGAAACTGTATCCATTTGATTTATATTCCGTTTTCATAGGAGGACAGGTCATTTCAGACTTTCTCTTAAATGTGTGCAGCTCCAGAGGGGGAACAACTTGCTCAAATCCACTGCTTCTTTGTATTTTCTGTGAAAATGGGAAAACGTTTAAATAAGCCCAATTTGGAGATGATTTTGAAGGAGTGGAATGTTTTGTGATCTCCCTGCACTGGGCTGACCTCTGTTACGGTCATCAATAAAATCTATGAATGCAAGAAGCCCAAGTAAGGGTATAAATGGCTCATTTTGTGAATAATGGGGTGGGGGGGTGGGGATATACCATCTGTGGCTTAGTATAAATCCCTATTTTCCATCTGTGATCTAAGAGCTGCTGCTTACAGAAGCTTCAATCCTAGAGCCACTCTGCATGAGAACGATACTTCTCTCAAGGAAGCAATGCGTGAGAATATATTTCTGGCTTTGGGAATTTGCATCTCAAAAAATGACGTGGAATTTCTCCAATCTGTAGCTTCGTCAATGAGAAGTTCTGAAAGGTGGACTGGGGATAGTACCCGCCCACATATGCTGACTCAAGATTGATTTCCCAGAAGGAGAGGGCTGCACCAAAGGCAGGACTGGATACATGAATATCACTTTCTGAAGTATCTCAGACTGGGAATAGTTTATGCTAGTTGTTCTGGACCTTGCATCAGGGTAATGACTCTTTCATTAATGTGGATGGGCTTGTCTTCAAGGACACATGACTTCCTTTATTTATTACCTTTATATCCTGCTTTTTCTTCAGACATTCAAGGCAGTGTGCCCAGCATGCCTTTCCTCCAGTTTTTCACCTTTGTTCAGTGGTTTATCCCTGGATCTTGGCAAGACATCTTTTGCCTGCAGTAAAAGCCAAGATAAGGTTTTGGAGATGAGTACTGTTTTAACTTCAAAAGTTAAAAATCCTATGGGTAGGGAAAAAGTCCATAGCTGAGTGAGAAGAAAAAAACCCAGGTGAGCTGTAACTGGGGTGGGGTGGGGGGACAGGAAAGTGAAGAGCAAGGCAGGAGGATAAATGGTTAGGTTGGAAAAACAAATGTCAAATGGCTTTTCTTGTTTATGTCAGATTCTAGAGAGGGATTCAGGAGGATTCCTGAAGGGACTTAGCAACAAGGTAAGTAAGTAAGTAAGTAAGTAAGTAAGTAAGTAAGTAAGGAAGGAAGGAAGGAAGGAAGGAAGGAAGGTTTACTGTTGTAACCACAGGTCATGGGAGACCACCAGAAAGCCACAGGGTTGTGGACTAGACTGAGAAGTAGAGGAAACATCCTGGTAGAAATCAATGGGAAAGCACTTTTCTGCTGTTGCTAAGAAAACTGCCTTAAAAGAGTTGACCAAATTGACTTTTTTAACCAATGGGTAGAGTCCTTCTCTCCTGAGTAATTCTGCATGCAGCACTAACTGAACCTCCCATTTCACTGGAAGGGTATGAGCACAGCAGAGTTCCAAAGAAGAATCTCCTCTCTGGGCAAGTAAGATTGCACAGTGAGAAGACACTGAAAGCATTTGGGACCTTTTTTTTTTTAATCCGTTCAATCATGTCTGATTCTCAGCGAATGCCTGCACAAGTCCCTGTAGCTTTCTTGGCAAGGTTGTTCGGAAGTGGTTTGCCATTGCCTCCTTCCTAGGGCTGAGAGAGAGTGACTGGCCCAAGGTCACCCAGCTGGCTTTGTGCCTTAAGGTGGGACTAGTAAGTAAAGTTTATTGTTGCGATCACAGGTCATAACATAGGAATGCAATAAAATACAATAAAGTAACAATAAAACAATAACATGGTGAAATTATAAAATAAAATAATAAAAGAAGCATTAAATATAAAAAAACATTACAATAAAATAGAGCCAAAGCTACAACTAAGAACTTAAATATTTCTTCCTAAGTTTAAGTGAGAGCAGAGCAAAAGTAGCAACTTGGTTGCTAACAGTTGGAAACAGGTCTGCAAGAAAATAAATCAGTTTTTCAAGATCAGAGCCCTTGAGTTCATCTGCCATTAATAATTTGGCCCTGATCTCGTTGTAAATGGGGCAGTGGAAGACATAACGGATAACGTCCTCTGATTGACCAACACCACAAGGACAGAGGCGTGGATCGACAGGGAGCTTACAAAATCTCCCTTCGAGATATGCGGAGGGCATGGTGTGCAGGTGAAGGGATGTTAAAGCCCTTCTCAGTGAAGCACTGGTGATGTTAACCAGGTACTGGGAGAGGCTTCTATGTTTTTTATAATGATGGTACCAGGATGAAAATTTGGATGATTGCACAGCAATTGCATCTTTATTAGCATCCCTTTCAAAAAGCCAATCTCTAATTTTTTCTCTATTCCAAGATCTGAGTTCTCCCAAAGATGGTAGGGAGTACATTTGTAGAATGGGTGACAAAAATTTAGTCCACTGATTTCCAGCTATGTAACGGAGAAAACAGAGTTTGGCAAGGTGGGATTCTTGAAGGCTTTCTAGTTTCTTATCAAGGCCCAACAATGCAAGGTGTAGCAACAAAGTAGAAACCTGATCAGCCCTCTGTGGTGCAAAAAACCTTGGGCTGGTTCCCTGGGGTGTTCAGGACCCTGGACAGTTCCTGGTGGAACAGATAGCAGAGGTGGGCTCGACAACGGCTACTCTCATCTGCCAAATATAAATGGGATCCAGGCTTCATAACGATAAAGAGAATCAGAACTTGCAAGGTGCACAGTGGCTGGCTTGCTAACTAACAACCAACTAGGAGGAAATGCTAAAATAAAAATTACCCATGGAACTCATTGCTAATGGGGAGGGTATCCAAGTACTTAGGGAAGGTAGAATCATCACTGGTTGTTAGCCGCGGTAAAGAGAGTCACCGTCATTATATTAGAAGATGGTTTAGCTCTCAGTATCAAACACTGGCCAGTCATTGGGAGTAGGGAAAGGGGTTGGGAACAAGTGGCTTCACGCTTTCAGCTCTTGCCCTTGCAGATGGTGATGGTGATGGTGGTGGGGATGATGATGATAACCCTACAATTTGTCATCAAAGGGATTAACGAAAATTGGTGGCTCTTTGCCCTTCCTCTCTTTTAATGGGCAAATTGTTCCATCTCTTCCCTCGCCCGCATTTTAATCAACTCCCCCGGTCTGTTAGGAAGACAAGGAGAGCATTGCTGTTCCATTAAATAAAATAATAACATCCCTGCTTTTATTTTTAATAAGATATGACCCCACATTTCCATCGCCTGTGTGGCCCTGCTAACACGCAATCTTATAGAAAGCAATTTTGGCCTGCTACCATTCTTAGTTTCTGATAGCACATTACAGATCATCATTTTTTCCCCCTCTGCATGCTCCCTACAATAATGATTCCTCTTCACTTTTCAGTAGCAAATGGCACTGGATCAGTAGGGTACTCTGAAAAGATTGAACTCCAGAGGACAGATCATCCCCTTCTCTCACCTAGGATCAGCACTCTTCCAGAGTGGTACATACGTAGCTCCTGGCCACAAACCAACTGCTACCGTTTTGGGGGGTTCCTACTCCTGTATTATCAACATTTCTCCAGTACATAGAATGTAAGAACCTTTTGGCACCTGGTGTTAGAAGTCGTGCTTCAAGTTCCCTGCAAAGTTACAAATGCACTTCTCTAGTCAGAGTTTGGGTGTGTCTCTGTTGTGGCCTGTTTGAGGCTCTGCCAATTAAAAACTCAGTTCAAACAAATCTGGGGTGAGGTGGGGAGTCTTTAGTCCAGCTTGTAAGGCTAGACAGGTCCAATTCCCCATGGAAGAATGAAATTATAATAGAACTGGTTCACTCTGGGCTCACCCCAAAATCTTTATCCATGCTGGGCTTAGGTAAAGTCTGGAGTGAGGTCAAGCAGAGAATTCTAGATCTTGAAGTGCAAAGGGGTAAACTTAATACCCCACTTCTCTGCTCTATATTTGCATGTAAGGATATTTACATTGGCTTGCTTAGATGTTTTGTCCTCCATAGTGTTGATGGGGAGATTTACCAACATCCCCTACCAAGACAACTTATGTTACATTTGACCTGGTTATTTGAGGGAGTGCCTCTCCCTGGTTACATCTACCCGCCCCATCAGAACTGGCAGGAGAGGCATGCTATGGGTCCCATCTAGGGAAGAGCATCATCTGGCAGGACCCAGGAAGAGAGCCTTTTCTGCTGTGGCACCCACCCTGTGGAACATTATCCCCCCAGAACTTAGATTGGTCCCAACCCTCCTGGCCTTTAGGAAGGCCATGAAGACATGGCTCAGTCACCGTACCCAGGGGCCCAGCAATGGTGGGGAGCCCTTACAATGGCTGTGTGGAGCTGATGTAGAATGAGTTCTGCTGCTGATCATGATTTTCTGTTTTTTAAATGGATTATGGACAGTTTTATATGTTTGTATATTGGTTTTTAACTTGTTTTTAATTGGATAGTTTTCAGCCACCCAGAGTCGCTTAGATGATATGGGCGGCCATACAAATCGAATTAATAATAATAATAATAATTATATATATAATATATATAATATAATATTATATATATAATATTAATATAATATTAATAATAATTAATAATAATAATACGTTCAAACACCAAAATTGAGAGAGTCGCACATATACTCCTTAATGCCTTATCTATCATTCTTGGAGGACAGAGCTAATCTTTCCTCTAATTCTAAATTATCTGAACTGGTCCCCAAAGGCAATTGTGCACTTCCTGTTAAATGAAATGGACTGTGAAAATTGTCCAAATGCTGTCCTGTAGCAACATCTGTTTGAAATACCTAGTTTCTCTTTTTCAGAGGAAATTGAAAATGTAATAGAAAAAAAGGAAGGACATTTGGAATGTATTTTTGGTTGTTGCGGTAATTTACACCTAGCTTTGGCCCCATGGCCATGTAGGGCTGCGTTGCTTTGATTGAAATCTAGCTCTAAGTGCCCCTTGGAGGTGCTCTGCAAAGTGTTGAGTTGCGTGATATTTGCCAACAGCTTGGCATGGCCAGTCCTCCTCTAAGAATCTGAAGGCCTTCTGTCCTTGTGCTTCCACCAACACTATCAGCCTATACCGATACAGTCCCCAATATTTGGGGAACTGAGACAGCTTAACTTTCTGCCTAGGTTGGTGACCCTGAGTGCCTGGCTTTTATGAGATGCAACATTGCCCATTATGATTCATTCAACAAACCACAACTGAGCAAATCGTGGCTTAGTATGTTATGTGAATTCAGCCACTGCTTGCCCTGCGAGGGGCCTATTAGGATTTCAAGCAAGAGTTTTTCTAGAGCTTCTTAGAGATGTGGGTTGGCTTTGTCTCCTTTCCTTCATCATCTCCTTTCCTTCATCATCAACTATAAGGTGACAACATGGCCCACATTTCTAAAGGCTCCCCCCAGTCTATTGAAAAAATAAGCATTATTTTAAAAAGGATTCCAAATTCCCTGGCTTTACTGTCTCTTTCTTCCTAAAATACTGAAGCAGTCTGAGAAATAACTTGGGTTTGATCTGTTCACATAGATCCCACGCACATCGGTGAGCAAAATCTGTGCAGGGATTGAGGGCACCATATGGCTTATTGAAACTCTCCAAGTTTCAGAGCCCCACATGAGAGGCACAACTGAGTGGGGAGGACTGATCTATATGCTTGAAGTGCATTTCCCATCTTTCTTCTTCCTCCTATAGAAAGGAAACAGCCTGCCATTAGGAAAACACTCTCTCTCTCTCTCCCTCCCTCCCTCCCTCCTCTCTCTCTGTCTTTATGAAGACTGTGCTGCCAACAGAGGTGTGTTTAACATATACAGTATTGGAAATCAGTCCCAAATGCCAAATTCTGGCCCTGATATTGGTTTGGAATAGGGTTCCTGCATGTGGTGGCATGCATACTTCTGACAAAGTAGGGCCAATTTCGTTTCTAGACAAGAACAAAATAGCGGTCTGCATAAACTGGGTCAACCTTCCTTGCAGAGAAGTGCCATCTGGTGTCCATCTAGCATCATTGCATGCTGCCCAGACCACTTGCTGATTTATTTCATCACAACAGAACCCCAAAGAAATAATTATGTTTTCTTCCATGAGTCCTCCTTTCACAGAATTATTAATCTCTTTTCTGGGCAAAGGTGAGAAATGATGGAAAGGCTGAGCCGTAATTTGTGGGTAGAACAGCTGATTTGTATGTGACATGGTCCAAACTCAATTGTTGGCATATCTATGAATGGGTTGGAAAAATACCTGGCAATCACTGTAGATCACTGTTTCTCAACCTTTAAAGATGACTTTAAAATGTCTGGACTTCAATTCCCAGAATTCCCCAGCCAGCATGAATTCTGGGAGTTGAAGTCCAGACATCTTAAAGTCACCAAGGTTGAGAAACACTGCTGTAGATAATGCTGGGCTCATAGGGCCCATGGCTTGACTTAAGTGTCTGGGCTGACACACGGCACTGAATTCGTGCAATACACTTGACCTGTTTAACTGAACTAATCCATTTTCTGCATTGGCCAAGACATTGAACCACAAACTAGCCAAACTGTTTGGCTTCACACGACGTTAGAGAAAGTAAACAAGGTTGAAACTTACCAAGCTTAGACCAAAATGAGAATGCAGCTGCTAGGTATTATATGTTGCATGTACACAACTATAGCAGGTTTATGATTTTTTTGTTCTTGTTATGCAAACCTATCTGCCGTGGTTGCAAACGTGCTTAGCTTAGGGCTGGGAATGTGTCGTGTAAACCCAGTCTATTGTAACGTATTCAATGAGCATTGCTTTAACAAGCCATGGCTTTGTACCATGTGTAAATTCAGACCCTAAAAGCCATTACTAATCTTGAATACAAAGGGGTGAGGAGGATTATCTGAAATACATCTATTGAAGGTTAACCCTTCAGTTAGGGTTTCTATATCAGGGCTGCAAAAACCCAGATACCACTAGATGGAAGATATAGAAGAATCTAACTTTCTGTAGCCGTCTCATAGTAATCTCAACTTTTGCATCCCAGATCTACTAGCTCTATTTTATTTGATGATTTTATTTTATTTTATTTTATTTTATTAAATTTTAATTAATAAAATTTTATTTTATTATTTTATTTATTTATTTTATTAATTTATGATATCTATTTCATTTATTTATTTAACAAATTTATATAGCCGCCCATCTCACTGAACGTGACTCTGGGCGGCGTAAAACCAAGAATTAAAACAATGTCACAACCCTAAAAGACCCTTAGAAAATAAATAAAATAAAAGCAAGATTGCGGGATTTAAGCTTTAAGCGTTATTTAATTTTTAAGACTTAAGGTTTAATCAAATTAAATTAATTAAATTAATTAAGATTTAAGATTTATTTAAGCTCCCTCTCCCCAGAATTTCTTACCTATGGCACCTCACCTATTTGCTTGTAGGACCACTTGTAGTTTTGAAGGGAAAAAAGGATGCTTGTTTCAGGCTTGTTTTGAGGAAAGCCTCCACACAAATTGGGAGGTATATTTTAAAAACTTCAGGGTAATTTTTTTATCCTTTTGCACCATGTTCTGATCTCTTTAAGTTGGGGAGTTAAGGATTCTGTTCTTAGCTTTGTTTGAAAGATCCTCTACTGCTCACCAATAGAAGTAAAATCCAAAATAAGAGGATTAAAATCTAGTGAAGCTTGGGCTTTCTCTCTTAGCCTTTATAGCTCTGAGAGCAGAAACATGTTTTTCCACACTGGAACATTGAAAGGATTGCCAGAGTTCATCAAAAATTATTAATACTATATTACTATATAGTAGTATACTATTATACTATAGGTAGTATACTATTTCCTGTAGGTCCAATACGAGAGCTAGTTTGGTGTAGTGGTTAAGGCAACAGGCTAGAAACCAGGAGACCATGAGTTCTAGTCCCAGGTGATGACATGGATCTTATTTCCTATACTGAGATTGGCCTAAGAAGATTATTGGCCAGACTAGCTGCTTATTGTGAAATGGAAAAACTGAAGATAAATTGCAATAAAACTAAAGCAGTAGTTTTTGGCAAAAGTAATATTAAACATAGATGGACAATTAATGCCCAACTAATAGAGCAACGTCCCTCCTTTAAATACCTGGGCATCACCTTTCATAAGTCCCTTTTATGGAAAGTACACTTATCTAATGTCTTGGCAACTGCTCTGCATACAGTAGGTGCCATTCTGACATTTTTCTATTCTAAAGGAGGGCAATTGGTAGCCCCTGTACTTAAAATACTGCAAGGCAAGGTGGTACCCCAGATGCTGTATGGGGCTGAGATTTGGGGGTGGGATGAGAAGATCATTGCCCAATTGGAAGTAGTCCAAAACAACTTTATAAGGAAGATCTTGGGCCTCCCCCAGGGCACCCCTGCTGCCTATTTAAGGATGGAGGTAGAGCTACCTCCCATCGCTGTTAGAATACACCTTGCATTGTTGGGCCTTGATAAGAAGCCTATCATCCATCCATCCATCCATCCATCCATCCATCCATCCATCCATCCATCTATCTATCTATCTATCTATCTATCTATCTATCAATCAATATTTTCAAACTCTAATCTCATTAAAGAGTAGAGAGAAAGCTCAGCTATAGAGAGATTGTCATATTCACAGGATCTCACACTGAACCCCTTGGATCTGCATTGACTGCATCTCAAATAACCGGCTTAGGAATTGTCTTTTTCTGCAGTGTTGGATATCTGCTGATGGTCAGAGCAGACCACTCTGTGTCAGCTGGACCAATAGTTGCATTAAATATATATATGTTCCATATGCTGCTAGAACATTTCCCAGTGTGCACTCTCTCTCTCTCTCTCTCTCTCCAATAAATGCTTCAGCAAGAAACAGCATATGCCTGAGAAGTACAGTATGTGCTGGAAGAACGTGATGAGAGCTTTGTTTATCACCATGTCGTCAACGCTGCAACAGTTGGGCAGCTCTGGTTGTGAAGCCAGTGTGCGAACATGGTCTGCTTAATGAGTTACTACAACCTGTTTTCTTTCAGGACCACCTGTTGGTCAACAAATGGGGAGTCAGGTTAGAGGAGGGATGAGCAAAAATGAATGTTCATCTTCCAAGGGAACCAGGATTCCACCTGAGAATCTGCCATGTTTGGGACTAGCTCTTGCCAAAAGCTGCCTGTCTCATTTTAATTTTTCGGTTTCTCTTTCTTGAATTGATTAGGAAGAGAATTCATTTGATGAATGAAAGCTGTCAGTTGCAAATGTTCTTCATTTGATTTGAAGGTTATACAAATGAAGGTTCTGTTCAGGAAGGAGAAAAACACTGATAACTTCAGGGGTATCTAAACCCTAAGCTAGTAATGGATTTTGTGCTGTAGGACTGCTATCCTTTTTTGTATACATTACAAGGTGGCAATATAAAAACTCTGCCCGCTAGTCCTAATATCAGAATTGAAAGAGGGCATTTAGCTGACAGAATCCACTTCCCCCTAATCTAAATTACAAGGATGATGGAGAACAGTAGACGGAATTCTGATGTCGCCCCTCCAGGTATTTGAAGAAAGCTATCACATCTCTCCCCCCATCACCTGTCCATCTAGTTTAGTTGCCATGTGTTTGTCACCTCAACGTGGCAGGAAACTGTGTTGCTACTTTTCAGAATTTGTAATTGGGAGGGGTTCTGGAGACTTCAGAGAGGACAGCTGGGGTTTACATTCCTTTGGGACCCCAAGTTTGATTGGGTCTGAATTAGAACATGCTTAGATGTGAGGAATTGACAAAGTGATAGCCTTTTATCATTCATGCTTTGGCTCAACAAGTCAGCAATTGTGGGAAGAAGGAAGGAAGGAAGGAAGGAAGGAAGGAAGGAAGGAAGGAAGGAAGGAAGGAAGGAAGGAAGGAAGGAAGGCACTTGTGTGATGTGGCTGAAGATTTGCATTGCAAATGATACAAGCAGCTACAGCAATGAGTTAAATCTGGCACTCAGATGCATCATCTCTGATAGCAAAAGTCTCCATGAGCCTTCCCAGAATCTGTTTCTATGGTGTCCCTGGACACAGAATCTAATACAGAAAGGGCTGTAACAAACTGCAACCACCTGGCTTGAACAAACAGTCCTCACAGAGAGCCTCCAAGTGGGCAACAAGTATGGCAGTGAGTGGCCAAGAAGTCACGTTTTGTTCTTCCGATGGTGTCAAGACTTCAGAGAAGGCTTGCTTATGGATAGTGTAACTCTCTTTACTTCAATTGCATCCATGCCATCCTATGGTTCTTGTGGTACAGCTGGTTTCCCTCTTCATGGGATCTAATCCTGGGAGAGAGTGAGGAACAACCGCCCAGAGTTCCCTTGTGGGGAGGTGGAGCGGTATATAAATTGGAACATAAATAAATAAATAAATAAATAAATAAATAAATAAACAAACTTTTGGAGATCCACTTTTTTCTCACCAGGGCTGCACAACTTTGAGCAAGTTGAGGGCTGCACCAGATGTATCACAGGCCACCCTGCAACGGGAGCAGGACTATTATGCCAAAGGGCAGTGTGTCATATAGAGAAAAAATGGCAGATGGGGATTGAGGTGACAAGAAAAAGCAGAGTTCAGAGAGACAAGGATAGTAGGAGTTAATGGGTCAGAAACTGCCACTGAAATTTGGTGGTAGCATCTAAGGGGACCATCCTGGGCTCTATTTATATCCTTAGCAGATATAATGTACCTTAGGGATGGTGAGTTGTAGACTTATGTTCCATGCCAGGCATGATTTCATAACCCTTTTTGAAGCTACCTTCTTCCCAAGCTAAAATTTTCCAACTGTTGTAATCTTTCCATGTGGGGCAAGGGTGAGAAATTTTCAGGGGTCTGGGGGCAGCATTCATTTATTTATTTTTGTCCCCTTATGTGCCACAGGAATGGTGTTATTTCAGAAGAGGGCAGCACTGGACTTTAGCTCCCACTCCCTTTTCTTTTTTTTTTTAAAAAAAACCTTTTGAGAGTTTGGGAGAGCTTTTCAGAAATCAAACAGTTGCATTAACATGCCTCTTACTTGTAAATGGAAATTTGTACTGCTAATTTTTGGCTGATTTCTCTCTCTGTGTGTGTGTTTGAGTCAGTCTTGACTCCTGGCAATGGCCTGGACTAGTCCCTGCAGTTTTCTTGGCAAGATTTTTAGGAATGGTTGCCCTTGCCTCCTTCCTAGGGCTGAGAGAGAGGGACTGGCCCAAGGTCACCCAGCTGGCTTCGTGCCTAAGGTGGGACTAGAACTCCCGGTCTCCTGGTTTCTAGCCCAGTGACTTTAGCCATTACACCAAACTGGCTGTCTGGGTGAATTTTCGAGATATAATTTTGGGAATTTGGGGCTTCAAAAAAGGGTGGGAGACTGCATGCATCCATTGGCTGTCACTCCCAATGTGGGGATGTTGCGATTTCCCTCCTTCAAAGAGAGATTTGCTCTTTGTAGACTAGAAGATGTAGTCACTCTGACATGAAGGAGTTAATGGGAATAGCGTTATCTTTAGATATCTTAGTGCCAAAGCTTTTAGGGCTTTAAAAATAACAAGCAGCACCTTGGCTTTTGCCCAATGAAGTGGTAACCAGGGTAACTGGAAAAATATATGAGTAACATGTTCCAAATAAGATCAGCTTGGTCATAACTTTCTCTGTAGTATTTTACTCCATCTGTAAGTTTCCAGGCTCTTTGACAGGTTGTGTTATTAAACACAATGAATCTGCCCCCCCTCTTTTTTTTTTAATACCTAAAGAGTTTAGCAATTCTATCCCATAAACAAAAGGAAGGAGGTTTGAATTTCTGGGAGGGAGCGCCAAATAAAATATAATAAATAGATGTATTTATAGAGCCTTGTCCAACCTGACGCCTAACAAATGGGTTGGGATTTCAATTCCCAGAATTCCCAATCACGATTACATTTAGGAATTCTTGGAGTTGTTGTCCCAACACATACAAAAGGGGATTAGAAAATAAATAAACAAACAAACAAAAAAACAAATAAACAAACAAATAAACAACTCAACCAACTGTGTTTCTCACTGGCTTAACTTTCTTTTTGTTGCTATTTACCTGAAGTAATTATGAAGGTGGATCTTTCAAGCATGAGGAAGCCTTCCTTCCTTGAACAAAAGAAAGAAAAGAAAGAAAGAAAGAAAGAAAGAAAGGAAGGAAGGAAGGAAGAAAGAAAGAAAGAAAGAAAGAAAGAAAGAAAGAAAGAAAGAAAGGAGGGAGGGAGGGAGGGAGGGAGGGAGGGAGGGAGGGGAATAAGGTGATGCCAATTTATTCTAAGGTCAGAAAAAAGGGGGAAAATGTAGTGCAAGAGTAGAAATCTACTCAGGCCAGGATTAGGTTTGCTTCAGGAAATTCATTTTTAAACATTTTATTATGACTGGTTTGTGTACACGTGAAGTTATAACTGAAGAGTTAAGAGAGGTCTGTGCATTATTTAAAAGACATCTGAGTTCACAAGACCAAACTCTCACCAGCATAAAATTAATCTGCTGAGTGAAGCATCTGCAGCTTCCCATCATTTAAAATTTTACCAGGGGTACAATAATATATCCAATGTCTACTTAGGTTCATCACACACAGAAAAAAGTGTCTCCTCCAGGGGTTGCATTGGCACAATTATGTGTGAGGGAGGGTAGATTTTATTTGAAATACTTTATTTTATTTTATTTTTTTATCCTGCCTTTATTATTTTTTATAAATAACCCAAGGTGGCAAACATACCTAATACTCCTTCCTCCTCCTCTTTTCCCCACAACAACAACCCTGTGAGGTGAGTTGGGCTGAGAGAGAGCAACTGGCGCAAGGTCACCCAGCCAGCTTTCATGCCTAAGGCGGGACTAGAACTCTCAGTCTCCTGGTTTGCCATTTGCTCCTTCCTAGGGCTGAGAGACAGGGATTGGCCCAAGGTCACCCAGCCGGCTTTCATGCCTAAAGAGGGACTAGAACTCTCAGTCTTCTGGTTTGCCATTGGCTCCTTCCTAGGGCTGAGAGACAGGGATTGGCCCAAGGTCACCCAGCCGGCTTCCATGCCTAAAGAGGGACTAGAACTCTCAGTCTTCTGGTTTGCCATTGGCTCCTTCCTAGGGCTGAGAGACAGGGACTGACCCAGGGTCACCCAGCTGGCTTCGTGCCTAAGGTGGGACTAGAACTCACAGATTCCTGGTTTCTAGCCCAGCACCTTAACCACTAGACCAAACTGGCTCTCAGATACCCTATATTTTCGTAGAGAAGGCATACCAGACATATTCTTTCTCTCATTTTAGGTTAGAGCCAAGCTGTTTACAAAACGTCTCACAAAATCCCAATATCTCATTCATTCATTCATTCATTCATTCATTCATTCATTCATTCATTCATTCATTCATTCATTCTCCCTTTCTCTGTTTCTCTCAACTCAGTACTTTTCACTATTCAAGAGGACCAGTCCTACCACCAGATAACATGGAATGCTTTGATAGGTGGCACATTTGGAATGTAATGAAAGAGTCGCATCAGAAGCATCTGCAGAAAGAGGGGTGGGGGTCAAAACAGTTAAATGGTGGGTGCCACCATGCAATCCAAGCCCTGTCTCTTTTTTACCTGCATGCAACGGGATGTGGTTGCATGACCATGGCCGTCTTTACATCAATGACCTCCCCACCCCAAGATGCTTCTAAGTAGCATGTTGTTATTTATTTTGTTTGCTATTACTCTATTCATATGGCCACCAATTGGAAGAGTGCTTACAGATTTTCTGTCTCATCACCCAATTAACTTAGTTAGCTTTGGATATTATATATTTGGATGTAGGCATACAGCGTATATGGTGAGAAGCATTTACCTCTGGCAGCAAAATGTCTTGGGCCATCTCTGTCATCCAGAAAATACAAGTAGGATTAGAGTATGCACTTTAGGTGCTATCTTTCCAACGTCTTGCTGTTTCCAATGCTTTCAGTAGAACTGTGATGCCCTCGATCTGTTGACTATTAAAATCAGAGTTCCTGACACAAGCCACTCAGGGATACAAAGGAATGTGGAGTCCTTGGTGCTCTCTGAGCCTTGTTGTTTTCTTGCAGACATTTCATTGCCAGACTAGGCAACATCTTCAATGTGAAAAGGGAGTGGGACTTGCTCTCTGTTTATACTGTATACCATGGCTTGTTGTGCTTGTGTTGGTGGAGGTGTTGTTCTCCCCTTAGGAGCTCCTTGATTGGGCTGTTGTTTGCTGCTTGTTGATTGACTGAGTTAATAGTTCCTTGATTAGGGTTTATTGTGCTGTTTGATTGTTCCTCTGGTGCTAATTCTGGTGTTACTTTTTGCATATCTGGGCGTTGATTGCTGGCAAGGAGGTGTTCTGGTCTTCTTGCTTTTCTATTGTCTCTTATGAATGGTATGTAAATGTTGTTTACCTCTATGTGTCTGTTGATGGCTGCTTTGTCTGAATGCCAAGCTTCCAGGAATTCTCTAGTGTTTTTGGATTTGGCTTGGTTTAAGATGCTCACAGTTTCCCAGTTGAAAGTATGGTTGAGTCTATCCATGTGTTGTGAGATTAAGGAGTTTTCATTGTGTCTTCTGACTGCTAGTTGGTGTTTGTGGATGTGCTCTGCTATTCTTCTGCCTGTCTGTCCTACATAGTGGCTGCTACAGTCCTTACACTGTATGTTGTAGATAACTCCTGCTTTTTCTTCTTGGGCTACTGGGTCTTTTGGGTTACTTAAGATGTTCTGAAGGGTTTTGGTTGGTTTATGTGCTACAGTGATGCCATGTGGTGGTAACAGTCTATTGGTCGTTTCTGAGATGTTTCTGATGTATGGCATTGTTATCCTTTTCATAGCTTCTGTTGGTTGTGTTAAAGTTGCGTGGGTATCCATTTTGCTGGAAGAATCTGTATAGATGATCTGTTTCCTTTTTCTGGTGTTCTGGGTTGCTGCAGTGCATTAGTGCTCATCTGAATAATGTTCTTACACAGCTTCTCTTGTGGGAGGTTGGGTTGTTGCTTTGGTAATGGAGCACTTGGTTAGTGTGGGTAGATTTCCGGTAGACTTGTGTTTCTAGTATGCCCTCATTTCCTCTACTGATGAGGATGTCCAAGAAGGCATGAAAGGCAAGGCTCTGGCACGAAGCTCGGCTGGGTTGCAAGGCAAGCTCTGGCGTAGAGGCAAGGCAAGGCCCGAGCGGGCACGGCGACAGGATTGCGATTATTATAAAATAATAAAAAAATAAAATAAAATAATAAAATAATAAAATAATAAAATAAAATAATAAAATAAAATAAAATAAAATAAAATAAAATAAAATAAAATAAAATAAAATAAAATAAAATAAAATAATAAAATAAAATAAAATAAAATAAAATAAAATAAAATAAAATAATAAAATAAAATAAAATAATAAAATAAAATAAAATAAAATAAAATAAAATAAAATAAAATAAAATAAAATAAAATATAAATATAAATATAAATAATGAGATAAGCAGCCAGTGTGGAGGGAGTGTCACCAAAGCTAGCAAGACGTTCCCTTATGTTGCTACTGTCTGAAGGAGTGCAGTACAAAATGGAACATGGTTTTTGCCCTGCATTACGAATGCTGATCGACTGCAGTAATGCCCACTGGGTACCTCAGACAACTGGAGCCTTGTTAAACTCCCCTCTGTCTCCCAGGCATTGTTCGCTGACAAAACCGCAATCATGTTCCTCTGCATTGCAATCACAGCCAAACTCCATTAACAGCTCATACTAATTACCAACTTCTAAGAGTTTTCTTGGGTTTGGAGGCAAAAGAGTTGCTCTCTTTCTAGATGAAAAAGCTTCCCCTTTTCCAATGCTACAGCTTGGCCATGGTTAAGTCCTTTAGAACAGAAAACTAACTCTAAATTACCAGCGTACCCTTTGAGGCGACAGAGATCTTTGAAACTCCAATCACACAAGGAGATGTATTTGTTTGTTTCCATTTCCTAGCTGCTGCGTGTTGCCCACAAGGGCCTAATTAGCTAGATACAGATGCTTGTATCAGTATTAGCTTCTTGTCTATTTTTTTAAAAATATAAGTAGCACTGTACTCATAGCACAGATTGTTGGCCTGGAGGCATCCAAAGATCAACAGCTAGCTTTTGGTGATCCCATCTCTCTGGCGAAACAAGTTTTTCCTCCCAAGAATTCCTAATGAAGAAGCAGGGAACACTCTGAGGATTGCTATGGAGTAATCTGGTGCACGCTCAGAGTGAGAAGGGATGGTGAAAACAGAAGAGTTGCCAAAGGCAAGGTGGTAGGTACAGAAGGAAAGGCCTTTTGCAACTTGGGGGATGGGCACAAATGCAGAAGCTTCGATCCAGCCGCATCCAGGTCTTCCATCACTGATCATTCAAACCCTCGTGCAAGTGAATCCAAACAAACAACCATGGACGAAAAAGTGGCTTGGGAGTATTGAGGAGTTGCCAATATTGAATGAAACGTCTCAGCAAATGGCTGGGTTCCCAACTAAATTACGCCATGATGGGATTGGATTCCTATGGCATGCTACATTTTATTAAAATGGGGTCAGGACGTTTGTAGCTCAGGTTGTTGTGGGACTGGTGTGAAAGTGATTTCCCTAAGATTCAGTCTGAGACCTCTGTTGTCACATGCACTGTAAGGATCTCCCTGAGATGAACCTTCTGGCCAGGCATCCTAATGCTGAGTTGGTAGCATGAAGTTACCATAGCATCTATGACATTGCTGCATGGTGGCTGTGCCGTCCATTTGAAGCTAACAGGAGAGGGTTGTTTATGGTGTCATTCCTGGCGTGTCAGTCAGTGTTGCTCTGTCAGTACAGCCACCTCCTCCAGTTTTTATAGCTTTTGTTGAGTGACCTATTTTGTTATTGGGAATCCATTATAATGCTCTTGGGGGAGGGGGCAAGGCAGGAGTGACACAGGAGCCATTGCCTATGGAATAAGAAGTGCTTGTATAGCTGTGTTGAATAGTGAGGGTGACCTTGGAAGACGGGGGGGGCGGGGGGCGGGAAGAGATGCCACCTAGGAAATGATCAGATTAAAGAGAAAGGAGCCTGCAGCAGAGTAACGGCCAGAGAAATAAACTTAGGAAGGGCCCACCCTAACTACTCAGGCAGTAAATAGGGAGGGTGGGAAATCTGTACTTTCAGATTTGCAAGCTTCTGTTAATGTAGCCTTACAATAAAGTAGAATTAGCTCATCTCATCGTGTTTCCTGTCTGGTTAACCTGGGAGGGCTGACATCAATCTTGCAAGTCTGAAAGTACAAACCTCCCACCCTCCCTATTTACTGCCTGAGTAGTTAGGGTGGGCCCTTCCTACGTTTCTTTCTCTGGCCGTTACTCTGCTGCGGGCTCCTTTCTCTTTTATCTGATCGTTTCCTAGGTGGCATCTCTTCCACCCATCTTCCAAGGTCACCCTCACATTCCATCACAACAGTAGAGCTATAGCAGAAGTACACAGTCTTGTTTGGAGCACAGCTCAACCGAAAGGGTAAGTGAAAGGCTCATCCTGAGAAAAAATGGGAATCCCTGGCTGTAAGATCAGCCTGCTGCTTAGCTTTCATTAAATTAACTAATTAAATCAGCAGGTGGTTAAGGTGTTGGACTTGGACAAGGAAGACTAAGACGGTTCAACTCAACCATAGAACTTGCTGGATGACTTTGGGCCAGTTACTGTCTCTCAGCTCTGTCTACCTCAAATGAGTGTTGTTGTTGGGATGGAAGGAATCTTCTGCAAGCTGCTTTAAACTCTTGGAGCAAAGATGGGATTTAAAATAAAGGAAGGAAGGAAGGAAGGAAGGAAGGAAGGAAGGAAGGAAGGAAGGAAGGAAGGAGATGTTTTCTTATATAGTCCTCACTGTATTTCTCTTTCTCTTCAGGTTTTCATTCATCTCTTCCTTATCCATTTTTTTCCTATTTAAGTGGTCTTCCTTCTTAGTTTAAAGCACTTCTACATGGAGGTCTATTTTTAAATTGTTTTAGATTTAGGTATATTTCTATTGCTGATAATGTTTTAAAATAAATATTTTAAGAAAGAAATTGAGAAAGGTGGGTGCAAAATATAGTCTGGGTGAATTCCGCAGGGTGTGTGTGTGTGTGTGTGTGTGTGTGTGTGTGTGTGTATTTCACAGATACTGTATGTGATACACCAGAAGCCAAAATTAATGGATAGTCAGGTTCAGGTATATACTCTGATCTTCCTCTAGTGCAGAATCCCCCCAAATACTGTATACAGCTTTTAACTCACCTGATAGATAAAACTGTATTACTTTGAAAATGTATGAACCATATGATAAAATTGATTGTTCCTATTTTTCTCCATTCTTGTAAATCCCCTGTAGCTGCATCAGGGATGCATTTCTTCTTGCCATTATTGCTGAAAACTGGTTGCATGGTCTCCCAGTGTTTTAATTTTTTATTAAAACCAATAACAAAGAAACCACACTCAAACAACAACTATCCCAAATTGTCCTCCAAACCTGGGAGAAAATCCCTCACATCAGATCTCTCCTATTTTACATGATGGGCCTTCTCATGCAGGGGTGTCCGCCGGGGAGATAACAAAAGTGGTTGTGGCTGTCACCTTGACTTTTTTTTACCTTCCCCCCACTCATGTAGACTCCTGTTCTAATGTCATGACAATTATCCCCCTTTTCAGCCAACAAAAAGTTGCTCTTGAATGCATAGCATCTCATCTTTCCTCTTTATCTGGTCTGGTTTAATCTTAACTTGCTAGAAACTGGGAATAATGGAAGTGAGGGCTGAGGGACCGTGCAAAAATCCATAAAGAAGTTGCAGATTGTGGACCTGTGATCTGGACCGTGGGGAGTTGTGCCTCTAGAGGGCTTGCGTAGAAAGTTCCAATAAACAAGATGCAGATAAAACTTGGAATTGCAGGAAGAAGAAATCTAGCAAGGGACATTGAATTATTATTGGCATCACTAATATTTTTACCCTCACTTTTTGTGTGTGTGCAAAAGTCAATATACAGCAACCACAAACAACAATAATCACAAAGAAAAGCACAAAGCCAATGGAACAGCTTTTAAAAACCCACCCTTGATTTCAAAACAGCTAATGTTTCATAGCCTCCCATCAGGGCAATGTCATTTAAGAGGGAGGCTGTTAAGATCAGCCTCTAATGCATCCAGTGTTAGTACAAATACAGTAATTGGCAACTGCATAATGGCTATTTCGTTTTTCCCCCGAATCAGAAAATTAACTGGAGAAGTGCCAAAGGAGAAGGAATACGTGGCTGGTATATCTGCTTTAGCTCTCAAAATTTTGGCTTCATCTGGCTATGTTAGTCTATAGCTGCAGAATCCCCCAGCTGCAAGGGACATGCTAGCCTAGCTGGGAATGATGGGTGCTGCAGTTTAGCACATCCAGAATGTACTTGACCTACAGTGCCTTTCATACTAAGAGAGGAACTAATCTATGCAGCTCTGAGATAGAATGTTTGGCAGTTGGGGATAGCAAAATCTCTCCCTGGCCATGAACTGGGGGATGCCAGTCAATTGTGTGAAAGGTCTGAATGATCTTGTAGCTGCAGAACGTCCACCTCGCAACAGGAGGTGATCCAAAGAATTTTCACCTGCTAAGGAGGTCCATAATCTGAGGTCCCCCAAAACTTTTGGTGTTGCTCCCAGATGAGTCCATTTTTTAAAAATCAGTTTATAGTTTTTAATGCAATAAAAGGTGAAACAATTAAATACAAAACTAGAGAGTTATATTAACTCTATTTAATTTTCAATAATTGGAAAGGAATTTAAATCATACTGAATTTATATCCTGGCCCTACTCACTACTTTTTGGACTGTGGCTCCCTGGCATGCCATTCAAATGCCAAATGTGGACCTTGGCCCAGAAAACATTGTGCAGCTCTTTACTATTTCTCCTGCTCCCTTCTTGTTTGCTTTTTCCAACATAATCTCCAAGGGTCTGCAGGGCTTTGATGAGGCTGTTCGGCTTAACTAGGCTGACCATATGTCCCGTTTTGAATGGGACAGTCCCGTTTTTTAAGCATTTTTCAACCGTCCCGGCGTTTTCATAAAAATCTCAATTTTGTCCCGTTTTTCAAACCCGGTGGGAATGGCGTGGAAGGAGGAACAGAGCCGGAGCACGGACCAGGGGGCAGGGTTTGCAGGCAGGAGCCAATTGCGCAAACCGGGGGGCGAGGCTTGCAGGCGGGAGCCAATTGCGTGGACTGGGGGGCGGGGTTTGCAGGTGGGAGCCAATCACGCCAACCGGGGGGCGAGGCTTGCAGGCGGGAGCCAATTGCGTGGACTGGGGGGCGGGGTTTGCAGGTGGGAGCCAATCACGCCAACCGGGGGGCGAGGCTTGCAGGTGGGAGCCAATTGCGTGGACTGGGGGGCGGGGTTTGCAGGTGGGAGCCAATCACGACAACTGGGGGGCGGGGACCCCTGTCTTTTTCATGAATACGGAATATTACATAAGACCCCATCCCGTTTTGTCATCCTGAAATATGGTCAGCCTAAGCTTAACAAAGCTTTAATTGGAGCCCAACTCTGAAATAATGTTCTCTTTCCAAGGGCCAGATTAGTGAGCCTCCTCACTTTAATCCAGACCTGAAAAAAGGCTTCTGCACAGACACTGCAGAAGCCCCTTTCCACCCAACTGAAACAGTTGGCTCAATCAAGATGTCCTACTTCAATGCTTCAGTACGAGGCAGATCAATTCCATTTTTTGAGTCAAAGGTTGCAATGAGGCAATGCTTGGAGGTCTTTGAGAAGTCCATAATGCTGGGAAAGGTGGAAGGAAAGAGAATAGGATGACCAGTAGCAAAGCACTTAGGTGAACCCTTGGAAGGGCCAGGTTAGACAGAACATCCCGGGAAAGATTTATCTATGTGCTTGCTCAGAGTTGAAATTCACTTGATGGCACATAATCAATCAATCAATCAATCAATCAATCAATCAATCAATCAATCCTTTGAAGTAGAGTGGAGTGGCTTCATATGCCTAACAGTCTCCCATCCCTAGGTGAAAGCCAAATGATTTTTTCTTTAACCGCAGTGGAAGTTGATGATTTTCTTACCACCTTTGCTTGATACTAAAGAACAACAAAATCAGATTTTCCCCTTCAGCTTTGCTTGAAACAAAAGGAAAATAGGGGAAAGATTGTGCCTGACGCCCCCACCTCTATTCAAGGAAGGATTTTCCAAGTTGGCATAAATGGATTCCTTGACCCCTCTTTCAAACCACTTATCTTCCCTGTCTAAAATGTGAACATTAATGTCCTCAAATGAGTGTCCTTTTTCCTTTAGATGAAGGTAAACTGCTGACTCTGGTCCTGTGGTGTTACTCCTCCTGTGTTGGGCCATCCTCCTGTACTTTGCTCAGACTGAAGAAGCTTCTTGGATAAGGAGCGAAACGTTTCCACTGAGAAAATAGAAATCCAGTTGGCATGATTCAAGCTACAGACAGTTCCACCTGGATGACTGAGAACCTTCATCGACATATCCTATGGGATGGGTTTTAATTCCTCTCTGATTTTAATAATTGGTGCAAAGTTTTTAAAGTGGATGGAGGTGGTCCTAATCTATGTTAATATTTAGGGGGAGGAAATGAGGGCTCCATTGGTATTTTTGGATTAATTAATGCATATAAATGTAAGCCAAAGGGCCTCAAAGACAGGCAACATGTTTCCAGCAGTGGACAGCCAGATAACTCCTGAGGAATTCAGAACCCTGAATTCAGGGGTTCAGAGCTACCCAATATGTCATTACTCTCCATGCTCATCAGAGATGGTCATTTAGACACAGTCTCTTTTTCAGTCTTCCATTTCCATTTAGTTATCAATGTGGAGTCAATACAACTGTACATTTGTCTATGTGGTATCAGGCAGGTAGAACTTTGAAAAAAAGATATATAAGTAGAACCTTCTTTTCCTGCCCTCACTTCCTCCCAAGCCTAAGGAGAAATTCTGTACACTCACATGGCCATGCAATGCATGTAAAGTGGGCAGATTCCCATGATTCTAGATTTTAAGTCCTGTTCCTTGCATTGCACTGCACATAAGAACAAATGCCCTATGATAGTCATGACGTTAGGCAAGAGAGCAATATTGGAATTGGCTGCAGTTATAATTTGCTTCTGTTATGGTGCCCTATAGCAAAACGGCAACGGCATGCTGCTATGATCTTTTATGAACTGATCAAAATTGCTTTCTCACTGTCTCTGTTCCTAAACAGTGAACAAGCTGAACTAAGTAAAGGAGGGGAGTCCATGTTATGGAAATACCAAACATGACTCAATCAAATTTAGCCCTAACTGTCCCAGTGACGCAGCAGGTTAAACTTGTTCCACCCCAGTCAGCTGTGTTGTGGGAAACTCTAAACATAGTTAATTGACCAATTTTTCCTACTAGTCCTCCACAACAAGATGCTGGAGAGGAAAAGTGGCAGAAAAGCAAACATTACAGAACTGAGTGCCCAGGGCTGCTAGGCAGAACAAGCTGTAATGGTCTGTGGGAATGACCTTGGGAGACAGGAGGAAGAGCCGCAGACTAGTCAATGGTCAGATAAGTGGCAGCTGATCCCACAGAAACAATGGGAGAGTGGCAAACATCTCGGAAGGGACCCTCCCTAGTTTCTTGGACTGTAAAGGAGATGGGGGAGAGATGTACTTTCAGGCTTTCAAGATTCTATTATTGTAACCTTACAATAAAGGTAGTGCTACTACTCATGGTTGGTGCTTCTTGTCTGGACTACCTACAAGGGCTGACACAAACCTCTCAAACACTGATTGGCTATGGTGGCCAAGCCATGTCTGCTGTCCCCAGCCTGGCCAGGGAAGATGCTAGTGAGGTCATGCAGCCTTACCAGTACATTCCTGGAACAAATTCTCAGGAGATACCTGAGGCACCTCCTGGAAAAAGTAAGTATCTTTATATCCTTAATGGATATAATTTGATGCAATTAATGTGCTTGTGCTGCCAGAATCACTGAGCAGATTTTAGTGGGCCAGTGGCTGTCTGAGTTATACATATTGTCCTTTATGCTCTATGAACATATAGGAATCAATCAATCAATCAATCAATCAATCAAGTAAGTTGGGGAAACAGGGTCACTATATCTCTAGGCTAAAACATGAGCAATTTTCGGATAGCCAATGGACGCATTAAGTCTTGTCTAGGGTGGTGAGAACCATGATAAAAATGGATGCAGCTAGGAAACAATGGGTAGGATCAGAGCAAAGTTATGTGTTACTGCTTTTGCAAAATTTACATAAGTATACAAACACTCATGCATGTAGACGCTCACATAGATGGAGACATTTATATCTCTTCTCTCACTTCGCATACTTTTGATTTCCCCTCATTTTTTGAATGGAGAATGAACTAAGTTTGCTTGGGGAAAAACAACAACTTTCTGAATCTCTATCTCAAGTCACTTACGGAGATCCACTTTCTACCATGCTGTTTAGTGACGTTCTTTTTCTTTTTCTTTTTCCTTTCCTCTTTCTCTTTCTTTGCACTTTGTTATTTTCACTTAGTCCTAATAAAAATGTTCAGCTGCTGCTCCTGTTTAGAT
This sequence comes from Charina bottae, assembly GCA_023362775.1. NCBI lineage: Eukaryota > Metazoa > Chordata > Lepidosauria > Squamata > Charinaidae > Charina > Charina bottae. The sequence continues at coordinate 5,162,464 of JALMGJ010000010.1, forward strand.
CTAGCAATATTTTTAAGCTGTTCAATGTACTAGTAAAGAGGTTGCTCATCATTGGAATATTCCTAATTATAAACTCCCTCTACCAGTTGCTGATATCAGTATTCGGTAGAGATTCTCCATAATTTTTCTTTTCCTGCCAGAGGAAAAGGAATAAATTATCTGGGAGTGGAATGCAGGGCATATAGCTGCATACGCTTTACTGCGATTTGGATTCCATGCTTATATGAGGATGTGCGCTTTCTTCAGAAGCCGTTTTCACTGATGCTGACACATGAAATGTCCCTTGGCAATCCATCCATCAAATGGCAACATGTGACACAGGAAAATTAGATGATTCCTGCTACAATGAAGAGGCAGGGCAGAGAAAGGAGAAGAATCAAGAATGAGTGAGAACATCAGAGAGTAAAATCCCAACTATTTGGGAAAGATGTTCAGCTTGAAGTCCTTTGCATCTGTTTATTTCCTGAGTCCTATTTTACAATTGCAATGCTATTGTAAAATAAGACCCAGGAAAGTCAAAGAAATGCCTTTTTCGCTCTCTAATATATTACCAGTACATACAGTACAGAGGCTGGTATGAACTTTCAGCCTGGAGGGCCTAGTTTGCTTTTATTCCCCCATACTTTTGCTAGCTTCCTTTAATAATCTTCCAATTGTTTTTGTCAAGATGCTGTTCATGGTCCACTATCATCATTCCCTGTAATACTGAACAGAGGTAGTTGAGGGCCAAAAATATCGGCAATCTTCTTCCTTTAATAATGATCATCTATAGATGGAGTGGCGTTCCAAGACTTCCTAGGGCTGAGGAAGAAGGACTATCCAAGGTCACCCAGCTGGCTTTGTGCCTAAGGCGGGACTAGAACTTTCAGTCTCCTGGTTTGCCATTGGCTCCTTCCTAGGGCTGAGAGACAGGGACTGGCCCAAGGTCACCCAGCTGGCTTCGTGCCTAAGGTGGGACTAGAACTTTCAGTCTCCTGGTTTGCCATTGGCTCCTTCCTAGGGCTGAGAGACAGGGACTGGCCCAAGGTCACCCAGCTGGCTTTGTGCCTAAGGTGGGACTAGAACTCATGGTCTCCCGGTTTCTAGCCTGGTGCCTTAACCACTACACCAAACTGGCTCTATAATGGTCATCTATAGATAGAGTGGAGTTCCAAGAACCTGCTAAACCAAGATTTTGTAGGGCAGAAGGCCGCATTTGGGTTTTGGCTGCTGTCCCAGGGCCTGTGCTCCAGAAAGTAGGCAGGACAGGGACTGGGTTGGGCCAGAGAAAGCTAAATATGATTTAATTTAATGTACAAATAAATTAAATCACCTAAATAGTTGGAAAATGAATACCCTTTATGTATTTAATATTTTCCCCTTTATTTCCCCTTAAAAGTTGGACAGTCCCACCAAAATATGAAAAAAGAGCAGAGAATCCCAGCCCAATCCATGCATGGGTGTGATGTGTTCACTCTTTGGGCATCCTATTCCCACCTCTGTCTTCTCCAAAAGGCTAAATGTAGCCCATCCATTCAAAGTTGGTCGTTCTGTGTGCCATGAAGTACCATGTTGCAAGGAAAATTTCAATCCACACTTACAGCAGCAAATTCTCATGTCAAACACAGAATATTATTTTAAATATAATCTCATTTTAGGATTGTTTCTTTTTTTTTAAATAAAATAAACAAAAATGCACATTGCATGAGCTGTTCTGGAAATCTGTGGGCGAGCAGCAGATAATATATATGGTTATCAATATTACAGGCCTTAATTCCGTTTCTTGACTCTTGCTTGGATCGTTCCAATTTTCAGATACACACCGTTGACCACATGAGCTCTCTTCTTTCAAATTAGTCACTAGCTGTTTTTTTTTTCAATAAAGGGGAGGTAGGCAACAATGTTTTTCAAAATCACACAAAATCACACTCGTTTTCAAAGCTTACAAGTATTTGAAAGTGGTTTCACAGGAGCTGGAAATGCTGTTTCGTGCTGTGATGCACAGTTTCTTTTCAAGACCATCTTTTCAAGACCATCATTCCTTCTCCCCCCCCCCTATCATTCTTCCCCCCCCCAGAGTAATAAAACTGAGCCATATAAAAAGAAAGGGGAAGAAACTTCATTCTTTAGCAAAATCTCATAAATCAAAATGTGGTCCAGCTCAGCAGTATTGTGCAAAGACACATCTGATGGAGAGCGGAATGGGGAGTGAAGCTAGGGGAAGAATTCGCAGCTGGGAAAATATTTGGACAAATGCCCAACTTAAAATATACTATTGTTATCTTGTGCACATATGCAGGCAAAAGCACAAAGCAAAACAAAACAAAAATCCAGCAAGGAGTAAAGGCGGTCGAGGTGTTCATTAAACCTGCATAAATCAAAGTTGTTTCATTTAACCTGCATCAGGATGTTTAGATGCAATGTTTTTATTCACCAAGTAACAACCTCAGAATGGGGGTAAGTGTTGGGAAGAGGCGGCATCTCTGACCACCTCTTTGTGGAATGGGATTTGGCAAGAATAAATGCAAACATGCTGCCCATGTGCCAAAATACTTTAAAAGTTCTTTAAGTATTCCCTTTCCTAAAGCCACCTGTCCCTTCCAACACATTTAATCTGTCACAGATGGCAGAGACCAACCTGCTAACCTTTTGGCTTTGAGAAAAAATATTTCACTTTGTAAACCCATGCCTAGGTATTTCCTTAATTCTTCCTAAGCAAACCTTTCATCCCTTATTTTCCACTCAAACTTAATGAGTTAACAGGACTCTGAAATTCCTTCATATTGACCTCGGAGGTCTCTTTGGCTGCTCTCCACCTGTTCCTTTAGAAGTGAGAAGGCAAGACCTAAAAATGCAAAGTGATCTCTCTTTATTTTTCTGTATAGATTTCCCCCTCCTCCTGTGCAGGGAAGCTAAATTAACAAGCTTTGAAGTACGTTTTTTGGAAGTGAGGGGGAAGTGGTGCTTTTCAACTATTTGCTATGGAGGTTCAGTTAACACAGACCCACAAAGTTGATTCCTCTCCCACCAGTTATGAAACTGGTTTATTTTAGCATATGTTCCTTTCTTATATCTGCTACAGAGAGAGCGTTTATATCCGAGAAGGCAAAATGGCAGCCCAGGAGGGTAAGCAATATTTTTAGTCAAGCAAGGGTGAAATATTGATCCACAACTGACGACAGTTTTTGTCTTCAGAATAATATGTTTTAAATATAAGGAAATATATAAGAAATTATATATTTTCGTTTCGTGAGTCACAAAATATATTTGGTGAAATATACAGTATAAGTGTTTGGGTATGTGTATTGACTATGTGCCATCAGGTTGGTTTAGGCTCTTAGTGACCACATGGATTTTCTCTGTCCTTAACCTGGTCCTTGAGATCTTCCAATGGCTCATCCATCACCACTGTAACTGAGTCCCTCCACCTGGCTGCTGGAGCTCCTCTTCTCCTCTTTCCTTCCACCTTTCCCAGCATCACAGCCTTCTCCAGAGAACTAGTTATTTGTATAATATGTCCGAAGTAGGATAATTTGAGCTTGGTTATTTATGCCTCTAGTGAGAACTCTGGCTTGATTTGTGTGATAATGATGGATTGGAATATGTGTGATATCGTGATATTGATAAGTGTGATATTGATTTTGTGCCATCAGACTTCTGGGGAAGAAATGGCAAACTGAAGAAGGTGTTGCTAAAAGCAGAGCTGATGACTGTGGTGGAATGAAGAGCCAGTCAGTAGACCGGCTCTTCGTAATTCCTCTTTGGACAAGGAGAGGACTTGAGATCGCCCACAAGGGCTCCAGACAGTTGCTCCTCCCAAGGAGACTGCAAGACAGTGGTCTCAGGTGGGCTTAGAGCTCTGGGAGATGAGGGAATAGCCATCTTTTTGCTCTAACTGCAGTTGGTGCCTTCAAAAAAGACACTGGGCTCACATACTTCCTTTTCTAATCACTTTCGGAAATCGTTTGTGAACTGCTTTTCAGCTATTAGGAATCTTTGGATCGACAAGTCTGAAAGCACAGGGTGAGTTTCCTTCAATCCTTAGCGAAAGAAGTTTTAAATACAAGTTTAAGGACTTAATTTTTTTTTTGAATAAACAGCAAAAGGGTGATTAGAACTTTGATTTTGGAAAGTTATAAATGGACTAAGGGTCCAGATGGATTTGAAATAAGATTTTGGAATTAATTATAAGAATCCTTCCTGTGGGAAAATGCTTTTGTTTTGAATTCTTTTTAAAAAAATGATAGGATGGGACTTTGAATGTTGGACACTAAAGGAAACTAGAAGGAACTAAAGATTACAATTAAAAAGAAGAGCACATAAGCCCAACTTCCAATTACAGAAGGAAGCAAAATATTCTAACATGGGACATATTGAAGGATATTTTTGAAAAATGGACTCAGAAGTTAATAGTGTCAACAGAGACATCTTCCTCCATGGAGAGACTGTGTCTAAAAGAGGTTATAGAAGAGGAACAAGTTTTATCTGACAAGATCAAGACTGAGTTGAAAGTGGATTTACAAATGACAGGTTACAAGAATGACATGGAAAAAGATGCTACACTGGACATATAAAAGAAACCGGTTATGTTTTAATAATGAAAAGGAATATAGAAATAACAAATCAAGAGAGTGTCCTGAATAATTTTCCTATATTGGATTTACAAAAGAGGCTTGTTAAAGTTTTGAAGAATCTCATGAGAAGGGACGAAGAAAAAATGAAAAGAAATCAAGTTCTATGACATTATTTGAAGGGACTAAAGATTAAGATTGTTAGATGTAAAAGAAAGGAATATAAAGTTGGTTTATTTAATGAAGGTTAAAATAGGTATGTTATTTCTGGTAACCCTTAATGGACTTTTGCTGACACCAGGGCTGAAATGACAATGCTTTATGGATTTGTTTATAGATAAGAGATGGGATATGGGAAGAAGAGATCATTTGTAGTATTTTGATAGAAGGTGATAAGTTACTAAAATTGTCTATACTTGTTGTGATGAAGGGGGAAGTTATTTCTTTATATATTTCTTTTCTTTTCCTTTTCTTTACTATATTCTTATTTTTTCTTTCTTTTCTATTTTTCTTTCTAATTTTTTTCTGCACCTTCTATTTTTCTTTTTCTTTTTAAGTTTGTATTAGTTTGTATTGTTTCAACTGTAATTTTCAATAAAATTACTATTTAAAAAAACATTGATTATGTGCCATCAAGTTGGTGTCAACTCTTAGCAACCACATAGATATTTTCCGTGTGTGTGTGTGTGTGTGTGTGTGTGTGTGTGTGTATCTCTTGCTCTTAATTACATGGATGTATCTTTGAGGCCAGCAGGAGTTGAGCTTTACTTGAAGAAGACTATACCTTAACTGCAAAGTGAATGCAATCAAACAAACCAATAAAGCCATACAAAACTAGAACATTAAAACTGTATAAAATGACAAAAAAATTAGACTAGGTCTAATACAGACTATTGGATTATGAATGAGATGGCACTTGAATTACCACATTTCTCATCCTACTGACAAGATCTGATTGGCCTTACTCTTTAGTAATTTGTCTGCATATTTGTATAGATATTTGAGTATACAGTGTGTGTGTGTATATATATTTTTCCAAGGAATGTTGCATATAGAAACACACTTCTGTCCATATATTTCTGTAATCTATGAATCCAGAGGTGAATTTCCCCCCTATGCTAAACATTATTGTGTATTTTTTATTTGCAAGGCATGTCATAAATTTTAGGAAGTGTACCTGTGTGTTCCAGCTTCTCCTATATGTTCAGTAGGTCTGAAATTGGTATATTTTATTCTTTTCAAGAGGGGAGAGAATGGGCTGATTTTTTTTTATCCATCCCTTATTATGGATGGTGTAATTTCACACAGTGCCTAATATCCAAAAACGAAAGACATTCATTGTGGAATGCTTCTTTGCAGGAATTACTAATAGCAATAGTATAAGATCATGTTTAAAGTTTTTTTTAAAGGAGATTTATAAGGTCTGCAGAAATGGCAACCACACATATATACTGTAGTCTAACTGGGAGTCAGTGAAATAAGTCAACTCCCCCCTGATTTGGCAGAAATCCAAGAGGATTGCCGATTGAACTATGCTTGTTATATATGAACAAAGTAGATCGAAGGAATGCCAAACCTTTGGATGTGGGCTGTGAAATTTGTGGTTTCCAGCACATTCTGACATTTGGTGAGACATGGCGTCTCTCCCAGAGCGGGAACTGTCAATTAATTTTTGAATGGGCATTAACATTTTGTCCTACCTGGCGGGTAATGATGGGCAAAGGAAGCTAAGTGGCAGAAAAAGAGTGAGGTTGGGAGAGGGGAGAAGAAACAAAGAAAGAAGAAGGCTGGATTTCATTAGCTTTCCATTTTCTTTAAGAGATCCCCAAGCAGATTTGGTTTCAGTTTTGCCCTTCAGCATTTGTGTCAAGCCCTGGGTTCTGTTTTCACTGGAGGATAGGTTTCATTACATTAATAAAGCTGCACAAATGGTTCCAATTAGAGAGAACCACAAAGAGCTTGTCAGAAGTGATCAGGATGGAGCTTTCAATGCTTTCACCCTGGAAAAATCTTGGGTTCCTGCACTCCTCACCTTGGATGATTCAATTCAAGGTGCTTACCTGCTTTGCAGATCAGGACACTTCCCCATCCCCCCCCCTTCCCCCACATGCTTCAAATAACCAAAGCCAAGTTAGGGGAGACCATACTAAATCAAGCTTTCGATCTTCAACCTGGCATTCTTGGTCTGGTATTCATCGCTTGACCTTGAAAGGGCCTCAGGGAGAAAATGGCTCCTTGACTGATCAAGCAAAGGAAGAATGCCAAACATCTAATATTTAATCCAGGTCTGGCCGATCCAGAATTCTATGCCGTTGACAAATAGTAGGAATTAGTATTGAACCTCAGGTGAAATAGAACTTTTCTAGTACAGTTCCGAAAGGTGTTGACCCTAATAAGAACTGAGGCAAACACCTACATATTGGAAATACGATGAAGCATAAGGTGATAGTTACTACATGCCAAACTGCCCACTGGAGAGGCCAATATATTATCCACTACAAACCAAAACTCATCCTTTATTTATAGAGCCAGCCCTACCATTAGACAGACTGGAGCGATCATCAGATGCTTGGTGTCCTTCCAAGGGGCATATGAAACGGAGGCATTATGCCCCCCTGCTGCATTGTTCACCATTTAAGCTAGCCTTGATGCTGCCTCATGCCTGGAGTTGAACAGAGATTCAGCTTCCAATTCAGGCCCATCCATTCCTGTCCGTTGAGCCGGAAAGAGGCCATCTTGTTCTTTGCATCAGGCAGCAAAATGTCTCAAAGCACCTCTGAGTATTCGATAGCTACGAATGCGTATTTAATGTCTACCTCTCTCCCTGTATTTATCAGTACAATGCAGGTACTGTATTTATGGGTTGAAAGAAATATTTTCTCACAAGAATGTGGAGCCTAATGACTAACCCAATAAGTTAACCATGTTTATTCAAAAGGTGCTTCATTTTGTGGGACATTTAGGTCAAGGAACACCACAGATTGGGACATGACTTCCAATTGGGGCAGATCCTGCGCTGCTTCTCTTCTTCTAAGTCTCCGTTCATGCTCAGTGCATGTGCAGAAGCTGCTGTTGGCGGTGCTGATTGGTCCGTCGAAGGAAATGAGACCCACCTGGACATTTCATCAAGAGGGAGTGATATTGAACTATGAAGGAACCACACCTTTGACCAGCACGTCAATTTGACTTGGTGAAGCCAGTCTCTTTCTGTTTTTCCCTTCCTGAACTGCCCACATTTTCTTTATTTTTCTAATCCAAATAGCCTTTTGGCTGACCTTTACCTATGCAACAATGTAACCTCTCCATACTGACCTTTAAACTATGTAACTATTCCTTGCAACCTTGTAAACATCCTCTGGTCAATTTTCCTGATACAATATAACTACAGGTAGTCCTTACTTAACAACCATTTGTTTAGTGATGGTTCGGATTTATGACGGTGCTGAAAAAAACGACTTATGACTGGTCCTCACACTTACAACTGTTGCAGCGTCCCCGCAGTCATGTGATCACAATTTGGGCTCTTGGCAACTGGTTCACATTTATGACCATTGCAGCGTCCCATGGTCACATGATCACCATTTTCGACCTTCCCAGCTGGCTTCAGACAAGCAAAATCAATGGGGAACCACATGATTTACTTAATGACCACATGGTTTGTTTAACACCCATGGTGATTTGCTTAAAGACTGCCACAAAAAAGGTTGTAAAATCAGGTCGGATTCGATTAATGACTGCTTCGCTTAGCAACTGAAATTCCAGTCCTGATTGTGGTCGTTAAGTGAAGACTACCTGTAGTGCTGAGGGGGGGGGGCATGGGGTGGTGGTGAAGGGCTATAAATTTTCCCATTAAAGGCAACACAGAATGGATTTCTGCCATAACTTGCCTTTCCCACTGCTTGTGTCCATTGCAGCTGATCCGGATCTGTCCTTTGCAAATATATCGGGCTATTTCATAAAGCTTTGCTCTTCCTGGTGCCTGTGGTCCATTCTTTCTTCAAAATTCAACCTGCAGCAGTCACAGCCATCAACCGATGGGCTACTTTGCTATGCAAGACGGGACAAAATGGCATCTTGAGCAAAGCACCTCATCCAGAGAGATTACCTGCAGTCTGTTACTACTTACTGTACATTTTTGAACTATTTCTGTACTGTTGAGCCTTTGGGGTCACTTTCTGCAGATGCTGAGGGTGGAATAGGTACATATTTGAGGGGGCTTCACTGTATGGGCTGAATCAGGGGCATTTGTGGGGATGTGTGTACATCATACAGGCAAAATGGAATAAAAAATCAGGCTAGACCGAATAAATAATCGAATAAATAAATAAATAAATAAATTGCTTTAAATAAATAAATACCTGGCTGTGGCTGTTGTGGGTCTTCCGGGCTGTGTGGCCGTGTTCTGGAAGTTGTGGTTCCTCAACTTCAACTTAAGGAACCACAACTTCCAGAACACGGCCACACAGCCCGGAAGACCCACAACAGCCATTGAACTCCGGCTGTGAAAGCCTTCGACAATACATTAAATACTTGGCTGCTATGCATTTTTATTTTTGTACTGTGTATTTCATGTATTTTATCTACAGCATTTTATTGTAAGCTGCCTAGAATCCTGTACTGTATGTGAGAGGGGTGGGTATATAAACTGAATAAAGAAATAAACAAACAAACAAACAAACAAACAAAAGAAAATAAAAGATGGTGGTTGCAGCTATGCCCTGCACTTTTGTGTCAACATTTTATACATAAATAAAGGTGTGGGGTTTCTCTCTCTCTGACATGACTGCCATCTTACCTGTTTTGACCCCTCCTGTAGATGCCACTGGATTAAATATGTCAATGAAGGTTCTCAGTCATCCAGGTGGAATTGTCTGTAGCTTGAATCAAGTCAACTGGATTTCTATTTTCTCAGTGGAAACGTTTTGCTCCTTACCCAAGGAGCTTCTTCAGTCTGAGCAAAGTTGGTAAGGGTATCCTTAAATATGTTTCTAGGTGGCTGTGTGACCTTGCACCTGGGGCTAGGTCATGGTTATTTTAAGATGTTTATTTCTAAGTCCCTTTATCATCCAAAGGAGGATCGTTAAGATTACCTTGCTGTTGTTGAGATTGCGAAATGGTCTTAATCTTCCTAGGCACAGAAGACAAAGCAGGAAGGAAAATAGGGGAAAGATTGTGCCTGAGGCCCCCACCTCTATTCAAGGAAGGATTTTCCAAGTTGACATAAATGGATTCCTTGACCCCTCTTTCAAACCACTTATCTTCCCTGTCTAAAATGTGAACATTAATGTCCTCAAATGAGTGTCCTTTTCCCTTTAGATGAAGGTAAACTGCTGACTCTGGTCCTGTGGTGTTGCTCCTCCTGTGTTGGGCCATCCTCCTGTACAAAGGTTGTTTGGTTTCTCCAATGTAGAGCTAAGTTAAGTTGTAAGGGAATCCTTAAATAAGTTTCTAGGGTGGCTGTGTGACCTTGCACCTGGGGCTAGGTCATGGTTATTTGAGATGTTTATTTCTAAGTCCCTTTATCATCCAAAGGAGGATCGTTAAGATTACCTTGCTGTTGTTGAGATTGTGAAATGGTCTTAATCTTCCTAGGCACAGAAGACAAAGCAGGAAGGAAAATAGGGGAAAGATTGTGCCTGAGGCTCCCACCTCTATTCAAGGAAGGATTTTCCAAGTTGGCATAAATGGATTGCTTGACCCCTCTTTCAAACCACTTATCTTCCCTGTCTAAAATGTGAACATTAATGTCCTCAAATGAGTGTCCTTTTGGAATCCATGGAGGTGGGGATAGCTTCTGCTCTGTGTGACAATGTCCTGATGACTCCTAGTTTGTGCTGTAGTGGATGGTGGGAGTCAAACATCAGATATTGATCTGTGTGTGTGGGTTTCCTGTAGATCCCTATTTCTAGCTTGCCACTGGATTAAATATGTTTATGACATAAAAATACGATGACAACTTTGGGACAGTCCAACTTACCTCATGGGGCTGTTCACGTGAGAAAACCTGAGAGGAGGAAACACTGTTCTGAGTTCCTGAATGAAAGGCAGGAGATAAATGTAACAAATCTAACCATAGGCTCCCAAAATGGTTACTTGCACATTCTCAGAGGATGGTTGACCCTGTTGATAAGGGCCTGCCAACCTACAAGAGCTAAAATGAATTTGTCTTCTCATTTGATCAGATCATTGCCTTTCAAAATTTATTTGAAAGAAGAGAAGAATTTCTGAGAAATTATCCTGGGAGGATTGTGATATTCTTGCAGTTATTTTGTGACAAGGTGGCCTGTGTGGTCTTTCACGATATAATCCTCTCTCCCATCTGAACTGCAGCCTCCCAGCCTTTCATTAAACCCCAAGGAAAGACCTCAAGAAGGAAGGAACTCCTCCCATGGGGCCTTTTCAAGGAGAAAAGTGTAGTCAGCCAGGGAGGCTGTGGAGCAATGGAAGGAACACCACCACCACCACCAGCATCTTCTGCCAGCTTCAACAGCCAAGTCAGTCCTGAAACACCATCAAGAAAAAGAATGTGACGGTGAGTCTCAGGAAGATTTAAAAAAAGCTTCTGGAATTGCATAGTAAATTTTGGTTCAATGTTAGTTAGAACAGCAAACTATTTTGTACCATGGAATATTAATGGGTATTGTTCTCTTAAAGGCAGGTCAAAAGTGTCAAGAAGAGAAATTCAAAAGAATTCTCAAGCATCCCAAGAATAAAGCAGAAAAGCAGATGCCTGTTTCATGGGGTGTGTGATGAACTGGTACTCAGTTATTAACTCAGAAACTCTCACTTACACTCCATCGGGTGAGGTAGAAGAGTTCTTTATTAATACAGATGCTCGGTCCAAGCCAAAGATCAGTCTGAGGGAATACGCGTGAAATACTAAGATTCTTCTCTAACCCCTCCCTAAAGGCTACATTCTGCTCTACAACTTCTAACAGCTAAATTTCTCCCCTTAATTGCTAAATCTATCTAACAGTAAAATTCCATTCTACCTTCTAATGCAGGGCTTTCCAAAGTGCCGCCATTGGCGACACACCAGTGGCGGTGGCGCGGGGGGGGGGGGCGTGCGGCGGTGCATGCGCACGGTGGTGGCATGGGGGTGTGTGCAGCGGCGCGCGTGCGCGTGCACGGTGGCGGCAGCAGCCTCCGCTAAAACGCAGAAGCACTGATCCTGCGCCGCTGCCGCCATGCACGCGCGCGCCTCCACTTCCGGGTGGTGTGGCGACACACCATGCTGTGTGTGGCGACACACTTTTGTGTCGCGACACACAGTTTGGAAAGCTCTGTTCTAATGGTTCTCTACTCCCTTTCTAACATTCCTTGCTAATGAGCACTGCTGACCTTGAAGGTGCCCAGGCCTCTCAGCAATCTTGCTTTTTCTCATACCCAAATGCTACTACAGGTCTGCTAATACAAATACTACTGCTAAACCCATCTCTTACACTTATCCCTTACCCTGGAAGGAGGCTACATCCTGACAGGGGGTGAGGAACCACGTCATCTGAGCAGTTGCAAGATCTTGACTCTGCATCTAATAAAATGACAATAAGATTCTGCATGTCAATAGATCGCTCCTCCCTGCTCCAGAGTGAAAAACATGGGTGGAAGGTTAGGACCACATGGAAGCAGGAGTGTGGAGATTGAAAGCCTGAACACAGCTATGTAATGAAGGGAAGGGACTGCAAGCTGTGGCTGTATCTCAGAGATTTTTCCACATTGTATTTATGCCCCAAAAGAAGTTGGGCAGAGCTCAATAACTTCAGTGCCATTGTGGAAGCCAATGTCTCTCTCCTTGGTAGTATAAAAAGAGTTGGGCAGAGCTGAATTTTTGAAAAAAGACAACTTCAATTCACTTGAAGCTGGTGGGGAAAATGCCCTTTCTAAGAGAAAAGCAAAGTGGATAAAGAAGAAAAATGTAGGCGAGGATCTTTGTAGCTTATAGTTCTTGACTTGCGTCTCAGTAGGAGACTGGTGAGTAGCTTTTCAAGTCCGGGAGAAGTGGTTAAAATGCAGACTTGCTTGTCCTTGTTCTCTGGCTTTGAGAAGGATGGCTTGTTCCCACGGACAAGTTGTCGCCCCTCGCTTTGATCCATCGCTTCATGTTCCGAATGGCTTTTATGCCATGTCACGTATAATGGATAATTTAGCCCATGCCATTAAGGAAAAGGTAGGATATATTATGCGTTCTTTTTTGTAATATGCTTCAATTGCTTTTGAAAGCAGGTAGGAATATACTTTGTCATTCAGATAGGCCTCCATCAAATACGCACTACATTTAAAACAAAAACAAAAACCCTAAACTACCCTTATTTTAATTTTTAGAATGCATTTATTTCAGGGACTCAGTTTAGAAGCATCTAAAACACTGCCTGAATTGCTATGACATGCTAATCATTTAAATTTGTTTTTCCATATATCAATGTTAATGTCTAAATTGGATAAGGAAGTATGCAAAGTATAATGATGATGTGAAAAATGCAAAAGGCAGGGGATGCAAAGGATAAAACTACTGTGACTAAAGAGGGTGCTTCCCCAACTTTCTAAATTCATCCATTTTCTGAGTTTGTATAGTAGCGTGAATCAAAAACCAACCCAAAGGACTGGATTCTCACAACATGCTAAACCACAACATCCATCCATCCATCCATCCATCCATCCATCCATCCATCCATCCATCCATCCATCCATTTGGATAGGCCTTGTGAAAATCAAACCCATGATTTGCATGTTAGAAGTCAGAGTTAGAACCCCTGAGTTTCGAATTACACTTGTGTTGGGCTCCACCTTCTTTTTGACAGGCAGATACAGGCCTCTCCATGCCAAGAAGAGAGAAACCCTTTCTTCACCAGGTCATACAATGAATCCATCTTCTGGGTTTGCACAATATTCTGTAATGTGAACTCTCCAAATAGTCTTAAGGCATACATGAATACACATCCACACCCCAAAATAAGATTTTGTCAGAACCCTGGCATGCCCAAGGGTCCTGCCATCCCCTATACCACAGCCAGCATTAGCAACTGCCAGCTACGCCTCATGGATGATAAACTTTTAACCTTGACACCAGGAGAACCAGAGGGAAGACTGAAAGCGGACCAGATGGAAGCCCGCAGCTGGGAGGGGCCAGTGCTCTGGCAGAAGGGTATATAAACCCGAGCAGGGAACCAGGGGACCAGTCGTGCCTTTACTGGGCTTACTCATGTTAATCAATAAACCGTTTACTTACTGAAAGAGCTGAGGTAAAGTCATTTCTGTGGAGAAACGTCTGCAACTGAGAAGCGCCTGACAAAAAGGCACGACTAAATCTCAGCTGATTTGCCCGGGAGCGAACCCAGAAATCATCGGGTAAGCTCTGAGGTAGAGATCGGCTCACATCGAGAAGAAGGCAGAAGAGGAGCGGAGACCGGGGATTGCCAGGCCAAGCGCAGCGGCGGCAGCCAGCAGGCCGAAGAAGTGGGAAAAAAAAAAAAAGAGCACGAAAGAGCTGAAGGAATCATCAGCGTGACCCGGACAACGGAAAAGGATGACAGTTTCCGGCGACAGAGAACATGCGGTGCAGGGAATATGGAGAGAAGCGAGGAACTCCAAATCACCAAGGAAGTCACATCGCTCCAACCCGCCGCGGCAGAACCGCTGGCAGCACCGGAACCACGAAAGACAAAAGGCAATCCTCCCCTCCCCCGCACCCCCACTCTGCGCACATACAATGCGACGGTGGACTGGTCGATTGGAGTGGGCAGGGGTATGGTCCCCGTCCCACGAAAGCCTACAGCGAAGCCGCGGATCACGCAGTCACAACGGATCGTGGCGCTGGAGGACAGGGCAGCCAGGATGGAGCTGGGGCTTGAAGGCATGGATGCCAAACTGACGGCAATCCAAGCCACAGTGGAAAGCTTATTGAGAGGGCCCCAGAGCCGTGAGAGCGACCACAGCGCACAGTATGCACACAACCAACCTGAGGAAGCAGGTGCAGCAGAAAGCACCGGGGGAAGCGAGGACGACGATGAGGCGTATGAGGAGGAAGGCGATGAACCGCCGGCACAGCCTAGCTATGGGAGTCACCTCGCGACTAGTCGCTGGCACAAACCTACCATCGTGACAAAATTAAAGACCACATTTGATGGGGACCCGGAGAAGCTTGCATGCTTCCTGAACCACGTGCAGGGGTTCATGGAAGAATCTGAAAGACTGTTTTTGAATGAAGAGGCGAAGGTGCGGTATGTTTCAAACTTCTTGACTGGAGAAGCTGCTAAATGGCTGGCGGTACTTCACGACACCGGGGCGCCAGAACTTCATGACTTTGGCTGCTTCATGAAGGCTCTACGTAAGCGGTTCGAAGACACCCTGTCCAGGATGTCAGCAAAAACGGAGATCCAAAGACTGCGACAAGGACACCGGACAGTGGCAGAATACGCCCTTGAATTCAAGAAGTTGGTCAGCCGCCTCCCAAACTGGCCTGAATCGTTTAAGGTTGAGTATTTTCAGATGGGACTAAGACCTGAGATACTGGAAATGGCAGCTGGAAGAGGGGACCCAGAGACACTGGATGAATGGGTCCAGTTAGCGGGAAAAGTAGAGACCACGAGGATGCGAATACGCTCCTACCGGCAAATTCAATACCCGAGAAGGCCACGGCAAACCAACCAGGTCTATCATAAGAAGGAACATGACAGAAAACCCTGGGCAGAGGAAAAGGAATGGCGGGCCCGGAATAACTTATGTTTTAAGTGCGGGAGAGAGGGGCACAGAAGCAACAACTGCACCCACCCACCTGAAAGGCCCAGACTTGGAGAAAAGCCACGCAAGACCCCCCCTCCAAACAGCTAATAGCCAAGGCAGCATCAGAGCGGCGAAAGTATGTTGAACCGAGGTCATCATCAGGCAACTCTACGGATGAGGAATTCCGGCCGGCGGAAAACGCCAACGGCCTGTCCTAAAGTGCGCCGTGGGACAGGCCTGCAGTAATGGGTGTAGCGACACGTTGACATCTGAGGACTGCCCCAAAATGCAAATCAAGGTACAGTTAGAGACCTTGGATGGGGGGAAGCAGGTTGTTGGCGTAGCAATGCTGGACTCAGGGTGCACTAGATGCTTAATGCACCCGTCAGTGGCTAGGAACATGGGACTAAAACTCTCTAAGTTAAAGTCACCGATCACGTTCTGCCAGCTCGACGGGACAGAAATGAAGGGGCCCCCCGCAAGGCATTTCACAGAGGCAGTTAGGATGTCGATTGGCTCACATCAAGAAACACTGTGGTTTGTTGTGGCACCCATCTCCACGCAGCCCATCATCCTGGGTCTCAAATGGCTTAGAGAATGGAACCCCCAGGTTGATTGGGTGTCAGGGGAGATGGAATTCATTGACGGGAAATACGATGCTGACACTAGGGACATCGGGGAGAATGGGGTAGAATCAGGGGCTGCAGGCATGGTGAGGGGAGAGGGATCACAAACTGAGGCACAGATAACATTCCCACGAGCTTACGTGCCTGTCAGAGAGGTCTTCAGTCAGCAAGAGTGTGACCTCTTACCGCCTCATAGGAAAACGGACTGCGCCATTGAGCTAATCCCTGGGGCCACATTTCCAAAACCAAAAATGTACGCTATGACCCAGCGGGAGCTCCAAGAGCTGCGGAAATTTGTGGATAAAAACTTGGTGAGGGGCTTCATTGAACCAGCGAATTCCCCCTTGGCGGCCCCTGTCTTGTTCCGTAAGAAAAAGGATGGCACGCTCCGGCTATGCACGGATTATAGAGGACTGAATGCCATCTCAGTCACTAATCAATACCCCCTCCCACTTTTAAAGGACATGCTGGCACAACTGGCTAAGGGTAAAATTTTCACCAAATTAGACCTGAGAGAAGCCTACTACAGGGTCCGGATATGGGAAGGGGACGAGTGGAAGACGGCATTCAACTGTCCACTTGGCTCGTTTCAATACAGGGTCCTCCCATTTGGGATTGCGGGGGGACCAGGGATCTTTATGAAACTAATAAACGAAGTATTGTACGAGTTCCTGTACCGGGGGGTGATAGTCTATTTAGATGACATCCTGATCTTCTCCCAGGACCTAGCAGAACATACACAGCTGGTGAAAGCGGTCCTCAAAAAATTATTGGACGCCAAACTCTTTGTCAAATTGGATAAATGTGAATTCCATCAAGAGAGGCTGGACTTCCTGGGGTTCAGGATTTCAAGCAAAGGCATAGAAATGGACCCTGCCAAGGTGCAAGCAGTAGTGGGGTGGGAACCTCCTTGGACCAGGCGTCAACTGCAGGCGTTCATCGGCTTCGCAAATTTCTATAGAGATTTCATCAGGAATTTCGCGCAGATAGCGCTGCCGCTAACAGACTTGTTAAAAACGAAAAGCGGCGGTGGCACACAAGCAAAACGGCCAGGCACCAAAATTAAATGGTCCCCAGAATGCCAGGAGGCCTTTGAAGAACTCAAAGCTCTGTTCACGGCTGAGCCTATCCTGAAGCACCCGGAAATAGATAAACCGTTCATTATCCACGCAGACGCATCGAACAACGCAATAGGATCAATACTGCTGCAGGCGGATGAGAACGGCAAACTACGACCGTGTGCGTATATATCTAAAAAATTCTCAGACACAGAAAAGCGGTGGCATGTCTGGGAGAAGGAAGCATTCGCAGTCCGACACGCGTTGGCTACATGGCGGCACCTGCTAGAAGGGGCATCAGTCCCGTTCGAAGTTTGGACCGACCATAAAAACTTGGAAGCACTGAAATCACCCAGGAAATTAAACCCGAAATAACTTAGATGGGCCGAATTCTTCAGTCGCTTCAACTTCACCCTGAGGTACTTTCCGGGGGGGAAGAACTACCTGGCAGATGCATTATCGCGGCTGCCTCAACACGACGGGAAAGCGGAAAACATAACAGAAACCCTATTCCCACACAAGCCCTCAAGTACCAGTCAGGTGGGACACGTGGCAGTGGCTCGAGAGGACAATACGGTGTCTACAGCGCTCAATCCATTGGAGATTGAGATACAGGCGGTGACAACACAAGACACCTGGTGGGGGGAAAACAAACACCTCCTGCAGGAGAAAGATGGAAGGTGGTGGAATAACGATAAGTTGTACGTACCTGACACCATGCGGAAACGTGTCCTAGCGATCACTCACGACCACAAGGCAGCAGGACACTTTGGGTTCGTGAAAACCTTGCAACTGGTCAGGCGCACGTTTTGGTGGCCCACACTACGTAAGGATGTAAAAGACTATGTAGGTACCTGCCCTGTGTGTGCTACGGCAAAAAGGGCCACAGGTAAGCCCAAAGGACTTCTGCAACCCGTGGCTGACCCGTCGCAACCATGGCGACAGATAGCCATGGACTTTGTAGTGATCACCAGTGGGTGATCACGGACCTGTTCTCAAAACAGGCTAATTTCATCGCCTGCAAAGGGATACCGACAGCACCCAAGCTGGCCAGGCTCTTCACGCAAAACGTATACCGTTTACATGGGGCACCTGAACGGATAATTAGCGATCGAGGGAGCACGTTTACCTCAAAATTCTGGAGGGCGTTTCTTCGGCTAATTGGGTCTGAACAGGGCTTGAGCAGCGCTTTCACCCGTGCACGGACGGGGCGTCAGAACGACTGGTAGCCATCTTAGAACAGTATTTAAGGTGTTACATAAGCTACCAGCAGGATGACTGGGTGGACTTGCTACCTTTTGCGGAAGTGGTGTACAACAACTCAGTGCACCACAGCACGGGGTTCACTCCGTTCAAAATAGCCACAGGCCAGGACTTTTCGGCTATCCTGGAGGTGGGCATGATTCAGAGGATGGATGGCCATGCCCCACTACAGGCAGACGAATGGATAGCCAAGATAACTAGCAACTAGCCTGTCATGCTTCAAACGCTTAAGGAAGCGAAAGACGACTACAAAAAATATGCGGACAAAAAACGTGCAGTGGAATGGGAACTTCGCGAAGGGGATAAAGTATATTTATCCACCAAGAACTTGCGGTCTACGCAACCATCTCGCAAGTTGGCCCCAAAGTTTATCGGGCCATTTCCTATCATCAGAGTCATCAACCCGGTAACTGCACGCCTGCAACTTCCAAAATCGTTGAGGAAAGTCCACCCGGTGTTCCATATCAGCCTCCTAAAACGATACCTCCCATCAGATCAGTGGCATCTTACAACAAGGGACCCAGCACCTACCTTAGTGAACGGGGAGCCGCACTTCGAGATTGAGAACGTTTGCGATTCACGTATACACAGGGGGAAGTTGCAATACCTGGTAAAGTGGTTGCACTTGCCAGTAGGGTTCAGGGAATGGGTAGCAGTGGAACACATGCAGGCCCCGGACTTGATTAGAAAATTTCACCGCAAATTCCCCGACAAACCCCGGTGACTCCCGGCCTAACGAGATATTATTCTGTTACAAGCGCCAACTACATGCAACAGGAGCCAGGACGGAGCATGAGGGGAGAGGGGAGGTCTTGGGGGGGCGGCATGTCAGAACCCTGGCATGCCCAAGGGTCCTGCCATCCCCTATACCACAGCCAGCATTAGCAACTGCCAGCTACGCCTCATGGATGATGAACTTTTAACCTTGACACCAGGAGAACCAGAGGGAAGACTGAAAGCGGACCAGATGGAAGCCCGCAGCTGGGAGGGGCCAGTGCTCTGGCAGAAGGGTATATAAACCCGAGCAGGGAACCAGGGGACCAGTCGTGCCTTTACTGTGCTTACTCATGTTAATCAATAAACCGTTTACTTACTGAAAGAGCTGAGGTAAAGTCATTTCTGTGGAGAAACGTCTGCAACTGAGAAGCGCCTGACAGATTTATCCTAAATGAGCGTAGCATGTTCTATAAATGCAACTATCAGGTTTATAACTGACTGACTTAAGCACACTGTATGAACCTACCCCTGGTTTTACTAGGGAGAATATAAGTTTCTTTGACAACCCACCACCCCAACAATGGGATGGTGGAGACATGTTCTTCTACTGACACTTTTGAAGGCTGTTGTTTGGGGGAAAAGATGATGCCTTACCTTGGCAATGATGCATAGGCAATGATGTCATCCCCACCCTAGAAGAATACTCAGAGCTGCAGCAGCATGCTTGAGAAGAATTAGGAATCTCACTTCTAACATGACAGTCGCTACACATAAACTTTACAAGTTTCTCTACTTATTTATTTATTTATTAATTACATTTATATCCCGCCCATCTCCCCCACAAGGAGGGACCCTGGGTGGTTCACAGCAAGGTTTAAAATCAATTAAAACAATAAATATCAATAATAAATCTCTCTCTCTCTCTCTCTCTCTCTCTCTCTCTCTCTCTCTCTCTCTCTCTCTCTCTCTCTCACACACACACACACACACACACACACACACACACTTCGATCCAGGAATGGTAGATACTTAAAAACAATTTGTGTCTTTCTTTAAATGCTCTACCTAATTCATGGAAGTCACCCTTTCAGTCAAAGGTTTTAATTGAGTATTCTAGCCAAGTAATAAGTATCCTAAAATGTATTTTGGAATCAGAAGGGTCTTTCCCCATCATTCTGCACATGCATTGTAGGTGCTCTGATTGCAATTGGGGTGACAATCGAAATTTATCACTGTACCTCTAAACTTCTGAATGTGAAATTTTTCAGGGATGGTTAAAGATGCTACCAGAATAAGAAAATCCATATAGTGACTATAGGTGCCATAAAAAAATTAATAACCTCACTGGTAGAATCCTGTACATTCTTCCCTGGGATACGTCATGTTGAAGACAATGAGACTTAGCTCTGGATAGACACACATTTGATTTGTTGCCTTTTAATGCTTTCATCATTCAGTTTGACTGTAGAATCAGCCATTGGTTTGCACAGGCAACCAGCTAATTTTGGATAAGACAATAACATATATGATTAAAGGATGGAATAACTTTTTTTTAAGTTAAGTGGCAAAAACAAAGCTCCAAAACAATATTTGGATCATGAGAGTTCACAAGACCTACTCTATAGTGGGCAAAATTATTACAAGAATATCTAACCTGGTTCCTTTAATTTGAAATACTAACTATATCTGTATCTTTGGCAGAGGTTTACCTGGTCCAGATTCTACTGTTGATTTGAGGAAGTCTATAGTGGGAGTTGTTGGGTGAGAGATTTATATACCTCTGGAAAAGATTTATTTTGATGAATTGGTCTGTATTAATATGAGGAATCTCATAAATAATGAGCTTCAGTTTTCAACATTTCGAAGGACAGCTTTGGCAAAAAGTCAGGGTATGCATTAAAACACACACTTTTGGAAGAACCCAATAAATAAAAGCTCTGAAATACGGCTTTTTTATGAGAAAGGCATTCTAAATCATGTTGATAAAGCATCTAAATTAGGTCCTCAAAGTGAAGGCAAAGGAGGGGCTCATGTAACTATTTATAGATATTTTTGATGTATAAAGATATATGCAAGTTCCCTCCTTCAGCCACTTTATTTTAAAATATATTTCTATATTCATCATACATAAATACAAAACTTTGGGTCAGGCCATTACCTTAATGGATACCAAGTGGTGTATTTTGTAGCAGGTAAGTTTTGTATAGACCTGGGTTCCCCAAAGCAGTTAATATTGACCCCCAAGAGTTGATGGGACTATCCAAGGGGTTGTTGTTGTTGCTGCTGTTACTATTATTCATAGTACTATTAGTTAAAGTAGTATTTATTACATTTTTTTCATACAGGTAGTCCTCGTTTAACGACCGTTCGTTTAACAATGGTTCGGAGATATGACGGAACCCCAGCTTTACTAAAGGTAAAGGTTCCCCTGCACAGACGTGTCCGACTCTAGGGGCCGGTGCTCATCTCCATTTGTTAGCCGAAGAGCCAGTGTTGTCTGAAGATGCTTCCGTGGTCATGTGGCCGGCATGACATGCACGGAACACTGTTACCTTCTCACCGAAGTGGTACCTATTTATCTACTTGCATTTGCATGCTTTCGAATTGCTAGGTTGGCAAGAGCTGGGGTGAGTGCGGGAGCTCACTCCGTCATGCGGGGCTAGGGTCTCTAACCTCCGAACTTGCAACCTTCCGATCGGCAAGCCTGGCATCTTAACTGCTGAGCCATCACACCCCCTCCTTTACTATTCCCTCCTAAATACAGTACCATTCAAGCCAATTCTGTATCCTTTTCAGCCCCAGGGTGAAATGTTTTGATTTGCCCTGTTATTTTAAATTAACTCTGTTGTTTGCCGGATCCAAGTATGTTCTGTTTTATTGCATGGATTTCATTGTAACTAGGGTAATACACCATTTCCACCTCTCAATAGTTCAATTGCAATATTATAACAGGCATACAATAACAATATTACATTGCAAAAACCGCATTGATTTAATTATTACAGTTGTGAGCTTCAGTTTCTTTTGCCTTTAAAAAAATGGATGAATGCCACCCACCGGGGTCTCTTGTGGATGTCCTGCAGATTGGAATATGTCTATGAAGGTTCTCAGTCATCCAGGTGGAATTGTCTGTAGCTTGAATCATGTCAACTGGATTACCTTACCAACTTTGCTCAGACTGAAGAAGCTCCTTGGATAAGGAGCGAAACGTTTCCACTGAGAAAATAGAAATCCAGTTGACATGATTCAAGCTACAGACTGCAGATTGGAAATTTTAACACCAACAGATGAACATCCATGACGCGGCTTCTCATCTTATCTTAAATTGATTGATAAGGGAAAAGGTAGTGACTGATATTATACACACCTGCATCAGAGGAGAAGAGAAGGAGGGAGAGAACTCCAAGGTAATTCCATATCTTCCCACAACACCACTTGGAAAATACGGCGCTAGACCTTCCTGGGAGATGTTGCGAGCGAATAAAGCACTTTAAGTGTAAACAGTGGCGTTCAGGCACTTTTAAGTCATTGGAGGTACTTTAAAGCACTCCAGGGTGTTCATACCACCTTGTAGCTCAAAGAGATGTAATTTTCCCCCCTTTTACTTTAAAGAACACTTTTGCAGGCAGGAGAATGATGGTGATTGTTCAGTCATCATTGCTGAGAAAGCGTGTATTAAAGATCTCTGTGATTTCCAGCACATTTATCTGGATTCTTTCCAAGGCTTCCAGCTGAGGATGCCTCTCAAATTGCCATTGAGAAACCTTTTGCTTAAAAAGAAAGAAAGAAAAGAAACTCCTTGCTTTCTCCCGCCCCTTCTCCTCCTCGGCTTGGAGCTGTCGCTCTTCCTTTTCTTTCAAGAATGGATTTCCTAAGAAAGGAGTTTCACTATCTTTTCAGTGTGAGTTACTCCTCCTGTTTAACTTTTCCTGGAGGCCTATATTTGTACACTCAAGATAGTTTTCCCTCTGGGACGTGTTTTATAATACAGAGGAGACCAGGGACAGTATTTGCATAGATGGAAACACACACTGAACAGTCTTCGTTGTGCTGAAAAATAAAGCAGGCAAGCGAACTCAAGACATTAATGTCACATCAGATCTGAAATCAGTGCTGTGTTGGTTTGGAAGATATTCTATCTTGCTCCTCTTTGGTCAGTTACGTTTCATGTTCTTCTCCCTTCTAAAGTTCCAGTGCTGTTGGCTAATTCCCTGTTGACTGACAAGGAAAGCAGGTTGTTGTTCAGTCGTTAAGTCATGTCCAACTCATCATGACCTCATGGACCATAGCACGCCAGGCCTTCCTGTCTTCCACTGTCTCCCGGAGTTTACTCAAATTCATGTTCATTACATCGGTGATGCTATCTAACCATCTCATCCTCTGCCGTCCCCTTCTCCTTTTGCCTTCAGTCTTTCCCAGCATCAGGGTCTTTTCCAGTGAGTCCTCTCTTTGCATTAGGTGGCCAAAGTAGTTGAGCTTCAGCTTCAGTATCTGTTCTTCCAATGAGCAGTCAGGGTTGATTTCCTTTAGGATTGACTGATTTGACCTCCTTGCAGTCCAAGGGACTCTTAAGAGTCTTCTCCAGCACCACAGTTCAAAAGCATCAATTCTTTGGCACTCAGCCTTCCTTATGGAAAGCAGGACCTCTGCTTAAAACCTTCATAGAAGTTTTCTATGGCCATTAAGCACCAGCTGTCTATGTCTGTGTGCGAGCTCAAAACTACAATGTGCAGATAATGTCTTCTTTCCCAAATACCTTCTAGGTTCCATAGGTTTTTATAGAAAGTCCACAACTCCTCATTTACCTTGGCAGTTCAGCAGTACAGATTCCTCTATGTGTTTGGCAGTGACTTCCCATCCTGCCTTATAGAAGTGAACACACCTACTGTTTGTTTTGTCTGCTTTTCAATTTTTTAAAAAAAATCCCAAGTTGATTTGAAAGTTTGGCAGGATCCCTCAAGTTTGGCAGGACACCAGTCCTTCTACATCAGCCTCAGGAACTCGCCTCTCTTTCAATAGTCCAACAAACCATTTTATATCCAGGAGTCCCAACTAGAGTACTATCTAGAAATTTGTCCTGAATATGCCAATATTGTTAAGTAAATTGATTTAAATGTTAAATAACATTTTGATTGTATAATATCTTATGAATATATACATATATATATAAGTGTAAGAGGGATCCATTTCTTTTTTCTTGTTTTGCTTTTGTAGACTTATGCTTCCTTTTCTTTTTAATTTTTTTTACACACATGGGTACAGTATATATTTTCGTGTTTATAGGTGTATGTATGCAAATCACTACATTTGTACCATCCCGGTTTGCAGATCTGGGAAAAGTTCTGCTTAAAGTAAATTCAAACCAATTAAAATTAACAACTGTCAGCATCATATCCAATGGCTGTGTTCAAAATCCCACAGCAAGCCTCACCAGGTTAGTGAAAGTCCTAACCACAAACCTTGGTTAGTTGGAACCTTGGTTTGTTTCTGTTCTCTCTCTCTCTCTTGGCAGAAATCCAGTCTGTTTAGTGAGTTTCTGGGTCAATGTGTTGTGTAGGCCCACAACATAGATTAAATCAGTTCAGTGAGGAGGTTAAGTGTATGAATACAGCCAGTAGGAAAAGTCCCTCTCTTCTCAGCATGGAGAGGACTATATTCTGGCTAACAGGCATCCATGGGGGTGGGAAACAAGTGGCAAAATGTTTGTGGGGGTATCGTAATGCAACCCTGTGACTTATTTGCGTCCAAGGTAATTTCATCATTTTCATGTCATTGCAGTTAGTAGCGGATGTCTGCATTGTGTCTCCCTGCTAATGTCAGAAGACCGAGATGGTTGGCCTAATGCAACACCACAAATAGAATTGGGATTCAAAGGCTGACTTCACCCCTCAAAGCCTTCACTCTGGATTCAGTTTTTCCAGCTCTGTGGCTCTCCACATGTTTTGGAGTGGTTGATTTTAACTGAGTCTGGAAGGATCTCAGTTTTATCACTTTCTTTACCGGGAGCTTCTTCTCTGCACCGGTGAGGCCACAATTGGAATACTGTGTTCAGTTCTGGTCAACGCAATACAAAAAAGTTGCTGAGGCCCTAGAAAGTGTGCAGAGAACAGCAACAAAGATGATCTGGGGTCTGGAGGCCAAATCCTATGAAGAATGACTAAAGGAACGGGGTATGTTTAGCTTAAAGAAGAGAAGACCGAGGGGAGACATGATAGCAGTCTTCCCGGACTTGAAGGGCTGCCACAGGGAAGGAGGCATTGATTTATTCTCCATGGCACCTGAGGATGGGACAAGAAGCCATGGGTGGAAGCTCGTCAGAGGGAGATCCAACCTGGAAAGAAGGAGGAATTTCCTGACAGTGAGAGCTATTGAGCAGTGGAACAGCTTGCCTTCCCGAGTTGTGGGTGCTCCATCGCTGGAGGTTTTCAAGAAAAGATTGAACAACCATTTGTTTGAGATGGTATGAGGACTCCTGCCTTGGGCAGGGGGTTGGACTAGAAGACCTCCAAGGTCCCTTCCAACCCTGTGATTCCATATATATATAAGCTGCTCAAAAAAATAAAGGGAACACTGAAATAAGACATCCTAGATCTGAATGAATGAAATATTCTTATTAATTACTTTGTTCATTACATAGTTGAATGTGCTGACAACAAAATCACACAAAAAGCAATGGAAATCAAATGTAAACAACCCCTGGAGGTCTGGATGTGGAGTTACACTCAAAAATTAAAGTGGAAAAGAACACTACAGGCTGATCCAACGTTGATGTAATGTCCTTAAAACAAGTCAAAATGAGGCTCAGTAGTGTGTGTGGCCTCCACGTGCCTGTATGACCTCCCTACAATGCCTGGGCATGCTCCTGATGAGGTGGCAAATGGTCTCCTGAGGGATCTCCTCCCACACCTGGACTAAAGCATCCCCCAACTCCTGGACAGTCTGTGGTGCAACGTGGCGTTGGTGGATGGAGCGAGACATGATGTCCCAGATGTGCTCAATTGGATTCAGGCCTGGGGAACGGGCGGGCCAGTCCATAGCATCAATGCCTTCGTCTTGCAGGAACTGCTGGCACACTCCAGCCACATGAGGTCTAGCATTGTCTTGCATTAGGAGGAACCCAGGGCCAACCGCACCAGCATATGGTCTCACAAGGGGTCTGAGGATCTCATCTCGGTACCTAATGGCAGTCAGGCTACCTCTGGCGAGCACATGGAGGGCTGTGCGGCCCCCTAAAGAAATGCCACCCCACACCATTACTGACCCACTGCCAAACCGGTCATGCTGGAGGATGTTGCAGGCAGCAGAACATTCTCACGGCGTCTCCAGACCCTGTCACGTCTGTCACATGTGCTCAGTGTGAACCTGCTTTCATCTGTGAAGAGCACAGGGCGCCAGTGGCGAAGTTGCCAATCTTGTGTTCTCTGGCAAAGGTCACAACCCCCACCTGTGGACGTCGGGCCCTCATACCACCCTCATGGAGTCTGTTTCTGACCGTTTGAGCAGCCACACGCACATTTGTGGCCCACTGGAGGTCATTTTGCAGGGCTCTGGCAGTGCTCCTCCTGTCCCTCCTTGCACAAAGGCGGAGGTAGCGGTCCTGCTGCTGGGTTGTTGCCCTCCTATGGCCTCCTCCACGTCTCCTGATGTACTGACCTGTCTCCTGGTAGCGCCTCCATGCTCTGGACACTACGCTGACAGACACAGCAAACCTTCTTGCCACAGCTCGCATTGATGTGCCATCCTGGATGAGCTGCACTACCTGAGCCACTTGTGTGGGTTGTAGACTCCGTCTCATGCTACCACTAGAGTGGAAGCACCGCCAGCATTCAAAAGTGACCAAACCATCAGCCAGAAAGCATAGGAACTGAGAAGTGGTCTGTGGTCACCACCTGCAGATGCACTCCTTTATTGGGGATGTCTTGCTAACTGCCTATGCTTTCCGCCTGTTGTCTATTCCATGTGCACAACAGCATGTGAAATTGATTGTCAATCAGTGTTGCTACCTAAGTGGACAGTTTGATTTCACAGAAGTGTGATTGACTTGGACTTACATTGTGTTGTTTCAGTGTTCCCTTTATTTTTTTGAGCAGTGTATATATATATATATTGCAGGCCTCTTGTTAAAAAGTTACACCAGAAGGTTTCACTTTCATTGGCGATCACTCGTAGCCGAGTAAGATTGTCTTCCAAAGGTAAAATTTTAACAGTGGATCCGTAAGTGGCTATAAAGGCCAATTCTGGATCCGCACAACCTCCCACAATGAGGGGATAAGTTTCCGGGTGGGAGACGGTCATGATGAGGGTTTGCCTGACGTGCCTTCCTTTTAGCTCTTTTCTCCCTTTCGCCCTGTACTCGTGCTTCTTCAAAGTCCATAGCGCCATTAATAAAGGATGACCTCCAATTGAAACGCTCATGAGTTAGGGCTTCCCAGTTCTCAATGCTGATATTACATTTTTTTAAATTAGCTTTGAGAGTATCTTTGAATCTCTTTTGCTGTCCACCAAAATTCCGTTTTCCATTCTTAAGTTGGGAGTAAAGTAGCTGCTTTGGAAGACGATGGTCAGGCATTCGAACAACATGAGTGGTCCAGCGAAGTTGATGTTGGATGATCATTGTTTCAATGCTGCTGGTTTTCGCTTCTTCTAATACGCTAACATTAGTCCGCCTATCTTCCCAAGTAATTTGCAGAATTTTTCGGAGGCAGCGTTGATGGAATCTTTCAAGAAGTTGGAGGTGGCGTTTGTAGAGGGTCCATGTTTCACAGGCGTACAGAAGGGTTGGTAGTACAATGGCTTTGTAAACAAGCATTTTGGTCTCCCTGCGAATGTCCCGATCCTCAAACACTCTACACTTCATTCGGGAGAAAGCTACACTCGCAGAGCTCAGGCGATGCTGAATTTCAGCGTCGATGTTGGCTTTTGTAGATAGATGGCTGCCGAGATAAGAAAAGTGGTCGACATTTTCTAGTGACACACCTTTAAGCTGGATTGATGGTGCTGCGGAGGGATTGGTTCGAACTTGCTGGTAAAGCACTTTGGTTTTTTTAATGTTAATCAAGAGGCCGAGCTTTTCATATGCTTCTGCAAAGATGTTTAGGATAGTTTGAAGATCTTCGGAGTGTGCACAGACTACGTTATCATCAGCATATTGAAGTTCTACAACAGAAGTTGTAATTACCTTATTTTTTGCTTTCAGCCTACTAAGATTAAAAAGCTTTCCATCTGTTTGATATATAATTTCTACACCAGTAGGAAGTTTCTCTTCAACAAGGTGTATAATCATAGCGATGAAGATAGCAAATAAGGTTGGAGCAATAACACATCCCTGTTTAACGCCAGATTCCACTTTAAATGGATTGCTTTGAGAGCCATTGTTATTCAGGATTGTTGCCATCATGTCGTCATGGAGTAGCCGCAAGATGTTCACAAATTTATCAGGGCATCCGATTTTCAGAAGGATGGTCCAGAGAGCAGTACGATTTACAGTATCAAAAGCTTTAGTCAGATCAATAAATGCCATGTACAGAGGGCGGTTTTGCTCCTTGCATTTTTCTTGAAGCTGTCGTGCAATGAAGATCATATCCACTGTTCCCCTGGAAGGGCGGAAGCCATTTTGCGTTTCAGGGAGGATGTCTTCTGATACAGATAGGAGACGGTTTGCGATGATCTTTGCCAGGATTTTGCCTGCTGTGGCTAGAAGGGAGATGCCTCGATAGTTTCCACAGTCTGTTCTATCACCCTTTTTAAAGAGAGTGATAATTATGGCATCCCTAAAGTCTGCTGGAATCTCCTCCCTCATCCAGATTTTTTCGATGAGCTTATGAAGTTGTTGTGTAAGTTCAGGCCCGCCTTCTTTAAAGACTTCAGCAGGAATCCCATCAGGTCCACTAGCTTTGTTATTTTTCATTTGTTTAGTGGCTTTACTGACTTCCTCCAAACTAGGGGGTACTGCAAGCTCATCTCTTATTTGTTTTTGCGGGATTTGCAAGAAGACTTCATCAGCCACAGTAGAGTGACGATTAAGGAGATTGTAGTAATGCTCTTTCCAGCGCAGTGCAATAGACTCTTTGTCCTTTAGAAGTTTAGCACCATCTACTGAGTGTAAGGGATTTGTACCATGGTTTGTTGGTCCATAGATGGCCTTTATGGCATTAAAAAAGCCCCGTGCATCATGAGCATCTGCAAAATGTTGGGTTTCTTGGGCTTTTTTTATCCACCATATGTTCTTAAGTTCTCTAGTTCTTCTTTGGACTTCTGCCTTTGCACTGGCGTAGATTTTTTTCTTAACGGCACAGTTAATATGTTTTTGCCATATCCGGAAGGCTTTCCTTTTCTTGTCAATAATATGTTCAATCTCACTATCGTTCTCATCAAACCAGTCCTGATGTCTCTTAGTTTGGTATCCGATAGTTTGTTCACAGGCTGAAATAATAGAAGTCTTCAATTTAATCCAGTGTTCCTCAACATTTTCAGGAAGTTCCATAGGCAGATGTTCCTTGAGAATTGATTGAAAGCAAGCTCGTTTAATAGAATCTTGAAGGGCCAGTGTATTCATTTTACGCCTTGGTTTTCTTCCTTGGAGCCTACGATGAGGGACAATCTTTATGGCCATTGTGGATCGAATTAATCGATGGTCTGTCCAGCAGTCATCGGCGCTCGTCATGGCTCTGGTGAGAAGTACATCATGGCGATCTCTAGCACGGACAATTACATAATCTAAAAGATGCCAGTGCTTCGACCGTGGGTGCTTCCAAGATGTTTTAAATTTATTTTTCTGGCGAAAGAGTGTGTTAGTAATGACAAGGTTATGCTCTGCACATTTAGTCAGAAGTAAGATTCCATTCATGTTGCTGTTGTCAACTCCTTCTTTCCCAATGATCCCTGGCCACAAATCAAAGTCACGCCCAACTCTTGCATTGAAATTGCCCAGGAGGATAATTTTATCCTCCTTTGGTATCTCTGATAAGATGGTGTCCAGCTGGGTATAAAAATTTTCCTTGATATCCTCATCTGCATCTAGTGTTGGTGCGTAAGCACTTAGGATAGTTGCCTGTTGGTTTTTGGCGAGTTTTATTCGGAGAGCTGAGAGTCGTTCGTTAATCCCAGTGGGAACTTCTGACAAGAGCTTCACAAGGTCGTTTTTGATAGCAAAGCCTACCCCATGTATTTGTCGTTCTTGTTCAGGCAGTCCTTTCCAAAAGAAGGTATAACCTCCTTTTTCTTCCTTCAACTGTCCTTCTCCTGCTCTTCGAGTTTCTTGGAGTGCTGCTATATCAATATTAAAACGTCTCAGCTCCCTTGCAATAATGGCAGTCCTACGTTCAGGTCGTTCACTATCCATATTGTCTTGCAGTGTCCGTATATTCCATGTTCCAAAATTCATGTGTTTTTTACGACCGCTAGATGGTGACCCCACTGGTCGCGGTAATCCAGTCAGGGAGAAAATGAGGCAGACTATGTTTAGGGCACCTTTTCTAGCCCCCTCCCCATATGGGGTGAGCAGAGTGGATCCTAAATAGGGCTGCTCAGTCGTGGATACAACTGCCGAACTACTCAACTGCCTCGATCCTTGAGTCAGGGCGACTGAATCCGTATCCACCGCCCATGTGCTGATCCATGACTAGGAGCTTCCGGATTTCACAGTCCTGCCCCCGTTGCCCCCCATTCGTCAATCGCCATGGGACTTTTGGTTGTTTTGGGTTTGGTGTGGTTGGAAGATGCCTGTGCGTGAATTTGTTTTATGTGTGGAGATCGGTGCACAACGATCAGCACACAACCTTCACAGAAAAAGGCTCTAATCCAATGGCATGGATACCATGACGATTGGTGACCTTTTGTCTGCTGCAGCCTTCATCCGCCTTCGCAGCCGTTGTAACAATACACCTTCTTATCTTCCGCCTGTTCTGCCGTTGAGGACTTTCTTGGATCATTCTTTGTCTGGTTCCTCCCCCTGGACCTTACCGCCATGGGTGACCCTACCAGGAGTACATGACTCCCGACGGCTTCGCTCACAGGGTTCATTGAGAACACACAAGCCCACTCACCACAACAAGGTGACGATCCAGCGAGTGAGAAGGTTTCACTAAGGTGCATACCAAAATAGGACCTTGGGTCACCACACACAAAAAATGAAAACACATACAGTATATGCCTTTTAATTATTTAAGAGCAAGGTATTTAAAGTGAAAAAATGCAAATTGCATTTACTGATTACATAGTTATCATTTGGCTGGATTGGCCTCTTTTACAGATTATAATATAGTATACCCTGGAAATATTAATATAGCGGTCGGCAACCTTTTTTCCATCAGGGACCAACTCCATTGGAAATTTTTTTTCAAGAACCGGGGGGCGGGGTTTGTGGGCGGCAGCCAATTGGACGGATAGGCGGCGGGGTTAGCAGGCGGCAGCCAATTGGACGGATAGGGTGGGGTTTGTGGGCAGCATCCAATCATCTGGATGGGGGCCGGGGTTTGCGGGTGGCAGCCAATCAGACAGACCGGGGCGGGGTTTGCAGGCCTGCCGCTCCAGGGCACCAAGGGCATTCTCGGGGTCCCCAGAGCCTGCTCTTTCGGAGGGGCAAGCTCCAGGGACCCCGAGAATGCCCTTGGTTCTGGCAGAAAGGCAAAAGCCTTGCCGCATGCGTGCATGCTGCCAGGCCCCTTCCGGCACGGAGATTTTCCACCCGCCCCCCACGCCACTCAACTGTGCAGCGGGGAAGCGACCGGCAGCCTGCATACGCGGTGAGGCTTTTGCTGCCAGCCACTTCCCCGCTGCACAGCTGAGCGGCGCGGGGGGGGGGGCAGGGTGGAAAATCTCCGCACTGCAGGGAACGGGTCAAGCCGTGTGTGCGCGCACGGCGCAGAGATTTTCCACACACCCCCACGCAGCTCAGCTGTGCAGCAGGGAAGTGGCCGGCAGCCTGGGCACCCGGTGAGGCTTTTGCCTTTCTGCCAGAACCGAGGGCATTCTTGGGGTCCCCAGAGCTTGCCCCTTCGAAAGGGCAGGCTCCGGGGACCCTGAGAATGCGCTCGGTTCTGGCAGAAAGGCAAAGCCGCACGCTGATAGGTGGAGGTGTTTCCCCTTCCGGGCCCCCACCAGTCAGCTGCTCCGTATCTCCCTGCGGCCCACTTCCTAATGGCCCGCAGACCACCGGTGGGCCGTGGACCACAGGTTGCAGACTCCCGCATTAATACACACACGCACACATGCACACACAATGCTGACAAAATAAGTAATCAGGATCACTTTTATTAATATGATGATAAAGAACTCGTTTGCAAAATCAGAAAACAGATATTCTGAAATTTTGTGAGGCCCTGCGGATTGTGAGGCCCTAAGCTGTAGATTGTTTAAAGGTAAAGGTTCCCCCCGCACATTTGTGCAGTCGTGTCCGACTCTAGGTGCCGGTGCTCATCTCCGTTTGTTAGCCGAAGAGCCAGCGTTGTCTGAAGACGCTTCCACGGTCATGTGGCCGGCATGACGCACATGAAACACTATTACCTTCCCACCTAAATGGTACCTATTCATCTACTTGCATTTGCATGCTTTCGAATTGCTAGGTTGGCAAGAGCTGGGGCTAGTGCGGGAGCTCACTCCATCACGCGGGGCTAGGGATTCGAACCTCTGAACGTGCGATCTTCCGATTGACAAGCCTGGCGTCTTACCCGCTGAGCCACCACGCCCCTACTGCATAAATGGAGCCAAAACCAAATGATCCAAATCATGGCCTTGCCCCATGTCTAACCAGCCACACTTTCTCTCTCATGAGAATGTGTTTCTTCTTTGGTCAACCCACCTCAACCCAAACACTAAGCCCAAGATTGCTTACATCCATGATGGTGACAGGAACATCTCGGATCTTATGAGGTTCAACGTAGGAATTCTGGCAATTGAGAGTGAGTCTTGAAGCCAGCTCACTCTGACCCAAACTTTCCAGCTTTCAGAAATTAAAACAAAATACAAAAAACATCAATCAATCAAACCCTCTGTTGGTAAAAGAAAAAAGGTAAAGGTTCCCCCTGCACATTTGTGCAGTCGTGTCTGACTCTAGGGGGCGGTGCTCACCTCAGTTTGTTAGCCGAAGACGCTTCCACGGTCATGTGGCCGCATGACGCGCTGCTAGTGCGGGAGCTCACTCCGCATGCAGGGCTAGGGATTTGAACCTCCGAACTTGCGATCGACAAGCCTGGCGTCTTACCCGCTGAGCCACCACGCCCCCTTTAGATTGTTTAGATTCTGCCTAAATCCGGCACTGGCTGCCCTGTTGGGTTTTTGTTGTTTATTCGTTCAGTCGTTTCCGACTCTTCGTGACTTCATGGACCAGTCCACGCCAGAGCCCTCTGTCGGCCGTCACCATCCCCATCTCCCCCATGGTTGAGTCCGTCACCTCCAGAATACCATCCATCAATCTTGCCCTTGGTCAGCCCCTCTTCCTTTGGCCTTCCACTTTCCCTAGCATCAGCTTCTTCTCCAGGGTATCCTGTCTTCTCATTATGTGGCCATGTTGGGTTTGGCCAGTCCCAAAACAGTCTCCAGAAGGCCAACTGGTGAGGTTGCTCCACAGGCTTCCCCATTAGCTCCCTACTTACCTTTCTTCCTGCTCACCTTTCTTTGAGCAGGTGGTCATCTTTCCAAACAAAGTCCTGGCTTGAAGCCCTCTGGCATTTTTCCATTCTGAGAATACTTCTGGGCCCCTGTGGGGACCGAGAACGATCGTGCTGGAGCCAGGCACCTTGCTTTACAGCTTGCTGGCTTCTCATTTTTAAGAAGTTAGAAGAATCTTAAAACAAAATATCAGGTGGAGCTGGGAAGTTGGTGGCGGACATCACGGGAAGAAATGGCAGTATAACGTCTCCAGGTATTATACTACCTACCTCTGTGCTTCCTGATAATATTCCTTCTATTCCTTTCATGAAAGCTCTTGGTTTGAAGAAGAAACTTAGTTAAAGATAATGCAAGAAGGGTTTTTTCCCCCTCCCCTGAATGCCTGTATCTGCCAGGATGCCCCTGAGGGAGAAAAAAGATTTCATGCAAAGCGGTGTGCAGAACAAATGATGAACCCTGGAAAATAATGTTTTGTCTGGACTGG
The DNA here is from genome assembly GCA_023362775.1 of Charina bottae. Classification (NCBI taxonomy): domain Eukaryota; kingdom Metazoa; phylum Chordata; class Lepidosauria; order Squamata; family Charinaidae; genus Charina; species Charina bottae. The sequence goes on from JALMGJ010000010.1 coordinate 5,196,488, forward strand.
ATGTTTTGTTTCCCTACAGACTCAAAAGTTTGGCAAGAGTTTGCTCACATTTATTGGGAGGTCTTTTGATGATTTTTACAATTGAGTCTGGGATACGTTTCAAGGGAAGCTTGGCAACCTCTCCAGCCCCACAACAGAATTTGGGAGAAAGCCACAAGAATGTCAGTCTGTCTGTTTTGGTGGTTCCTCTTGGAGCAAACACATTTAACTTTGGCAGGGTCCATTCTGGGAATCTTTCAATTTCCCAGAATTTCAATTTCTTTACCAAGGAAATGTAGCCTCAACAATAAAATATTAAACATTAATAAATACTACAAAGTCTGTTTCTTCCCACAGGTTTGACTTCTTTCCTTCTTGAGGACAGCTACAAATTGGGATGGACCAGGACAAGTTCACAAAAACTCCAACATCTCGGCTTTTCCAGGGAGGCGTTCTTAATGATGGGCTATGAGCATGCACACAGTGCATTCAAACAATGCATCAGAGACCTGGAAACCCAACAGGAACAGTTTGCTCTACCCAAGAACGTTTTTTCTGAGCTGTCAAACCCCCTTTTACAGTGAGATACTTACATCATATAACCAATGCTAAATTCTGAAGAGCGCTAACTTTAGCATGCTTTAACGCTCTTCCCACAGCGGTTTTGGAGGGACAATATAAAGAAGTTCCCTATGAGCTAAGACTGTGTCTCTGTAGAGGAAGGGATATTGAAACTACAGCTCAAGTCCTGTTATATTATGCCCTCTGGAAGGATCCTTAGGACCCTATCTCTCTCTCTCTCTCTCTCTCATCTATCTATCTATCTATCTATCTATCTATCTATCTATCTATCTATCTATCTATATCTTCCTATCTATCATCTCTCTCTCTCTCTCTCTCTCTCTCTCTATCTATCTATCTATCTATCTATCTATCTCTCTATCATCTCTATCATCTCTATCATCCATCCATCCATCCCCTATCCCCTATCCCCTATCCCCTATCCCCTATCCCCTATCCCCTGTCCCCTGTCCCCTATCCCCTATCCCCTATCCCCTATCCCCTATCCCCCTATCCCCCTATCCCCCTATCCCCTATCCCCCTATCCCCCTATCCCCCTATCTATCACCTATCAAATTATATGGCTGCCCATCTGACACAAAGTGACTCTGGGCAGCATACAATAAAACCGACAATTAAAACATTCTGTAAAACCAGTTAAAAACAGTGAACATAAATAAAGCAAGATCACGAGAGAGAAGCTATAATACAGCCAGTGTGTGGGCTCCCTATTATCAGGGGATTTTCAGGCTTGCTGAAACTTATAACTCCTTATCGGGTAAAACCCCCAGGAAATTCTGATCTTTTTTATGTACAGTTGTTGTTATCAAATCAGTATGATTCAGTCTCCTTGAATGTAGCCAATTTTTAAAATACTGCTTGTGAAATCAGGCAGACTTTGATTGTCCATCGATGAACCCACCACCAATTGTAATATTTTTTATCCTGTTTTTATTTTTTTTAATGTGCTTCTATCTGTAACTCTGGTCGGTGACCATAATAATAGTTTGGTCTAGTGGTTAAGGTGCTGGGCTAGAAACCAGGAGTCTGTGAGTTCTAGTCCCACCTTAGGCATGAAAGCTGGCTGGGTGACCTTGGGCCAGTCCCTGTCTATCAGCGCTAGGAAGGAGCCAATGGCAAACCAGGAGACTGAGAGTTCTAGTCCCACCTTAGGGATAGAAGCCGGCTGTAAGGTCCTGGAACAGAACCTTCCATTGAGGAACTGGGGGAGGTCATGCATGCCAGAGAATACGTGACTGCAGCCAGTTTCAAAAGACAATGGTGAAGAGAAACCCAGACAGCTGATAGTTAGCGCCCATCAACCACAATCCACAAGGAGAACCCTGAGCGAGATGGAGGAGGAGCGGGGCAGTGCGCGCCGATGGCTGGAACTGACATCACCGCCGAAAGACTGACAAGGGGGGGAATCAATAAAACGAACCGGTTTGGCGGGAACAGGCACTCAGATCTTTGAAACTGTTTTGGATTACTTGATTCCTTATTAAAACTCTATCTGCAATGCTTGCATTGAGGAGTCTTTATTGGGACATAGAATCTGAAACCTTACACCAGCTGGGTGACCTTGGGCCAGTCACTGTCTCTCAGCCCTAGGAAGGAGCCAATGGCAAACCAGGAGACTGAGAGTTCTAACCCTGCCTTAGGCATGAAAGCCGGCTGGGTGACCTTGGGCCAGTCACTCTCTCTCAGCCCAACTCACCTCACAGGGTTGTTGTTGTGGGGAAAATAGGAGGAGGAAGGAGTATTAGGTATGCTCATTGCCTTGAGTTATTTATAAAACTAATAAAGGCGGGATAAAAATTAATTAAATAAATAAATAATAAAAAATCTATTCTATTCTACTACAAAGTCCTATAGATCTAGGCAAGAATAGGAGATGATTAGTGCTTCAGCATTAAAAGAGAAAACCCAATATACAGTATGTGCCACATTATAAAATGTGCCTTACTACGTATTTATTTATTTATTTATTTATGTTTCAATTTATATACCGCTCCATCTCCCCGCAAGGGAACTTGTTATACTCTACGTATAACAATTATTACACATTAAATTTACTGTGTACTGTATCCTACTGCTAATATGTTTGAAATGCATTGGTTGAGTTCACACATATGGTTTTGGCTTAGTGAAATGCATGAAAGTCATCTCTAGTTTATAACTCATGATTAATGGCTTAGTATGATGTTTGAACCAACCTACTATGGCTTGCTCAGCAAACCATATGTAAAACAAATGAGGGTAAAGCATCATGTATGAATCCAGTCACTGCTTGGTCTTATCAGCCGGATGGACATTAAGGAATATACATTTTTAAGGAGCAGGACCAAAGTGCTCAACCAGATCCCTTTGGGAAGCCCTAAAGAAAGACATGAGCAAAAATAGAACCCACCTATTAATGTTCTCCATCATAAGTACTGAGACTTAGCTGACCCTGATATTGAAGATAATATGTAGCTATCATAATTAATAGCTACCCTTTTCTGTGTGGTTTAGACCTCATCTTCAGCACTTCATCCAATTCTCGAATCAAACAAACTGGAATAGTTTAAAGCAGAGTTTTCCAAACTTTTCATGTTGGTGACACACTTTTTACACATGCATCATTTCACAACACACTCTTACAGCAGGGCACAAGGCAGGCACCAGGACCTGTGCGGAGAAGACGGAGGGAAGCAGGATTCAGCGGTGAGCTGGGGCGGCAAGGTGGTCTCGGAGGTGGCTGTCAGCAGAGAAGGTGCAGGACAACCCGTTACTCTGCCGGCCGTCTTTTTATCCTTTTTTCTTCCCGCTGTTTTCGGGCGGGCTCCAATCGGGCTGCTTTCCACTGGGCGCGCTTTTCTGCCCTTCTTTCTCTGGCGTTGGCCCCTTCTTCGATTTTCGCGCCCAAACTGTCTCCCACGCGACACACCTAAACACTCCAGGCGACACACTAGTGTGTCCCAACACACAGTTTGGAAGGCTGTGGTTTAAGGGAAGGGCAATATGGATGTTCCGGGACTGGAAATTCCTTTCTCTGAGAAAAGATTGCAGGAACTGGGTATATTTAGACTTCAGGGGAGAAGACTGAGGAGCAATATGGTAGCTTTCTTCAAGTATCTGCAAATGGTCAAGGCACAGAAAAAGGTCAAGCCATGCTCCTTATTGAGAGCCAGTTTGTAGTGGTGAAGGCATCATCTTAGAAACTGTGGATTGCATAGGCTGACCATATTTCCTTCAGATGAAAACGGGACTTTGGGGATGGCAAAACGGGACAGGGTCTTATGCCACCATGCCGGCCTCCAAACCCCGCCCCCCAGTCCACGCAATTGGCTCCCGCCTGCAAACCCCGCCCCCGCCCCACACGATTGGCTCCCGCCTGCAAACCCCGCCTTCGAAAGGGCAGGCTCCGGGGACCCCGAAAATGCCCTCAGTTTAGGCAGGGAGGCTGCGCGCACGGGCATGTTGCCAAGCGGCGCTCAGCTGTTCTGCGGGGAGAATTTCCACCCCGGCTCCACGGCAGTGTGTGCATGTGGGGAGGGGAGGCTTTTGCCTCCCTGCCAGAACCGAGGGCATTTTCGGGGTCCCCGGAGCCTGCCCTTTTGAAGGGGCAGTGGCAGCAGCGGCAACCCGGAAGCACCGCCACCAGCACTTCCATGTTTTTGTTTGGAAAGCCCTGGCCTAGTGTGTGTGTGTGTGTGTGTGTGCGCGCGCGCGATTACGCTGAGCAAGTAATCTGTGCGCATACACACACACACACACACACACACACACACACACACACATGCACCCTCTTTCCACAACCTTCCCGTACCTGATCAGGTAAGGAGGCAGGAACCTGGACTGTGGTGCTGCTTCTGCTGCTGGGCTCGCACGTGGCAACTGGGCTTCCAGTTGCCGCGCTGATAGGGCCTCTTCCGGGCTGCCTCCAATGGCAAGTCCGGCTCCAGTCCTCCTTCCTGTCTTCCTGTCCTCCTTCCCACCAGGTTTAAAAAAGGGACAAAATTGAGATTTTTATCAAAACGACGGGACGGTTGAAAAATGCTAAAATAACGGGACTGTCCCGTTCAAAACGGGACGTATGGTCACCCTAGGATTGCAGGGACTTGCCCAGGCAGTTGCCAGGAGTCAAGGCTGACTTGAAGGCCCACACACCAACAAAAGCTCTTTATAGTCTCAGATAGCAGGACACAAAATGATCATCTTACCCTATAGAAAGGCAGGTTTTATTTATTTATTTTATTCAGTTTGGATGCTGCCTGGCTCCAACTGACTCTAGGTAGCTCACAGCTCACAACAACAACACAACTTTATTAAACTTGTATGCCATCCAACTCCCAACAACTCTACCCCAAAACAGCAACATAGAGAATATTAAGCAAACAAGTACAAAAATAGCTACAAAGTAATCACAAGATGGCAGTCCAACAATTAAGCAAACCTGAAGCATCAGAAAGAGGGGAATCCATCCATCCTATCCCAAGGCCCGGGTAGGCCAAAGGTTCTGATTGAATGATGCAAAAAGTTTCATAATGGCAGACATTTCAATAGGGGAAGCAACTTCTGTGAGGGCGATGGGTCCCCTTCGCCGGATGTCTTAAAGGAGAGATTGCCTAGCCTCCTGAGAAGGGCGTTGGACTTGGCCGCCTCTGTGTCGCCTTCTAGCTCTGATTCTGTCATTCTGCACCTACTGCAGAATTGTTCTAGTCTGCTAGTAAGTGGCTAGTAGTATTGCTAATGGTAACGAATCTCATTACACAACTGTAGATTGTGTGAAGTTGTTCCTTATCTTTTGCCTGAATCTCCCAGATTAAATGTCATTATAAGACCTGCTTGGGGTCTGTTATGGCAGAGGGAGGGAGAAAACACCTCTACTTTCTTATCCCCCCAATAGAAAACTGGTTGGGGGGGAAATTTAGAGTTTGAATCATCAATGTGATGATGAGTCTCAGCGCCTTTTCCATTTTTCTACTGATGCTAAGGAAGTTATAGAAGTTTTGTACTATTTTGGGATGTAGTGAGGCAATGGATGGGCAAATAAATACAAGATCACAAAATCCAACACAAGAATGGAAGCAGAACTTGTTCTGCATGAGATTGCTCTCTCTCTGAAGCTCTCAGGTTCAACAGCTAAGGTAACAGGTCATGTGATGAACATGGTATATAGTCTATCCTGGAATGGCTATCTGTAGGGCTTTCAATTTGTTTGGAAGTTGCTGGTTGCTCCCTATAAAAGCTCCTAAATTATTTAATGCAGGATATTTGAAAGATAAACTTTTCTCCTTCTAATGTATGGTCCTGTAAGTGACCATGTTATATGCTGAATAACCTAGAAAAGTTAGGATGGTCATACATAAATAGGCTGACCATACGTCCCGTTTTGAATGGGACAGTCCCGTTTTTTTTAGCATTTTTCAACCGTCCCATCGTTTTGATAAAAATCTCAATTTTGTCCCATTTTTTAAACCCGGCGGGAATGGCACGGAAGGAGGATCTGAGCCGGAGCTGTCGATCGGAGGCAGCCCAGAAGAGGAAGCCCTCCCACCTATCAGCGCACGGCAAAGGAGGGCGGGGTTTGCAGGCAGGAGCCAATCGCGTGGACCGGGTGGCGGGGACCCCTGTCTTTTTCATGAATACGGATTATTACATAAGACCCCGTCCCGTTTCGCCATCCCAATGTCCCGTTTTTGTCTCAAGGAAATATGGTAAGCCTATACATAAAGCTTTTTCTATAGGAACATTTGGATTACAGAACTCTCTTACAATGAAGGTTTATGTTGGCTCCTTTCATGATGTTTCTGGGTGGATAGTAAAGACTGTTATTTCAAGGATGGATTTTAACATTTCCTCTTTGCTTTAGGCTAAATAAGATCAGTATTCTAGCTCCTGACCCAAGTATAACAGAATTATCTGGTATCAGCTCTCCAAATTCTCAGGCAGAAATCTATCCAAACTCTGACAATGGAATAGAATTTGGCTCATCCTACACCCTGACAAATTAATCAAAAAAGGATAGTGGAAGCAAGTTTGCATTTTAACGGGAACAGATCCAATTTTGCAATTTGAAAGCAAAATTTGGCTCCCTCTCAAAATTTGCATTACTCTAAATTTTTCTTTTTAAAGCACACAAATGCATGAGTGCACATATATAGACACACTTCATTTTGTTTAGTGAAAAGGACATAGATGTCCATAATAGTGAAAATAATGCACACATACTTTCTGTTACAAGGAAATACTTAAAAAATGCACATAGGTAAAATAATGGGCAAAGATGTATGATTGAGAGATCTGTTCACAAGGTAGATATGATTTCTTTTGCCAGATTTGGTTTATTAATCCCTTCTAAACTGATTCAAAACCAGGACAAACCAATCTTAAGATTGGAAAAGCCAAGATCAACTGGAGTTGGCTGATTTACTTATTTCTAGATGAGACAATTCCTTGTACATTTCAGCTTGAATCAGAAAAAAGTTCGAAGACTACAATCTCAGAAGATATCTCACGTCATCTTGGAAACCTAAAAAACTGGGTACACTATGCATGGTAGCTGCATTTATTCCTGGTTCTAGACACTCCTCATGTTCAAGCATTTCTAGGTCTACAGGATCTCAGGTTTCCATAAGATATTAAAAAAAAATAGTAGGCATTTTATTTCACAGATTAACTTAGAAGGAATCCTTACCATAATAACTATGGTCAGAATCATAGGACCAAGATGGCACAAGACAGGTTGACTATGATGACCAACATCAATTTTAGAAATTTTCTGAATAAGTCTCCTTCTGGTCATGACACAACTGCTGGCAGGATGATGGCAGAGCAATGTATTAACTACTAGAACTCTGCATTGGACAATGTCAACCTGTGACAATTGGCACAATCTTTCTGTTGCTTGTAGCAAGTCCTGGACTCATGTAGACTTTGTTGAATACAGATGGGTTTGTACATTCTTATAAACCATAATGTCATTGGTTTGGGTTTAGATTAGTGTGTGGTGTGAAACTTTGTGGCTTGTAAACTATGATTTATGGCTAAACACAGGGATTAGCTACTTCAGATGCATGGAACCCTCTAAATTTTATATACACAAGCAAACACACACGATTGAAATCTCATGAGATTGCCTCATTAGAGTTCAGCATCTTTGTGTATGATCCTGGAAATCTGATCACATTGACTCACAGAAATAGTTAACGGGAAGTGAAAAACAATCTGGGTTTAATGAGATTCATAGGCAAGACTTACGTGGATACTAGAATGGGAAGCTAAACCTTATCTGTTTAATTTTTTTTCAATACAAAGAAGCTTTTGTGAACAAATGTGGGAGGTCCACCTGCTTGTTTGGCCTTCCTTTACCCAGAGATGGCTGTCCACAAGTTGCTTCAATCCCATTCTCACATATTCTGCTCACTTCTCAAATCATTTAGAAGCCTTAAACATCATTGATCCACCCAACTCAATATGGCACCCAAGGACCTTTTCTGGTCCTACCTCGAGTTGTTGGAGACTGAATAGGGATCTAGTGCATTTTGGGAATTGTGGGAGTCAAAATATATCTGGAGGATCTTCAAGAATTCCCAGCAGAGGGAATCTTGGCTACTTGGGAGGCTTTGCTTTCTGTGGAGCCGCAGGGCTTGAGGCTTGAGGACCTTGCCACCATTATTCTCATCTAGTTGACAGCTACTTTCTACAGAGGCTCCAAATGTGACTCAGGCAGGAAACATGGCAGGTATCTTCTGCAGGATGGAAAGATTCCAAGGACCTCTTAAGGCACATTGTGATCCTCCAGCCAAGGTTCTCATTTCATTTGTCTTCTACCTGCAGCCTTGAAAGTGTGTAGCAGCCACACGTACTTCCTAGCAGCCCATCTAGTCCAAGGACTTTATTCCTTTATACCAGCTTTTAAGAATTTTCCTTTCAACCTGAAAATTCCAAGTTATTTGACATCATCATCACCATCAGCCAATACTGCTACTATTACGAATAATAATATCCTAAGAAGAATATAAATCATGACAGTAATTGCACTGTGTGCCCTTGGTTTTCACAATGTAAATGTTGATGCAGCACAGCACCATTTTTGAATGTTTTTTCATTCATTACCTCGCTAGCTGAAGCCCTTTCTTCCATTTCAATATGTCCAATTCCTTAGTTCTACAACTGCTATGTCTTTGCCAATTGAAAAGCCTTTTATTTCTTGGGCAAAAGATATGCTCAAAAGCAGCATAAAGGTCTTATCTTCCACCAGCACAAACATTTCCAGGCGGCATTGTGTTGGAACCTATTAATGGAAGCACATTTACATGTACGTACGGTAGGGAGAGATATTCCATGCCCAAGTCTACACTTTAATAGTGGGAGATGAATTCAGGGGGACTTACAGTCCTTACGGTTATCTTCCAGAGGACTGTTAACATCTAAAATCTTGTAGAGGCCGGTGTGGCCCCACGGATGAAGATTCTGGCAAGTCACGGTAGCCAAATATTAAAAGAAAGATATTCCCGCAAGACAAAAGCAGGAAGATCCACTTGGAGATATCAGAATGGGACCTATGCTTGGCCAACAGGAGAAAATATGGACCTACGAGTCACTTCATTGATAAACGTTCATCAGAAATCTGTGATGGGGGCAGATTTCTGTTGAAGATGCATTTGGGGTTTCACTGTTGTATCATGTACAAGAAAGCTTTGCATGGTTGAAGCAATATTCAGAAAATGGTAATGGAGGTCTTGTTGCAATTCAGGAAGATTTTTTTTTTAAAAAATAGCCAGAGCCAATCTTATTGATACCAGTCCATCTGAACTTTGTTACTTCTGGCTGTTGTGCTTGCTTTTCCCATGCATTTATTCAGCTTTTTTTCAAAAAATGCACATTTCAAACTCATCGTGAGCATAAGGAATAATTAAATAAGCCCAGAGCTTTTTTTTCTTCATTCCAAAACACAACCCTATTTTTTTACAAGTGGTTGTGCGCTCTCTTTTCCGTTATCCTTTCTGCAGTGCGTTTGTCTCTTTAAATGGGGGGGGGGGGGGGGGACGACTGGTTAAATTCTAACATTGACCAGTAGATGGCAGTAAGGTATAATAAAACTATTAATTTGCTCCTGTAAGAAAAAGTGAGAATTTTAATACTTTGTGAACAGGCTGGAAAAAAGTAGCAAATTACTTTATAGTTGATATACCTGATGGCGATGCCCAAAATCTCTTGATGATGGGGTGGAGTGGGATGGGGGGGATTATGAAATCTTGTTTAACACAGACCAAGGGTTTTTCAGGGTGGTCAAAGTAAATCTATTCTTGAGAACATGTAAAACTGAAATTCTGTTTCCTTAACCGTTTAAAAAGGAAGTAAAATGTGTCTCAGCAAGCATACATGAAATAAATGCACTTCCATAAAATTGTTAAACGAAAGAAAGAAAAGATCTCTCTTGGAAATGCCTCAGCAGTATTCGTATGCATATGGACTGGGGATAGAGATGGTCGGAAATGTAATTAATTGAAGGGTGTAGCTTAATGACAGATATTTATAGAACCCTCCTGAAATGGTAAATGCAGTGAGTTGGCTTTGCTGGATCATTTGCATATCTAAATTAGTTAAACAAGCAAAGAAATAAATTCATAAAGTTTAGGAGGACTACCATATCTGGATGGCCAACCCACCGGATGATCTATAGCTAAAGCTGGTATTTTCTACATCTGTCTGGAGGTACCAAGTTTTCATCCAGGTTTATGATGCTCACATCTGGGAGCTGTTGTTTATGTACAAAACAATTTCCTTACTTAACAGAGAAGCAATGACTATTTTACCTGTCTTTTATAATAATAACCCTTCAATATTTCTTTAACAATTAATAGTGTGCAATGATGTTTAATTTGTAATATTTACATCCCTGCAAAACGTTACCGCTTTACAGACAGAGGTGACTAAAACCTTTGGAGATGAGGCTGCTAAAGATACTGAAAGCAACTCTAATTTGCAGGTTTGGGGCTACCCTTAAAGAAGGTCAAATTGTCTAGAATTTGGTCCGGGGTACCAAAGGGGAAAAGCAGGCCATTATAATTTTTACTACAAGTATGAAAATAGTTTGATCGAGCAATCCTGAACTAATCTAGTTCCAGATGATTTTGAAGATGCAAAACAAAATAGCAACTTTTGAAAGTTCTTGGTTGTTTGTTTCAAAAGCTTCTTTCCTTCCTTCCTTCCTTCCTTCCTTCCTTCCTTCCTTCCTTCCTTCCTTCCTTCCTTCCTTCCTTCCTTCCTTCCTTCCTTCCTTCCTTCCTTCCTTCCTTAAGAATCATCTGCTTGCTATTTAATTTTCTCCTTCCCTTTGGGATACATACAGCAGAGAGAAGGGGAGAATGACCCTCTTCCCAAAACAGCAACTGACAAACCCACAATTACAAGCTGAATGAGGTCACGCTACACCTTATATTGAATGTGTGGCATGCAGCTGACCCTCTCTGTTTTCCCTCCTTTTTGACTCTCAAGTAAGCAACCCCCCCCCCCCAAATCTGACTCAGAACCAACATGTCAGAAGGTTTAAATCTCCCTTCTCCATCTGCTTTCTTTAGGGAATCTTCCTTCGTACAGGGGCTTGAAAAAACTAGAAAAAGCTTCTATTAATACCAGTAGAGATTTCCCTTTTTGATTCCTATGTTGGAGGAGACAACAGCAAGGGAAGATTTAAACCTCCTTGTCCGAAGTAAAGTAGCATTAAATGGAAGTGGGGCAATATACTTACTTTAGAGTTAAAAACTGACCCAAAGAAAATCTCCCTATTATTCAATCTATTTCATGTAAATTACAGTTTGAACTAGAAGAGGAGACTCTAAATACAGGAGCAGACATCCTTTGGAAGTCTGATTTTAACAGGGTTACGAAAGTAAGCTGCAAAAGAGAGAAAAAAGGAAACGTTACATGTTTGGATCTCATGTGATTCTACCAAAATAGTCTTTATGTACACAAAGCAGCATGCATCGCTATTACAGCGTATGTCTTAACATACACAGAAATGGCGGAGGGGAGTTGGAAATTGTGGAGCTGAATACACACTGCTCTGTGTTCTTTAAAGGTACCACGATGTTGGCTTTGGGGAAATGGTGAAAGGAACATTAAAAAAAGTAAAATGCAACCCATTCCTACAGTTTTATCAAAGCAATGAAATGCCGGAGTGACGCAGATCCTAATCCCCGTTAAGAAGCAGAACTGGAGGGTGTGTGTGTGTGGGGTGGGGGAGCCACATTATTTCCCCATCTATTCTTCCCTGACCAATTTGCTGGATGGCGTTACATGAAGGGGAAGATGCCCTCACAAGGAAAGGTGGGGACAAAATGGCTGGGTGACAGGGCCGACTGGCTGAAGGATGCCAGCGCCTTTGGCTTGCGATCGGCGACTGGGTGGCGGGACAATTTCCCCGCCCCCTGATCGTTAAATTAATCGAGGCCCCGTTCTTCCAAGGGCTAACAGAGCAACTGGAAATTTTAAAAAGTTAACGCAATAAGAAAAAAAAGATTACCTGAACTGAAAAGGCCTGGGACCGAGAGGAGCGTGTGAATACCACTGTTATATTTAATATCTCATGAGGAGCATAATAACTATAGCAACCATATGATAGCTACGCTACGGCGGTTACATTTGCGGGCTACATACTGTATATACATGTTGAAATTAGTTTGCCTCTCGCTTGTACGTGGGTGTCTTGCTGTCTACCTTTATTTGTGTTAGAACAGCTTTTGATGTCGAGATAACTTGGAACATTCTGGCTAGATTACCATGCTGTGAATGTCTTCGGATGATGAGAAAGCTGTGTCATGCTCGATGCTGAATAGTTTTACTCTGCCCTGTGGGGGCAGAGGTCCAGCTGCTCTTCTAAAGGACTGTAGCAAAGCCGATGCTTTCGAACTCATCCAAAGGATGCCCACACGTTACCCAGATTTTACCAAAATTTTGAATCATGGCGAGAAAAGGTGACCTTTTGGGCAACCCTTTTGGATGAGATGTTTTGGATCATCGATATAGCCAATATCCCCCCTCTCCCCAAATGTTTATATTCTCTCTGTTTTTCTTTTCTGAGTCTTTTTTCCATCTACCTCGGCTGCAGTATGACAGTGCTTTTGTAAATATCATGGATTCTGAATCTGTCACCTGATGCATTTTTAGAGGAGGCTGGTATTTTATAGAGGAACAATGTCTTCTTTTGTACTGCTGGGGTTTTTCAAAAGAAAGGCAAGAGCAATGGAGAAAGATACATTTTTGCAGAAGGTGTGAATAATGCAAAAGGTTCACCAATTAGGGGTTTCTAATTCAGTATCCATGCAGCACCAAATTCGTGTGACCCCAGTGCGTGTTTTAAAATTTGCTTGATTTATTTTTCATGCGTCTGGAAACAACCATGATTATTACTCCAGTTGCAGTAAGATTCTCTACTTCCCAGTTTCACTCCCCTCGTGCCCCCAAGGAATGATGGAAGGTTGGTCTATCCACAGTAGGCTTAAAACTAACTAGCCCAAAATCTCATACAAGGAGATGCTGGAGTGATAATTTTAACTCTCCTGATGGCAAAGCATACAATAGCCTTACAGATTTCAAAGGAGACTGCTAACTTACTGTACATCTGAAGCGATTGCTTTTTATCAAAAAGTCTTTCTAACTTCTCAGTGTTTGACAAAAGGATGCTTCTGCTTTAAGGCCAAAAAAAAAAAAAAAGGATTTTTCGTATATCTATCTTTCAAAAAGCTTGCCTTGAAAGCATCTCCAAATGTTAAAAACTGAGTGAGGTAACTACTTCAGTGTAAATTTAAGAGATGACCCATGTATATTCCTACAAATCCTATCCTTCCATAGAGAATCAAACGCTTCCCCTTGTTTTTCAGGATTCTGGCTCGTAGTATGCACCAAATGAGAAAATTTAAGTTAGAACATCAATTGCTGAGTTGGGATGATCAGCTCAGTCTGTTCCAGTGATATTGATTTCATACCAGATCATTCATAAATCTGCCCTATGCTGTTTAACACTTTAAATTTGATGATAGTTTTTTTCCCCTGATGTAATGGCCTGTGGGAATGACCTTGGGAGACTGGGCCAAGAGAAGATGCCAAGGGAGTGGTCAGATAAGAGACAGCATATCCCACAGCTGCATAGAGGGTGGGGCAAGAGGCTCAGAAGAGACCCTCCCTAATTTCTTGGGGGTGAAAGAAATGGGAGGAGAATTGTACTTTTAGACTTGCAAGATTCTGTTAATGTAATCTTACAATAAAGTAGAATTAGCTGATCTGGTCGTGTTTCCTGTCTGGTCTACCTGGTAAGGCTGATACCCCCTAAACTGCATAAAAATATCTAACTAAGTCTGAATCACCAATACGTTTTTTCCTCACATTTCTGAACATGCTTGAGTTCAAAGAATGCATTTTAAATGCACTTTACCCTCAAAGAAACACTTAGAAAAACATTTAATACTATTTCACAACATTTAGAGAGATACAACATCTAAATGTGACAATGTTCTTTCATATGGGATAATTCAAAAAAAGGAAAGATTGAGTCAATTGGCATCTGAATGAACAGAATTTGTTCCTCAACCAGCCCTATTGTAGAACTTCTGAATACATTTTCACAGAATATGCTTGACTGATTTCAATTGCTGTTACTTATACTTTAATAGCATGTGTAAGATTGCAGATTAATGGATTTATCATTATCTTTAAAATGTTGTGCTTTCCAGAAAAGATACTTTAAAAATATTTTTATCTCCTCCTCTCTTTTAAAAATCTAATATAGATGTCTTGGGAATTATGACATTCTGTTTCAAAATTGGAAATCTTCTTGGGGTTTAAGCTTAAGAGAGACATTTCGTGTCAGACTAAAATAACATTGGACATTTCAGCAGGTATCAACAAAGGACTGGCTTTTGAGGGAGAAAGGATAAAAGCGCCAGCCCATTGAGATGAAGTATTACAAAGCATTTCACACTGCTTAGAAGATGGTTCACTCAGCCGGCATGAAGGGCCGGCATGTCAAGATGAGTTCAGGACCAATGGCCTGTCGGCTTTTGCCCATCATTCTTTAATCTTTTGACTCCCTAAAAACTATAAACCCACTTTCTCTCTACATGAAAAGCAGTGACAATAAAATGAATTAGCTCCATACACTTCATCTCTCTCATTAGAATGTAGACACTTGCCGCTTACAAACTAATTCCCTTTTTTAAAAAAATGAATGCTTTATGATGGCTTAACCTGAAGCTCTTGTGGGTTCTACTAAAGGATCCTGGGAAGTGTAGGCAGGGAAGGGTACTGGAAACTCTCTAAGAGAACCATAGGCATCAACTCAGAATGGCAGCTAAATTACCAGTTTTCATATGTATACCTAACAAGGAAAAACGTATCTATTTCTGTCAACGCTTCGAGGTAGACCAGACTAGGAAACCAAAGTTATGAATGCTAATACTACTTTTATTATAAGGTTATAGTAACAGAATCTTGCAAGTCTGAATGCGCTTCCTCCCTCCCTTCCTTATCTTCGTGAGAACTAGGGAGGGTCTTGTCTGAGACGCTTTCTCAAGTTACATTTCTGCCTTGGGCTCAAATTTCTTTTATCTGACTGTTGTCTTGGTTGTGGCTCTTCTGCCTGTTCCTCAAGGTTATTCCTTCTTCCCATTACAATTTCAGAGTCTTCCATTGGTCAGAAAGAAAAGGAAAAGTATGGATTTATTTTATATGCACTTGGATAAAAGTATGCATTTATTTATTTTATTAGATTTGGAAGACCACCTGACTCCCAAGTCACTATGGGCAGATTATATAGTTAAAAGGAAAAAAAAAAGATAAAGGACATGTATACCCAGAGAAGAATACGCAATAAGTTACTAAAGAACCAGTAGAGGCCCAGCAAACCTAACCCCAGGCTTGGGAGCAAAGCCAGGTTTATAAAGACTAGTAGAACCCTTGTAGGGTAGGAAGTGTCTGAATCTCTGGAAGATGCTGTTTCAGGTCCCATTAGAGGAAACTGTTTTAAACAACTGTTCAATTGTTTAACTGAAGGGACACAGAGAGGACCCCCGCTGGAGACAGATGGTCCCCCAAATAACCAGGTTCTATGCATATAAAATGCTAAAAAGATTTGCTAGATGTAGGCTTCATAAAAATATCCAAGCCATTTTCTTGGCAGCAATAGAGAAATATGGCTGTTGTGGGTCTTCCGGGCTGTGTGGCCGTGTTCTGGAAGTTTAGAGAAGTAGTTTTCCACTGTCTTCTTCCAGAATGCTTTTTAAAGTTCTCAGTCTAGCCTATAACTCTGGGATTTATTTATTTATTAGATTTGTCACCGCCCATCTCCTCCCACTGGAGGGACTCTGGGCGAATTCCTTGATGGTGTCCTATCCCAGGTCTAACTGGGCCTGACTGTGCTTGGCTTCTGAATCAAGGTTGGTCAAGTGCTACATCATCATTGTCGTCATCATCATCATCATCATCATCATCTCATCATCATCATCACCATCATCATCATCATCTCCATCATCATCTCACTGTGGCATGCTAGTGATGATACAGAGTTTGGATATTCTAGAGTTCATTGTTTAAGATTTGCTTTGAAGGTTAGTGTTTGATCAGATCCAGCCCCTTCTTCCATGAAACACGGAAGATAGTAAAAAGGGTTATACGGATTTTCATTCTGCATAGGTCCTTCCATGCCTGTCACGGCTAAATTCCATTTCTAATTAGTCCTAAAGGTGAGATTTTTATCAAGCAACTAGATGCAAGGGACACGGAGGGACATAATATTGAATCTCAGCAGGGATATTAAAGAATTGCCAGGCTAATATTTTAGTGTTGAAAAGAGAAGGGCCTCAGGTTAGTCTCAGCTGAGCGAATGAAAACAATCCCGAAAGAGAGAGAGAGAGAGATTGAAAGAGAACGTTAGCGAGATGCTCACCTTCTCTGCAATTTCTCGCGACCCCGGCAATGACAACGTGCCTAAAAAGGATATCCATGGGTGCATTTGAGGGTCTTGATGTTGCCTATCGCTTTGGCATGGCATGTCCCAATGTCTGCTTTCTGTGTTTGTGGCCTTTTCAGGGCTTTGCAATAGAGAGAGATATTTGATGCCGCCTTTTGTTGTATAAAGCCAGGACCTCCTGTGATACAGGAGAAATGTTCTGCTTCAAAGACAGTATCCCCCCGTGCCATGCCTTCCCCTTTTCAAGTTGTGGCTTTTGCCGCAGGCTTTTGTTTAAAGCAGGCGTTCGGCTCCTCCGCTTCTTGCCGGAGCAAGTGGTAATCAATCCAGCAAGATCAACTGTTGAATTGGTGTGCACGCCTGGGCGTGCGCATTAGTGTGCCCTTTCATATCTATAGATATTAAAAAGCCTAATTATACAGGTGGAAGACTATTATTACTTTCCCCTGTGCGCCTGCTAGGTAAACAAGGCTGAGTTTTGGGTTGGTAGGGGGAGCTGATATTTACACGCCAGCTATATTAATTACATTTAAGCTCATTTAAAGTTTGTTATTAATTCCCTTTCTGCTGCCAGTGCCGTGAGGATTACTTTCCAACCTCTTATATATGAAATAGTCTTAATTACAGACAATATACAGTTGCCGTGAGCAGGGAGGGGGGTAGAATTGGGAGAGCCTCATAAAGTCATGCTGTCTCTTCGCCCCTCCATGTGTTTTGTTTATCCCATATAAATGTGGAGCTGAAAGGGCAGAAGGGAAGGACAGAAGGGGGGGGGTTCAAAGCAGGCTTCAGGAAGCAGTGAGGGGCGCTGGGGATCGGGGTGAGGTTGGATTTCTTGGCAGCCGAAAGACGGCTCGATCGAGCCTTGACAAGCTTTATCAATAGAGAAGTTGGGCTGTTTGCATGCAGGTGCCTGACTTCGTCTTAATGGACACATAATTGTAGCAAATATCTTCCAATGGGCTGTGTCAGGCATAGCAAGACAGACAGAGAAAGGGAGAGGAATGGTTTAAAAGATGGGGGAGAAATCTGCAGCTTGGGGGAAAATAAAGCTGTGGCCCAGTTTCCCCCAAAGCACGTTGACTGTCCCCTCCCTGCCACCCTGTAACCCCCTCCCAGCTGCTAGAAGCCGTACTGTCCACATTCTGGAGGGGTGCCTGGGTAATTCTATAATAACAACAATAAATAGTGAGGAATAACGAGCCAGAATAACGAACAATCAATGTGCCTGTTCTTAGGAGCCTTGATTGTATTTTTAAAGCCTCCCAATAAGTTCTCAGAGTGGATTACAACATTATTCAAAACATTCAAAACAGAAACAAAAGCAATAAAACGATGAAGGCATTAGGGATAGCCCCATCGCTGCAGAATAACATCTATTTTAAGGCCACAGCAGTGGTGACTAGAAGGTTTCTGGGCTCAGTTCAGACTATGGGCATCACTGTTATGGTGTAGCAACAGCATACATCAGGCCCTGCTTTGCCAAAGAATCACACAATCAGAAAGAGCTACGAAAATGTCTGTACTAGAAGAAGAAGAGATTGACTCAGCTTGGTATGGAAAATTTACCAGTGGGAGTGCCAGCTGAGCTTCCATAGGAAGGACATTCCCTAAGCAAAGCCCAACATCCGAGGAGGCCTCCTTCCTAACATCCCTTGGCCGGGGCATCTGGACTGGAAGAACTCCCACGAGGTCACGCTGAAATAAATTGGGATGTTCCATACGGAGAAAAGAAGACTGAGAGGAAGCATGACATTAGTGTTCAGGTACATAAAAGTTTTTCCACGGACACAGAAACTAGGATCAGAAAAAAAATGGTTATAAGTTGCAGCTTAAATTTCATTCAAATCTAAGGAAAAACATCCTCACAGTAAGATCGGTAGAACAATGGAAAAGTCTACCGATGGAGGTTGTGGGTTCTCCAGCTCTGAAGGTTTTTAAGAAGAGGTTGGACATCCAGCCATCGAGGATGGTTTAATTGGGTTTCCTGCCCATTGCAGATGGTTGGACTAGATAATCCTTGTGGTCCCTTTCAACTTCACAGTTCTAGAATTCTATGAAGAAATAGAATTGCAGTTACCACCACCACCATCATTGTTATTACACAAACACTGCGCATGTTGCTTTTCAGAGTGCAAGATACAATCCTGTTCCAGTTACCTTAAAATGTAAAAGTCAGAATAGGGAGAACAACAGAAAAAACAGGAAGGACGGGCAAGGATAAATGGAGAATTTTTGCCCAGACTGAAGAAGCTACTTGGACAAGCAGCGAAACGTTTCAACCAAAAGAAAGAAATCCAGTTGCCATGACTCAGCCTAAAGATGAAACAAAGGATATTCACATATGCTCCCTTGCCATTTTGTCACGGAAGGAGGGCAAGAACCCACTGCTCCAATTTCATAAAGATTCTCTTTGAAATAAATTTCAAAAAAAAACACAGATGGAATTAGAACTGGTAGAGAAGGATAGCAGATATGGTGGTGCCTTCTGAAACTCAAAGTCTGCTGATTTCCCAGGTAGATTCTTAATTTTGACTACTTTGTACTGGAAATGAAATGTAGTATTATTAATTTATCACTCTATCACACTATCTATCTAATTTTACTGTTTTATACAGTATATATTATTAAAAGTGCTAACGCAATGCTACTAAAACAACCTGAAGCAGCTGATGACTTTTGACTATCCAGAATGGACAGGAAATCATTAATTTATAAATGATAAATTTAATAAATTAATTTATAAATTGATTAATTTATAAATACCATTTCATGGCCAGGCTTGGAGAAGATGTTTCTTTTAATCTTTCAGACTCAAGTGCCAGAATTGACCAGACCAGCCATGGATACTTCACATTAGCATTTGGATGGAGAGTGGAACATGTATATAAGAGAAAATAAATAATTATGAAAATATGGGTTACACCAGAAAAAAATATTCAGTTGTGGCTAAACAGTGTTAACAATGATTAAACACAGGTCTTAAAATGCAGCAAGATTTTAAGAACAGATAAAAATGATCACTGGGGTGCAATTAGTGGGAAAACTAAAAGGGTTTGGGATGGACAGCATCAAAAGGACAGCAAAGAAGATATGGAGTCCTTGGTGCTCTCTGAGCTTGGTTGTTTGCTTGCAGACATTTCATTACCCAACTAGGTAACATTTTCAGTGCTAGTGAATCCTGGCCTCCCTCAAAGGGCTGCCACCCGCCATTGCTTCTTCAAGGTATTGGCTTTTTAAAAGCAAACCGACAACTGGATCTGCATTTCTGAGTCATATACCTCCCAAATGTGTTTATTTATCTGCCTGGTCCATTTCTTAGTCACCTTTTGAAACTACCATCTTCCCAAGGCAGCTTCTAGCATTAAAATTGAAAGAGAGAAAGAGGGGAGGGAGGGAAGGAAGGAAGGAGAAAGAGAGATAAAGAAAGAAAGAAAGAAAGAAAGAAAGAAAGAAAGAAAGAAAGAAAGAAAGAAAGAAAGAAAGAAAGAAAGAAGTTGGCCCTGTGGAATATCTTGCCCCCTGAGGCGGCCTTCAGGAAGTCGTTAAAGACCTGGCTCTGCCGCCTTGCCTGGAACGAAGGACATAATAGTTCCTCCTGGGGGTGGTTAGCGTAATAATATCCTCCTTTTAACAACATACCATCTTTTGGATTCTTATTTTTTATTTTTATGGTAGTTTTTAAATGTATAGTCTTTTAACTTTTATGTTGTGATTGTAAACCGCCCAGAGTCTACCATGGTAGAGATGGGCGGGGATAAATCCAAATAATAAAAATAAATAAAAGAAAGAAAGAGAAAGAGAAAGAAAGAGAAAGAGAAAGAGAAAGAGAAAGAGAAAGAGAAAGAGAAAGAGAAAGAGAAAGAGAAAGAGAAAGAGAAAGAGAAAGAGAAAGAGAAAGGAAGGAAGGAAGTTCATGTATTTCTGAGATATCCTGCAAACATCTCTGGGCTAGAAATAACACACTGTTAAGTCAGAACTGGCTGATCAGTCAGCAAGTGGCTTGCTATTGGCAAATCTGTAGTTGTGTAATTCTTCTCAGCATCAGTGAATCTCCAAAGAGAGTCCAGGGGCTGCTGGCAAAACTGGACATGTGAAGATACAGAGATCCAGGCACAAATAAACTTGAAGTGTGGCTGCTGTATAAGAGGGAGACATGGTTAACAACACTGGTTTGTTTCTCTGGGGATCAAGGGGGATTTTAGCACATTGAGCACGTTAAAAAGAAAAGTCCTATCCATTTTGCAAAAGGGATCACTTGTCAGGATGGCAATGGCATCGTGCCATGGATAGATGGGGTTTGTAGTTATTAGGTAGATGGGGTTTGTAGTTAGTAGGTAGATGGGCAGTAATTAGTTAGCATGCTTGCAGGGCGTTAGAGAGAGGCAAGGAATGCAGGCCGGTGGAATGTGGGGGGAGAGAGACAGGAGCCAGACTCCAAGGCCGTTCAGCTGGGAGCATCAAAGGACTAACAGTTTAGAGTTATGGGAACTGAGTCGGTAGGGGAGGGGTTGGTGTGGAGTGAGTGGGAACTGGCATGTTTAAAGTTGTGATTGCACGCGCTTTTGCTCAATCTGCTCTTTGCATCGATTCTATGCACTTGTATTAATTAAAAAACTTTTTCATATCCTACCATGGCTTGTGATGAGAGTTTCTAAATCAATATCAAAGGAGTGGAACATTACAACTGCCCAAATACTTTCATTCTGTTCTCAGTGTACTCTTTCTATAAACTGGTACCCTGCTCCATGATTACTGGTTATTGCAAATATATTATGCATTTGAGAGCCAGTTTGGTGTAGTGGTTAAGGCACTGGGCTAGAAACTGAGAGTTCTAGTCCCGCCTTAGGCACAAAGCCAGCTGGGTGACCTGGGGCCAGTCACTTTCTCTCAGCCCTAGGAAGGAGGCAATGGCAAACCACTTCTGAAAAAAACTTGCCAAGAAAACTGCAGGGACTAGTCCAGGCAGTCTCTGAGTATTGGACATGATTGAACAGATTAAAAAAAAATTATGCATTTATAAATGTTGTGCTCCCTCTCCAAAAACCACATGTGACATGATGCCATTATATCTATCTATCTATCTATCTATCTATCTATCTATCTATCTATCTATCTATTATCTATCTATCTATCTATTATCTATTTATTGTGAACCGCCCAGAGTCCCCCGGTTTGGGGGAGATGGGCGGTAATACAAATTTAAATAATAAATAAATAAAATCTCAAACATTTTTCAGATCTCTCCTTCATATTCATCCCTTCTGTGAAAGGCATGTTGTGTCACATTCACGCCATGAAAAGAGTATTTCTATATCAAAGCCATTGCATCTACTAGTTCTGCATCCAGAATGACCAGAACCTTGTTTTTTCTTTTAAAGTATTTTGCACTATGCATCTCAGACTAAACTGTCTCCTTTTCTGGATTTGTAAAATGTCCATATTCTTGGGTGGGCTTGGCTTGGCTAAAACAACCTGCTGAGCTTTATAGAAGGCCCCCTTTAAAGCAGGGCTTTCTGTGACCCAGACTAACTCATGCACATATCTACCTTTTGACCAAGCAATTAGATTTACCTTTATGGAAGCATTGATGTGCAGTGCCTTCAACCCTGGAAATATCTTCATTTATTTACAATCATTACGCATATTCTTTTACATGGATCAGTGAGAAGGGGATGGATTTTTCCAAGCAGAGGAGGAAGATGGCTAGTTATTTGCTGCCTGATGTAGGGGAGAAATTGATACTCTCACTCCATCCCCTGGATGGAAGTCAAATCACATGAGAGCAGCAGGCAAAAGCACAAGATCCCATTGTGTCTCCAAGGTAGAAGAATCAAGAAGGCTCAGAAGAGAGAGCTGGAGAACTGCTTCAATGGGCCTAATGTAAGGGCCAGCCTTTACATTAGTAAAACCAAGTCCATGTCCAGTTCTGAATGAAGATGAAATTGAACTCAAACCACTGAGTTCCCCCACGTTCTGCCTGTTCCCCTTCCTTCAGCTGGGCCTCCTAATCCAATCTTTCTGTATACAGCAGAGCCCTAAACACTTGTCAAATGTGGCAGTGAGGTCCTTTCTTGATGAGCAAAGTTGGGTGCAAGAAAAAGGTGTGTAACTAGGCTTTACTGGTGCTGCTTCAATCAGCCCTATCCAAACAACACTTGGGAGAAATAAAGGACAATCTGCATCTATTTGTTCAAACTGCATCCTTCCAATCCTGAAGCATTCCTAAGCATGCAGCCAACAGCTGCCCGCAACCAGTCTGAGTGTGTCCATCTGTGTGCACGTGTTTCATTAATTCAGAATTACTCCAATTACAAGCTTTTGATGCTCTGGAAACCTCTCTCTAACCCTCCAAAAAGGGAGAACCCTCGGCCCGTCCAATCAGATTGTTTTCCTGGCTGCTGGCAGCAGATGCAAGCAATTTGCTTTTTTTTTTTTTAAAAAAAAAATATTATTATTATTATTTCTGCATATTCAATGCAAGCAGAGCTGCAGACGACCTTTCCTCTGAAAGCCTGCAGGATTCTAACCCTATCAAATTAAACCATTTTGCTCACTTATTCCCAAATGCTCGGCCGGTGCTAAGGAGGCCACTCGCTGCATAGCAATGGCAGCCGATCGTGTCCGCTCATACCCCAAGCCTAATCAGAGATTATTAAGGAAAATATACCGTGCACTAATTTGATGAGATTGGTTATAGGTACCACAGTTAAAGGTCACCTGCTTCTGTGTATCTCCCTTGGTCACTACAATCTTTCCCGTGCACTCGACAGTCCGTTGCGTCCGAACAATAGACCAAGAAGAGCCGTTCATTTTTGTCCTGCTTGGGGCAAGCTCAATTTGGATAAAGAAAATGAATTATTTAAAGTTTGCATAAACAATTCATCCCCTTGCCAATCTCCTGCCCACGTGCTGACTTTTTCCTCCTTTCCCTTCCTATCTTCTTTCTTACCTTTCTGTGTTGATTGATGGCATTTCGATCCTGGCGTTAAAAGACCATTTTAGAAATGCGTTTATTTGGAACAAGGGGGGGAAAGAAGAGAAAGGGAAATGTCATTGAGCTGTTGGAACCTTAAATCAATGTTCTGGATTTATTTCATATACAAAATTGCTAGTATTCGCTGGCTGGTGTAACTCTTTCAGATATTTTTGGGCAGATCCTCAGTTCTCAGGTTTCCTTGTCAGTAGGAAGCTAAAGTCATGTTTGCGTTGACTCAAGATTATTGCTATGTTGTTCAGTGTTTTATAATTAATTTCCCTGTGGTCTTTATCATGTCCTTTGAAATAGAGTTGTTTCATGGTCAGGTTAGACTGTTGGTCTATTGATGATGATACTGTCTGTTCTGACTGGCAGAAGGTTCCTGTTGCTTCACCTTCTTAGGCAGAGATTACAAGGATTCTGTTGAGGCATGGTGGCTCAGCGGGTAAGACACCAGGCTTGTCGATCAGAAGATTGCAAGTTTGGAGGTTCGAGACCTGAGTACCGCATGATGGAGCAAGCTCCCGCACTCGCCCCAGCTCTTGCCAACCTAACAATTCGAAAGCATGCAAATGCAAGTAGATGAATAGCTACCACTTCGGTGGGTAGGTAACAGCGTTCCACGCGTGTCATGCGGCCACATGATCGTGGAAGCGCCTTTGGACAACGCTGGCTCTTCGGCTAAGAAACGGAGATGAGCACCGGCCCCTAGAGTCGGACATGACTGCACAAATGTGCGGGGGGAACCTTTACCTTTTTTACAAGGATTCTGTAGGCATCACACAGGCTTTACTATACTGTCCATCTTCATGGGCTTCCATGGGGGGGCAAGTAATGTTATGGTCATCATGATGCAGTTACTGAGAACTGAACTGATGACATCAGAATGCGTGTGATATCATTTGACTTCTATGCATTTTACATCCCACTCAGATTCTCTCTTATGTTTTCCAGTCGTAGCCTTGATTCTCTTGGGAAAAATCACTTCTGACTGACATTCAGTTACCGGTACAAACATTCATGGAACACATGCTTGGAGTACCTTCCCACCCATCAAACAGAGCATTGCTTTGCTGTCAGAAGGCTAAGATGATAGGGGCAAGTGCTATTCCATCCCATCACTATGGAGAATTGATCAGGCTTAATCTGATTGGAGGGGAATTGGCAAGCCCAGTTCTGCAAGAAGAAGATAATTACCTAATTACTCCCACTTAGGTACAGTAAAAGAAAAACTTGCTTGAATCAAGCTTAACTCTTTTGGTAGCAATACCAAAGTAGCTTGCTGTTGCTTCTTCTGAATTTTTTTTTTTACCTTCCCAGTCTAGTCTACAGCTGATGGTTTCCCATTCACTTACTAGCCAGGTTCATCCCTGAGCAGTTAGCAGTTTTTCCTCTTCTGTTTATTTGTGATGCAGACTATTTCTTAAAGCTAGTCTTCAAGCTAGTCTTGGACTCTGAGCCTGCACTTACCAGATGATGGCTGCAGTGCAGTTCAGCCCTCACCCCATCACCTGCTGTAATTGTTGGCTTAATGATAGCTTAAGGTTCAGACTGCTCATCTTGGTCAAAATTGCAGGTCAACCAATCTGGCTCGTTCAACTGAATATACAAACTAGAAGGTAGAATGAAAATGGGGGGGGGGGGTTGCAGAGTATATTAAGGAGTTAACTTCTCTATTTCAAGTCACATTGACAAAGGGTATGAAAAGGCAAGAATCAACATGAATTGTTCATCTCCTAAGTATCAGGAATCTTTTTTTTTAATCTTGTTTGTATTTGAGCCTTATTGAAGCTCTTACAGGAATGTTACAGGAACTCATCATTACCTATTTGGACAAAGCTGGTTGGTTTAATTATTCACTGCATCATTCTGAAATGTCAATCCAATCAATCAGATCTGTGAGTATATGAGGTTTTGCTCAAGCTGGGCTCAGTTTCTGGTGACTACATGGGCATGTCAATTTGTTTTAGTGGTTTGCCATCACCTTTTGTGGGGAAGTTTTTTCAAGTTCACAGTAGAGCTTATGGTCCTGGGATGTCCTGGTGGTGTTCCATCCATGTACTAACCAGATCTAAGGTTTCCTGAGATCAAGTGAGGTGCTGCCACCTGGTGGATAATTTAAGATTTAGGAATCTCACTTTTCATTTCTTATTCTTAAAAACAATAGGTAAAGGTAAAGGTTCCCCCCGCACATTTGTGCAGTCGTGTCCGACTCTAGGGGCCGGTGCTCATCTCCGTTTGTTAGCTGAAGAGCCAGCATTGTCCGAAGACGCTTCCACGGTCATGTGGCTGGCATGACGCACGCAGAACGTCGTTACCTACCCACCGAAGTGGTACCTATTAATCTACTCGCACTTGCATGCTTTCGAATTGCTAGGTTGGCAAGAGCTGGGGCGAGTGCGGGAGCTCACTCCGTCACGCAGGGCTAGGGATTCGAACCTCCGAACTTGCGATCTTCCGATCAACAAGCCTGGCATCTTACCCGCTGAGCCACCACGCCCCTTTAAAAACAATAGTCTTACTCCATTAATTCAAACTTATGTCCCTTGACTTTTCACAGATGCATAAAGTAAGCATACATGTTTTGCTTTTATACTCAAATGAATATCGAAGGAGACTAAAGATAATAGAGAATGGAAAAGTAAACTTCACAAATATATTTGTAAATGTTTGTAAGTATTCCTATGCCACCCAAGGGGCATTGTTGATAAGAGTGAATTCTACAGTACCCCTCAAAAACTTAAAAAGAAAAACAAGAGTGAAAAGACATAACTAGTGTGTTATATGTTTAATCTACAAGGCCAAAGTTCTTCATTTGGGCTACCAGTTACATGAACAAAAAAGACAAATATTACAATAATTATTAGCACATCAGGGGAAAAAAGCCAGTGTGAAAAAGTATCAAACTGTGTCAAATCCAAAAATGCCTGGGAGACAAGGAATGAAATTTTAATTGGTTGATTAATCAACCATATTTTCATTTATTAATTGGAATAGTCAGAGATAATCAGCGAAGACCTATACATTTCTTTTTGCTGCTGGGCAAAAGAAAAAGTGTCTTGCTATAGTAAGACATGAACTGGAAAATGCTAAAAATAACATTTCCTTTTGTTGTAAGTTCTCTTACATTGCTCTCAATCTCTCCTAAAAGTTCCTTCTACTTTGTTAATTGGTGAAGGTATAAAAATGCAGCTGCATCCGAAGGGTGGGAGGCAAAATCAGGAAGATGGTGGACCGATGCCCCACCCACCATGTACCCAATTTTAATCTTTCCTGAGGATGCCAGTGTTAAAACACCAAATGATTCATCATTATAGAGGTTTGTATCTTGTTTCCACGATAAGGGGGAAATGGGCCTCATAATACTAGTTATAAATTTTATAGGCCACAGAGACGTGTCCTACTTCACATTATGGGTAGACCTGTGAGGATTCAAGATGGGGTTTTCCTTTGGGTCCAGTAGTGCCCCCTCCTCCATTGTTCCCATGGCAACAACTCTGTCAGGCAGGCTGGGCTGAGACAGAGGGACTGGCCCAAAGTGACCCAGGGAGCCTCCATGGCTGAGAGTAGTCCTAGCCCAGCGCCTTCACCACTTGATCATATTGGCTCTTGGGCTGAGAGGGAAGGATTGGCTTAAGGGCTGGTCACTTTTGCATTCAATCCAGAGTCATTTAGCATCCATTTATGCTCAACCCTCTCTTCTTGCTTGACTCCAACTTTACTCTACTTGCATTCAGTTTCACAGAATCATAGAAACGTAGGGTTGGAAGGGACCTTGGAGGTCTTCTAGTCCAAACCCCTGCCCAAGGCAATTTATTGCATGTTCCTCCAGACGGACCTCACTCTCACTTCCGTGTCAGCGGACAGAAACACCCTCTTATTCAGAGCCACTTTCACTTCTTTCAGGATTCACTGATTCCTCAAAAGAGACCACGTGCTACCCACTACCTTTCTACCAGAATTTGCATGTTTTAAAATTTCTCCATTCATTTCTCCAACTTAATTTTTTTTGCTAGAAACATCAAGGACCTGACTGTTCACCTTTAGGCCAGGTGGTTAGGCGAGCTCTGCCAGTTGATGCCTTTCCTTATAAATTGGAATTGTTGTTTGTGACCTCAGATGTTGCAGTTTGGATTGTTGAATTGTTGTTTTTAACCTAGAACACCAGCCAGAGCGAGCGAGTGAATAAATATAATGGTGTTTGAATTTTTGAATTGGTACAAGCAATAATGGAAGTAATACAAGTAATGGCAAAGAACAAAGCTAATGCATTTCATTTCATTTAAACCATTAATAAAGAAGCTATATATCTAAAAAAACCCTAAATAATACAAGCAAAAAAAGGAAAGAAGAAAAAAAAGGAAAGAAGAAAAAAGAAGAAAAACATTAAAAATGCTAACAAAAAAGAAAAGGAGAACTGTCAACATTACCAACTATTTTACAACTAAATATTGGATATTTTGGGGAAAAAACCATATTTCCCCCCCCCCCCGTAGTATCAGGCTAATACAATTATAAATAAATTGCAATTTAATTATTAAAGAACAAGTTAAAGCTAGATCATATACATTACAATGTCATCTTCCATTGATAAAATCTAGTTCCAAGGCTAACAGCTGATAAATATTGTTGAGCCTTGAGAATCTGGTATACAGATCTTCCTTCCAAGAACACAGAATCACCTGTTTTGCAGTTGTCCAGGCTCTGTATATGAAAAGCTCTTCATAAAGAGGCAAATTCCAAGTTTTTGGAATAGAATTTAACAACACATTAACATCCCTAAACCTTAATTTCCTTGTGAGAACCTCGTTGACCATAATAATAATATCTAACCAATTGTTGTTTATTCGTTCAGTCGTCTCCGACTCCTCGTGACTTCATGGACGAGCCCACGCCAGAGCCCTCTGTCGGCCGTCACCATCCCCAGCTCCCCCATGGTTGAGTGTGTCACCTCCAGAATATCATCCATCCATCTTGCCCTTGGTCAGCCCCTCTTCCTTTGGCCTTCCACTTTCCCTAGCATCAGCATCTTTTCCAGGGTATCCTGTCTTCTCATGATGTGGCCAAAGTACTTCAGTTTTGCCTTTAATATCATCCCCTCAAGTGAGCAGTCTGGCTTTATTTCCTGGAGGATGGACTGGTTTGATCTTCTTGCAGCCCAAGGCACTCTCAGAATTTTCCTCCAACACCACAGTTCAAAAGTATCTATCTTCCTTCGCTCAGCCTTCCTTATGGTCCAGCTCTCGCAGCCATAGGTTACTACAGGGAATACCATTGCTTTAACTATGCAGACCTTTGTTGTCAGTGTGATGTCTCTGCTCTTAACTATTTTATCAAGATTTGCCGTTGCTCTCCTCCCAAGAAGTAGACGTCTTCTGATTTCCTGGCTGCAGTCAGCGTCTGCAGTAATCTTTGCACCTAGAAATACAAAGTCTGTAGGGAGCTACTAATGGACATGAATAAAACTTATATGCCAGTATCCCTTCAAATATATTACTTCTCCAGCATAAAAAGGCTGATGGCCTTTAAACATCTGTCAAGGAGACCAATATATCTGAAAAAGAATGTTTTTGAACTAACCAGGTTTTCAGGTCATATAAAAAGTTCTTGACCATTAAATAAAAACCATTAATTTTGCAACACAAGGTTCTGCAGTTCTCTATTCCAGAGTTCTTTTATATTATCCAATGTTATTTTTCTAATATTTAATTTTGAAAAATATCAAAATGTTGGTTTACCCTCTGTAAAAACTTTCTCCAATACAGTTAAAACTTCTGGAGTTGTAGAGGCTGCTAAAGTATTAGGGCCAAACAAGGAAAATAACAAATGTTTTGACTTTTTCAGTAATTTTCAGTAATTTTCCTAAAGTTTTAAAAGGGTCCTTGTGCATTAACTGAAATACATAATTAACTGAAATACATAATTATTTATTGTAAACCGCCCAGAGTTCCCCGTTGGGGGAGATGGGCGGTTATATAAATTTAATTAAATAAAAATAAATAAATAATTATACATATTAGGTACAAGGTAAATGGCAAACCACTCCAGTATCCTTGCCAAGAAAACCCATTGATAGTATCAAAAGGCTAAAAGATATGACGCCGGAAGATGAGCCCCTCAGGTCGGAAGGTGTCCAATATGCTACTGGGGAAGAGCGGAGGGCAATTCCGAGTAGCTCCAGAAAGAGTGAAGCGGCTGGGCCAAAGCCGAAAGGACGCTCAGTTGTGGATGTGTCTGGAAGTGGAAGGAAAGTCCAATGCTGTAAAGAACAATATTGCATAGGAACCTGGAATGTAAGATCTATGAATCAAGGTAAGCTGGATGTGGTCAAACATGAGATGACAAGGTTGAACATCGACATCTTGGGAATCAGCGAACTAAAATGGACAGGAATGGGCAAATTTAATTCAGGAGACCATTATATACAGTATACTACTGTGGGCAAGAATCCCTTAGAAGAAATGGAGTAGCCCTCATAGTCAATAAAAGAGTGGGAAAGGCAGTACTGGGGTACAACCTCAAAAACGACAGAATGCTTTCAGTTCAAATCCAAGGCAAACCATTCAACATCACAGTAATCCAAGTCTATGCCCCAACCACTGATGCCAAAGAAGCTGAAGTTGACTGGTTCTATGAAGACCTACAACACCTTCTAGAACTAACACCAAAAAAAGATGTCCTTTTCATCATAGGGGACTGGAATGCTAAAGTAGGAAGTCAAAAAATAACCGGAATAACAGGCAAGTTCGGCCTCGGAGTACAAAATGAAGCAGGGCAAAGGCTAATAGAGTTTTGTCAAGAGAACACGCTGGTTACAGCAAACACTCTTTTCCAACAACACAAGAGACGACTCTACACATGGACATCACCAGATGGTCAATACCGAAATCAGATTGATTATATACTTTGCAGCCAAAGATGGAGAAGCTCTATACAATCAGCAAAAACAAGACCTGGAACTGACTGTGGCTCAGATCATGAGCTTCTTATTGCAAAATTTAGGCTTAAATTGAAGAACGTAGAGAAAACCACTAGACCACTCAAGTATGACCTAAATTATATCCCTTATGAATATACAGTGGAGGTGAGGAATAGATTTAAAGGATTAGATCTGGTAGACAGAGTGCCTGAAGAACTATGGATGGAGGTTCGTAACATTGTACAGGAGGCAGCAACTAAAACCATCCCAAAGAAAAAGAAATGCAACAAAGCAAAGTGGCTGACTGATGAGGCTTTACAAATAGCTGAGGAAAGAAGGGAAGCAAAAGGCAAGGGAGAAAGGGAAATATATAACCAACTGAATGCAGATTTCCAGAGAATAGCAAGGAGAGATAAGAAGGCCTTCTTAAATGAACAATGCAAAGAAATCGAGGAAAACAATAGAATGGGGAAGACTAGAGATCTCTTCAAGAAAATCAGAGATATCAAGGGAACATTTTGTGCAAAGATGGGCATGATAAAGGACAAAAAAGGCAGAGACCTAATATAAGCAGAAGAGATTAAGAAGAGGTGGCAAGAATACACAGAAGAACTATACAAGAAAGATCTTAATATCCCTGATAAATACGATGGTGTGGTCACTGACCTTGAGCCGGACATCCTAGAGAGTGAAGTCAAGTGGGCCTTAGGAAGCATTACTAACAACAAAGCTAGCGGAGAAGACAGTATCCCAGCTGAGCTATTTAAAATCCTAAAAGATGATGCTGTGAAAGTGCTGCACTCAATATGCCAACAAATTTGGAAAACTCAACAGTGGCCACAGGATTGGAAAAGGTCAGTTTATGTTCCAATTCCAAAGAAAGGCAATGCCAAAGAATGTTCAAACTACCGTACAATTGCGCTCATTTCACATGCTAGCAAGGTTATGCTCAAAATCCTACAAGCTAGGCTTCAGCAGTATGTGAACCGAGAACTACCAGAAGTGCAAGCTGGGTTTCGAAGAGGCAGAGGATCTAGGGATCAGATTGCCAACATTCGCTGGATCATGGAAAAAGCAAGAGAGTTCCAGAAAAACATCTACTTCTGCTTCATTGACTATGCTTAAGCCTTTGATTGTGTGGATCACAACAAACTGTGGCAAATTCGTAAAGAGATAGGGGTACCAGACCACCTTACCTGTCTCCTGAGAAACCTGTATGCAGGTCAAGAAGCAACAGTTAGAACCGGACATGGAACAACCGACTGGTTCAAAATTGGGAAAGGAGTATGACAAGGCTGTATATTATCACCCTGCTTATTTAACTTATATGCAGAGTACATCATGAGAAATGCTGGGCTGGATGAATCACAAGCCGGAGTTAAGATTGCTGGGAGAAATATCAACCACCTCAGATATGCAGACGATACCACCCTAATGGCAGAAAGTGAAGAGGAACTAAAGAGCCTCTTGATGAGGGTGAAAGAGGAGAGTGCAAAAGCTGGCTTGAAACTCAACATTAAAAAAACTCAGATCATGGCATCTGGTCCCATCACTTCCTGGCAAATCGAAGGGGAAGAAATGGAAGCAGTGACAGATTTTATTTTCTTGGGCTCCAAGATCACCGCAGACGGTGACTGCAGCCATGAAATTTAAAGACTCTTGCTCCTTGGGAGAAAAGCTATAGCAAACCTAGACAGCATATTAAAAAGCAGAGGCATCACCTTGCCAACAAAGGTCCGTATAATTAAAGCTATGGTTTTCCCAGTAGTAATGTATGGCTGTGAGAGTTGGACCATAAGGAAGGCTGAGTGCCGAAGAATTGATGCTTTCGAACTGTGGTGCTGGAGAAGACTGTTAAGAGTCCCTTGGACTGCAAGGAGGTCAAATCAGTCAATCCTAAAGGAAATCAACCCTGACTGCTCATTGGAAGGACAGATGCTGAAGCTGAAGCTCAAATACTTTGGCCACCTAATGCGAAGAGAGGACTCACTGGAAAAGACCCTGATGCTGGGAAAGACTGAAGGCAAAAGGAGAAGCGGACGGCAGAGGATGAGATGGTTAGATAGCATCACCGATGTAATGAACATGAATTTGAGTAAACTCCGGGTGACAGTGGAGGACAGGAAGGCCTGGCGTGCTATGGTCCATGAGGTCACGAAGAGTCGGACACGACTAAACGACTGAACAACAATTATTATTACCAATAATGCCCTTTCAGCCCATGTTTTTTAAAAAAGGTTTTCCTGCCTATCTCTAAATAAGAATTTTTCCAAAACACTTGTTTTACATGGAATCTAAAATCAAATTTTAAATTCTTTTGAAAAAGGATCAAATGTGATTATCT
Source organism: Charina bottae (assembly GCA_023362775.1). Lineage (NCBI taxonomy): Eukaryota > Metazoa > Chordata > Lepidosauria > Squamata > Charinaidae > Charina > Charina bottae. Next base: position 5,229,225 of record JALMGJ010000010.1, read on the forward strand.
TCCTCAAGTATTGGAAGCATAATAACATTCCATTTTGAATGAAGCAATAATCAGTTTGACCAAGCAAGTCAATTTACATTCTGGTCAGGCCTAAGTCAGATCTTCTATAGACTATTTTATGGGGTCTCATAGCTTGGTTTCCTCAGCTGAAAATATTATGGAGAAGCCCAAGAGGATTGAAATGTAAGCTTCCAACTGGTACCTTGAAGAGAAATCTGTGATATAACACTCCCATAACCACCACAGCTGGTGCTGAGAAGCTAAAATGGAATGCATGGCTGTGTGGGGAGGTGTCAGCCCTTTGAGGTAGTCCAGACAAGAAGCACAAACCATGAGTACTAACACTACCTTTATTGTAAGGTTACAGTAACAGAATCTTGCAAGTCTGAAAGCCCTTCTCCCCTCCTTTACTTTTACTTTCGAGAAAACTAGGGAGGGTCCCTTCTGAGATGCTTCCCACACCCCTTTTCCTTCTGTGGGCTGAGATACCGTTTGCATGATGGTTGTCTAGTCTGTGGCTCTTCCTCCTGTCTCCCAAGGTCACTCCCACATACCATTACAGGAGGTAGATAAATAGTGTAACCCAATGCAATTGAAGAGGTACTGCTATCTCAGAAGGATGTGGGACCATAAGCTTGAGTCAAAACAATGTCTTGCTGCTAAACATCAAACTGATTTGGCTACCAGTTTTATTTTATGTGGACAAAACTGCAGTTGTGTCCCAGATACAGGTTGGCCTTAGTATGGAGGGTTTAGGCTCATTACTGTAATGAGGAGGATCTGTCCAAAAATCAGAAGAAAACTCACTATTTTTATTTATTTATTTATTTATTATTCCAATTTTTATGACCGCCCATCTCCCCCAACGGGGGACTCTTATATCTTCCAATAGCAATTAAACTCAAAGTGACACACAGATAAACATTAAACTGAACCAGTTATGTGTTTTCAATATTTAGGCATAGTGTTCCAAGCCTCTAGAAACAACAAGGCTCAAGCAAATTATGTTCCCAACATGGCCCATAGTAGAGTGGCTACCATTTTAAGATTCCATTGGCACTTTATCTAAGTAGCTATTGCTTAGTGTGAAATCTGCCACCTAACCATTATATGGACACAGCTGGGAACTGACTCCAGGTTTTATCTGATGAAAAATCCTATGCAGCCTGGATTTCTGAGATCCTTGTTTATAAGACCAAGATGCGTGCCCAGTGTAGCATTGAGACTGGAGGCAGGACTTCCCAGGCTGGAAGATACAAAGATCTGGCCCTCAATTCAATTTATATGGCTGAAGATCGACCCCAATGAGGTGGCTTTCCCTAATTACAGGAGATAAATTGAAATCTAAATGGTGGGGGCACATGGTAAGTAAAATGTGCCTAACTGGTCTGTCTCTTGAGTTCCTGCTAAATTTGGCTTTGCGTAAGGCTGAGGAATTAATTAGAAGAGAGCTTGGAGACTCAGAGGTAGAACAGAAGCTGAGCCCTATTATGAAGATCCCCAACCACTGAGGGAATACAGAAATTCACACCTGCAAAATGTCTATATTCTCTTCTTTATTCCAGTTATAGAGGGGCCTTTTTGCCTGGAACTCTCTTCTTTCTGTTATCTTGGAAGGCAGATCCCCAAAATTCCAGTGTCACAGAGGCAATGCCCATGTGGATTAGGTATGATTGAATCCATGGAGCATAGGTGTTGTCTGACTCGAGCCCGCTTCACTCACTTCCAAAAGAATTCTTATTTACATCAAGATAAGATTTTTTAAAATTTCTTCTAAAAAATTGAGCTCTGTATATTCTCTGCCTCTTTTCTCTGTTCTTTGCTGTCTGGCTACATTTTTTGCATTTTTTTCTCTATACACAATATAGAGCAGGGTTTCTCAACCAGGGTTCTGTGGCACCCTAGGGTTCCATGAGAGGTCATTAGGGATTCCCTGGGAGTTCACAATTTATTTAAAAAATTCTTTCAAATTCGGGCAACTTCACATTAAAGAGGTAAGTTTCATTCTTTATTTTTAGTTTAAGAACACTGTTAATGCATATACAGGCCTACCCATGAAATGAATATAATAATTTGGTAACTTCTGGCCTATATTTGAGCCTGAATGTGCAGGGGTTCCCTGAGGCCTGAACAATATTTCAAGGGTTCCTTCAGGGTCAAAAGGTTGAGAAAGGCTGATATAGAGTATCTTTCTCTCATCTTCATTATTTGCAACTATTATTCTTGTGTACTCTGCCTCCCACATCATGCTTCCCATCAGTATAACTCCACATACTGTACTTCTGTCGCACTTGGTAACAATTCTTTTTACTATCTTCCAAGCAGCTTCCACAATCTCCTTCTCTTTGCCTACTTTCCATTCATTCTGTTGGGAGTATCTTTTAATATTTTTTTTGTACAGGACCCATATTTTTTTTCTGCGTTATTTTCCTCCAGTTCTTTCCCTTTCTTCAATGAGCACTTTTCCCCCAAGATCCACTTCTATTGACAAACAACGATCTATCCAACATCCAGAGTCTCTCACCTCCCTTGTACACTCATTATCTCAATGTTTCATTCACAATCAATCAATCATGGGCTCACATTTACAATATGCACACATGAATAGATTTACAGTATGATCAAACATGTATATACTGTAGAACAGAGCTTTTAGAAGTAGATACTCACCAATTACGCACCGTTCTCATTCATCCTTGGCCTTCAAATCCCTCAATCCCACGTTTTGTATCTTATCTTAGTTATACACATTCTTTCATATTATAGAACTTTTGGGTGGATGGGTGGGTGAGGGGGGAAGACAAATGGAAAAAATCCATCTGCTGCAATTTGACCATTTTGCTGCCAAATTTCACCTGTGTAAATTTGAGGCGAGAGCCAGTTTGGTATAGTGGTTAAGGCATCAGGCTAGAAACCGGGAGACCATGAGTTCTAGTCCCACCTTGGGCACAAAGCCAGCTGGGTGACCTTGGGCTGGTCACTCTTCCAGCCCTGGGAAGGAGGCAATGGAAAACCACTTCTGAAAAACGTTTGATTACTTCCGAAAAACTTTGCCAAGAAAACTGCAGGGACTTGTCCAGGCAGTCTCTGAGAATTAGACATGATTGAATGGGGAAAAAAGTTCGAGGCTTTAGAGTACCTACAAATTGGATACTGGAGATCCATGCAGCTCCAGAGATTATCTACTCTTGGTCCACTCTGACAGGTAGGAGCTCTTCAAGGTTTCAGGCCACATTTTCCCCATATTTATCTGCATATGCCAGAGAAGGCACCTTTGTTACAGCCAAGATGAAGAAGGAGACATCTCAAGCTTGCAAAAACTTCATTCAAGAACATTTAATGCTGATGTCAGAAGACCCAAACTGCACAGAGTTGAATTGCAGGCTGTTTGTGAAATGGACAGGATGCCCTTTGAGTGCACTGATAGTTGATTCACTTGTTCATTGCTCCAGATGGGTCCTCTTATAAATATGTAATCTCACCAGCAAAACTGAATTACAGACCCTTCAGTGCAAGGCAGCCAGTGGCCGAGGCACAGAATAACCAGTGAAACGGGTATCCCAAAAGGGGCGAGTGGGAATGAAGTGAAGTAAGAGAGAAAGCTGGAGAAAGAAAACAGTTTAAAAAGCAGCATCTGCTGGGTAGATTGCTGGAGTCTTGTTCATGAACAAGGCAAAACTAAACTTAAAAAAACAGAACGAAAGCCCTGCAGGTGGTCCTTCTTCCATTGCAGAGAATTTGGAGCGCCACTGATTTTATTCCTGGATGCTGTTCTAATACGTTTGACTAATAGCCCAAATCACAGAGGTGAGGTGTGTGGGGAGCTGGGGATGGTGGCGGCCGACAGGAAGCTCTGGCGTGGGCTGGTCCATGAAGTCACGAAGAGTCGGAAGCGACTGAACGAATAAACAACAAACTCCTATTAAATAACCATTTAGTAAGAGCAGCGTGCCAGTTAATGATTAGATCAGTCTTCTATTATCCATGGGAAAAAATCTGTCGTTTTCTTTTTCACATAGCTAAGCAAGCTAGGGGAAGATCTACTGTATTTCTCTCTCTCCCCTTCCTTCCTGCCTGCCTTCCACTTTCCAAGTGTAATTTTTTTTCCCCGTTCAATCATGTCTGATTCTCGGAGACCGCCTGGACAAGTCCTTGCAGTTTTCTTGGCAAGGTTTTTCAGAAGTGGTTATCGTTTTTAAACTGTTTTTAATTGGTTTTAACAGTTGAATTATGTTGATCATTTAGCTTGTGTTTTAACTGTGTACGCCACCCAGAGACACATGCAGCCTATTTGTCAGGTTTCTTATTGTTGGGGAATATGGAGGAGGGAACACTATGTACTTTGTCTGAGTTCCTGGAAAAAAGCAGGATATAAATCCAAAAATCCTATAAATAAATAAATACAGAAGCAAACAGAAAGACAACTAAAACTGCACATTCAAGCCTTGTAAAGGGACAAGAAATCTCTCCACGTCTACCTTTCTTCTAAGGATTTCTAAGGATATTCCCCTCCTTGGAATATTTCTTATTCAACACTTTCCAAAAAAAGGTGGTAGAAAATAGTGAAAGAAATGCTGGATAATAACTTACCAGGACATAACCTATTTGGAGGGATCCATCAAGCTCATTCTGGGCAAGGCAAGGTCTAGTAGGAAGAAAAGGGGAATGCACACTTGTTCCCTAAAACATTGCTCAATACATGGAAGGAGTGACTGCAACTTAGTTGTTAATACTTAGTTGTTACTCCTCATTTAGTGACTGCCTCATTTAGCAACCGTTCATAGTTACGATGGTGATGAAAAAGTAACTTTTTGCCCAATGCCTACATTTATGACCTTTGCAGCATCTCTCACTCAGCCACATGTTTGCCATTACATTCAGTTAGTATGCGTTGTCCTGTGTAAAATTATAAGCACAGTCATGGTCACATGATTTTTCACTTAGTGACCTCTTTGCTTAATGACCAAGTTGCCAGTCCCAATTGCAGTCGCTAAACAAGGACTACCTGTACTATTGTTACTATTCTTGGTTTTACAGAGTTATTCATTGAGATGGTATTTCATTTGTGCAGACACTGACTTGCAGGGCAATCTCTATGGAAATGAAACAATTAAATAATATTGACAATGAATGCATCAAAGAGGAAAGTAGTGATTTGTTGAACTAGAAATTTTGTTCAACAAGGTGGCTCATTCTTCGAGGAAAAGACTAGGTCCGATCACCTAAATTCAAAATTGGGTGACTTACCTCTTTACATTTTTGTAAACAGGAGTTTGGGGATGATTTTTCAAGACTAGGATATGGGCAGTCTATGGCTGCTGATTTTAATCTACGTAGATATTCAGACCCTGGCCCGTTTTTGAGGGGTGCCTTTCAGATCTGTCAGACCACAGTGACCAAATATCACCAGCAGTTTTCTACTGTGTGTGTGTGTTGGGGGGGGGGGGGTGCTAGAAAATTGTACTGCAAACCCTTAAATTAGGTTTCATCTCAAAACTTCCTCCCAAACTCCAAGGAATAACAGAAAACATGGCATAGACTCATCTACTTGCATTTTTGCCCCTCCCTCTGAAGCTCTCGCCATCTAGATTATGAATATCATGGTTTTTGAAAGCCCCAAATCTGCATCTTGCATATCAACTTTAGCTCTGGAATTCTGCAAGCAAATATAAGAGAACTTCTTCTCCTTGCTACACTGGCCACTTTGAAACCTACAATTATATCTCAGGCTTATAGACCATTTTCATGCCTGAATAGGCAAGGCTTTTTCTTAATTTTCAGCAGCAAATGGTTTTGGACAATAGTCTACATTCCACTTCTGTAGACAGTACAACATATAGCTACCTAAGATAGAGAGCAGAGTTTTGAATGCTTAACATTGATTAGAATTCAGATAGGTTTCCTGCAGTTTTACTGAATGGTTTAATGTGCAAGGATTAATTAAAGCTCTCCAGCGTTCATGCCTTCTATGGGGTTGGAGCTTCAAAAGACTGTGTAAACTCTTCCAATTTACTGGAAGTTGAGAAATTGAACTAACTGGAGAAGTTGGTTCAACTGGCAGGTTTGAGTTATTTGAAGTATCACTAGTGTTCATTAGCTGACTGAACCATTGGCTCCATCTTGAAATCAGACAGGCCATTATTAAAACAATACCTTAAAAAATAGAAGAAGATAATGATCTGGGTATCCGTCTTGTAAGAAAATCCCAGTTACTGTATATTATCTACTTTAGCTTGACCAGCAATGGGTGTCCTACAATAGCCTGCAGGGAATTTGAAAATGAAACTCAGCAATTAGACACCCAAAGTCTGCTGCAATTTGAAGGCATTATCTCAGTATAATTGCCCTGAAACATTCATGTTGCAAAGGCAAAGGTAGATAATTTAAAAATCCATCTTTTTTTTTGCCTGCATTACATTTGGACAACAAACCTTCCCCTATTATAAGCATTGTAGCAAGAGAATAAGGCTCAAAATTGATCCTTTGTAAACATCTGGTGCAGTTCATCATAATGGTACACAGCATTCTCCCCCCACCCTTAAATTTTGTTAGTTGTTTTCCTTTCCTTATAAAAATGCAAGGGCTCCTATACATCAGTAAGATTGTACAAACCCAAAACAATTTTTGACAAGGTGTCACATGTCAACTCAATTCTGGAAGCAAAGATGAGGAGTCAAAAGACAATCCTTTTCATCCAGGTTAAAGAAGAGATTCGGGATGCCAGAACTGAGAACAATTCACTGCCAGGCTGTATATTGTTTTCATAACTGGTAATTATTTCCCCTAGGTTACAATGCAACTCACTTTGCTCACTTGTTGCCGTACTAGCCTGAAGAATAGTTTGGATAGTAAATAATTTGGCCATTTCTTAGTTGCAACCAAGGGGTTGGGGTGTCCTTTAAATATATTAAAACCAGAACCAGAATTGCAATAGATCAACCAAAGATTTCTTATAGCTGGCATGGATAGCAATACTAAATGGTATTTCTTGTGTGTGTCTTCCTCTGTGCAAAAAGTATTACATGCACAAATAGACAAAATCCAGTTCTGGATGTCACATCCTGAGAAAACAGCTTCAGGCAGATTCAGAGGATGGCTATGAGAACAGTCAAAAATATGGAAAGTGAGTCCTACAAGGAAAGGTTGAATGTATTGGTGTGTTTAGCCTGGAGAAGAAAAGATGGACATTGATACCATCCTTCAAATAATGAAAAGGGTTCCACTGGAAGAAGGAGAAGACTTGTTCTCTGCTGCTCCAGAGGGCCGAATTAAATCTTTTAGGCTCAAGTTATAGGAGAGGAGATTTCAACTTCTTGAGAAGTTGAGTTGTTGGAAAGTAGAACCATTTATTAGTAGGGTGAAGACCTCCTTTCTCTTCTTGGAGAAAATTCCAAGTCTGGATTTTCCTGCTTTCCTTAGAGTGATGAATTAGGTGCTTGTAAGACAATTTCTACAACTTCCTATACTACAGATGGACAATGGACAGCCCAGGAATGCAATTGAAGCCAATGAAGAGGCAGTGTGTTGTGTCTCACATAGCCCTTGATTCCAAGCTAACACTTTTGGTACTTTACCACCTTTTTCCTAAGTAAGTCATAGGTAAAGATCTCTTCATTTCTGTCTCTCATGCACAAGCCAGGAGGTTCTTTGTTAAAATTTCCTTTGCTATTTATTACAGTGGAAAGTCAAAAAACCCTTTGTTTCCTGAGAGGGACCAATGGTCAAAGTCAAGGGTATTGGCTCCTTGCTCAGACTATACAACAAGACATACTACTGCTGTGTTGTCCTCAAAGACCCTAGTAAGTTGATTAGTCACTAGGTTTCCCATGCTATTGCTGGAGAACATCTGCAGCATTTGAATCTGCACTTCTGCCTGATCTGTGGGTTCATTTTAATTTTGCAAAGTGGGAGGCAGAACAATTATCCAATTCTTCCTAAATGGCAAACTTTCCAAGGTCACTGCCAAACTTTCATTGGCTTGTGACCTCTATAATCAGAATATTCAGATTGTTTTTTGTTTTGTTTTGTTTTGTTCTGTTTTGTTTGCCTTTAAAGAACCTAAGCAAACAGGCAGGACCTGTTCACATTATCCTTTCCAAGCTGTCTGAAGCTTTCATCCTACGCATGCCCTCATTGTTCCTCCACTCATCAGCCAATGTGTGTCCATCAGTGGTGCAGAGAGGTCAACATCAAAGCACTTTTACAGCTAGCAGCTCACAGCTAATGCTGGTATTATGGGAAAAAAATAAACAGTGAGAAAAGAAGAGGCAGAGAGAGAGAGAGAGAGAGAGAGAGAGAGAGAGAGAGAGAGAGAGAGAGAGAAGCAAAAAGGGGGGATGAATGGCCCTCACATGTAGAAAGTCCTTGAAGAATAGAACAAAAACTTCAATTCTCTCACACTTTATAATACTCCTGGTCGAGTGTAAGCTATGTAGTAATGCAGCTGAGTTTGAGCGGCATTAGTGCTCTTTCAGTTTACAAACAAGAGGCCTAATTTGTGGGGGGAGGGAAAGCTCTTATCTGATTATCTCTTTGTGTTTACCCATGTGGAGAAAGAAAGAAAGAAAGAAAGAAAGAAAGAAAGAAAGAAAGAAAGAAAGAAAGAAAGAAAGAAAGAAAGAAAGAAAGAAAAGGAAGATGAAGGATGACATTCACATATTTTTGCTGATACCACTTATCAACTTTTGGGCTTTCTTGAATAATTGTGTAAGATAATTGGCAAATCTTTCATTTGTCCACTTTTGGATGGAAAGGGAAAGGAAAAAATGCATCCCTTTTTAGAATATGTTGTTTCACATCCCTTGTTACAAGATATGTACTCAGAATTTTGCTGAAAAGGAAATTTGTTCTTTCCCAGCTGGTAGTCCTTTGCATTGAAAAATGCCGTTATCTTCTGTTTAACTTGGTCCTGAGAAAAAGTATAAGTTTGATATATGCAAACACCTAAAATCATGGCCCATGAGTTGCTTCTGGATTATACAGTCTAGCATTCCTCATCACTAGGCATGGTGGCTAAATCTATTGTGAATTGTGGTTCAGCAACATCTGGAGAGCCACAAGTAGGATGGTTTCTGTAAACCCTGACTATTGGCCATGATGATGGGCTTATAAGGGATGTAACCCAAAATATTTGAAAAGGATGACTTTGCCAACTGTTGACCTAGGCTTTCTCTTATGGTAAAGGTAAAGGTTTTCCCCTGCACAGTCGTGTCTGACTTTAGGGGGCAGTGCTCATCTCCATTTCTTAGCCGAAGAGCCAGCGCTGTCCGAAGACACTTCCACGGTCATGTGGTCGGCATGACACACGCGGAACACTGTTACCATCCCACCAAAGTGGTACCTTTTTATCTACTTGCATTTGCATGCTTTCAAATTGCTAGGTTGGCAAGAGCTGGGGCGAGTGCGGGAGCTCACTCCATCACGCGGTGCTCGGGTCTCGAACCGCCGACTTTCCGATCGACAAGCCTGGCATCTTAACCGCTGAGCCATCGTGCCCCCATAAGGCTTTCTCTTAACAGAACTGATTAATAGAAGCCTATATCATCATAAATGTTCATTGTAATTAGGTATGCAGAGATCAGTATAAATCTGGGCCATTCTACTTTTTTTGCATAATTCAGGCATTATTCCAGCCCATACAATCATCAGCATATACAGTATAGTAATTTTACCTATCATATGGAGCTTTTTTTTCTGTTTCCTTGATATATGCAGTATTATAAATTACCCAAGGAAACCCTGTTTTAAGCCAAGCTTCTGAGATATTTTCATGGAGAAAATCTATCTATGTGGTCGCTAGGAGTTGAAAATGACTTGATAGCACATAATCAATCTATCTAAAATATTTGGACTTCCGGTGGGGACATGGCGGACTGAACAGCTGTGCCCACGGGCTCAGCAGACAGAACGGAAACACGGCAGTTTTTTCGGGCTCAGGCAGGTTTTTCCTGAAGCCCAGGAGTGTTTTTCCGGAAAAAGAAAAACACCTGGAATCACCCCATTTGTCCTCTGGACAGCTGCTTGCAGCCAGAAGATTGCAAACAGCGTTCGCATTCGACTGGTAAGAGCTAGCTGGGAGGCTGGGACATCACCATTTCCAAGCTGCACTGTAGCCTTAAAGGGACACTAAGACTGGCCACCCCACTTCTAAATCACCCAATTTATATTTCTTTTAAGTATGCTAAGAGAGGCTTTCTACAGCAAGGAGAAGTGGCTGCTCTTGGTGCTTATTGTTATTTTTGGGATCAATTTTTTTTTTAAAAAAATCTTTTTAAGTTTTAGAATTTGTTTTCCATCCAAATATTAAGGAGGATTGAGAATAAACAATTGTCTCCCTGTTATTATTTTTGTACTAAATTTGAAGACATTCGCATTTTCCTACACATTGTATCAGCTGTTCTGAACTTTCAGCTTTCTGCTTCTACTTTCCCTGGGGAACTGTCTGCATATTTCACTTTTGCTTGTGTAAACACATTCCGGAATTCTTTCATATCTTTGACTTTCGCTGGTTAAGCTCCTAGGGGGTGCCATTATCTACTGCTTGAGACATGGAGGATTTTAAACAGACTATCTCTGACTTCCACCGAGATTTTAAACAGATTCTTTCTGATTCCTACCAAATTTTTATGCAAGGCATTCCGGACATTATGGAAAATATGAGGTCTAAAATGTGTCATCTGGTTGGGGATGTTGTCAATGAAACAGGAATTTAACGGCGACAGAAATGACTCTTCTAAGAGTGAGATCGGGACTTCTATTGAAATGCTGGATGAAGATCGGATACTCGAGTTGAAGAAATTAAAGGGAGAGATCGAGTTGCAAGCCATAAGTGAAATTGATCTTCTGATGGAAGGCCATGGAAAAGAAGGGGTTATTGTGTATGGGGGGTCTCCTGAAGAGAAGTTGGAGTTTTTGAGGGGGGCAGTTGGGCTGTTCGATTTTTTTAAAGAAAAAAGCTCTGTGTGCATTGTGGGGATATGTAAATGCTCTGGTTTATTTTGAAGTAGGATAAGGGTTTAAGAATATTTATCTGGATTGCTTTTAGGGTTTGGCTGATTTCTTTAATGATTTGGATTAAGATTATTAAGGTATAATAAAAAAAACCAAATGCCTGGTTTTGGGTTTAATATGATTAAGATTATTAAAATTGTTGTATTATCAAGTACAATGGCAGACAATTTATATGTTTTTTAGTTTGATCTTTATTATAGTAGAGAGAAATGTATAGAATAGTAGTAGGAAGGAAATAATTAAATAAATGTTATATTTGAGGGAGAAGTTGATTAGGAGGTGTTTGTGTGTCTGTCTGTCTATCATCTATCTATATCTATCTATCTATCTATCTATCTATCTATCTATCTATCTATCTATCTATCTATCTATCTTTTAATGTAAGGGAAGGGAGCAACTGTATTTAGTGACTTTTATCATATGCCAATGGAATGATTTATAGAAATAATGTGATTTTGGTTTAATATAAAGTAAGGGATTGATTATGGAAAATTGTTGTATATCCTTGCTGTTAAAAGTCGGAAGTCACCTCTTTTTGTAATTTTGAAAAAATTTCTTTTGTGTTTCTACACTTTTTTTAGTTTTTTCTTCTTTTTCTTTGTAGTTTTTTGTTTTTCTGTAGCTTTTATCTTTGCTTGAAACTTAATAAAATTCTTATATAAAAAAATCAATCTAAAACATTTTATTATTTATTTATTTGTGTACTGACTACAATTTATATTCCACTCTAATCCAAACAAAATCCTTTAGCGGCTTACAATAAAATACTAACATTAGAATACAAGCAGTGACACAATGAAAAGCAAAATGAAATAGCAGTACCTTGACAGCATCCAAACCCACAGCAGGAGGGTTCCTCTCATTACAGATCTATTGACGGAATCATAGGACCTTGGAGCTCTTTCAGTCCAACTCTCTGCCCAAAGCAGGAACCCTTGAACTATCCCAGCAAATGGCTGTCCAATCTTTGCTTGAAACTCTCCAGAAGGCAGGCTGTTCCACTGTTTATCAGCTCTCAGTTTCAGGAAATCCCCCCCATATTTCAAGTGTGGATCTTCCACCAGATGGCTCTTGTCCTACTCTGTCAGGATGGAGGCTGAGTCCGAAGAGTCCGATTTGAAGGTAGAAGGGCTGATAACAGTAGAAGTGGGAAAGAACGGGGATGGTGTGAAATTTGAATCAGATCCGGAGCAGCTGATTGGAGGCAGCCCAGTAGGACACTCGCCTCCACCTATCAGCGCATGAGAAAGGAGGTGGGAAAGGCAGGCAGAGCAACGCGAGGCACGATTGGCTCCTACTCACAAACGGCACGAAAATCAAATGGATAAAAGATGAGCGCAGCATGTACCCATTGCTGGAGACAACCGTTCACGTTCCGTACCGCATCCTGGAGTGAATCACGATCCCGTCACCATGCCAGAATCCCTGCTCAGACTTCATCCTGATTCTACGCCAGAGCCTTGCCTTGCAGCCCAGCCAATCTTTGTGCTGAACCTTGCCCCACATCCAGTCGCGCTTCGTGCTGGAGCCTAGCCTTGCCGTCCCGCTGCGCCACATGCCGGAACCCTGCCTTGCCGTACAGCTGCGCTTCGTGCCAGAACCTAGCCTTGCGCCCAGTCCCGCACTGGAACCTTGCCCTGCCTCCATGCCAAGCCTCGAGCTGGAACCTCGCCTTGCAGCCACCGTGCCAAGTCTTGTGCCGGAATCATACCTTGTGGCTGCGTCAAGCCTTGCGCCAGAATCCTGACCCATCTTCATGCCAAGCCTCGTGCCAGAACCCAGCCTCACAGTCGCCACGCCAAGACTTGCACCGGAGCCTCTCCTCACAGCTGCGCCAAGCCTCAAACCGGAACCTTACCTCACAACCACACCAAGCCTCGCGCCGGAGCCGTTCTTCGCAGCAGTGCCAAGCCTCATGCCGGAACCTTGCCTCGCAGCCGCCATACCCAGCCTCACACTGGAACCTTTTCTCGCAGTATCGGGATTTACAACCGATGGGGTTTCGCCTTTATATGACCCGTCCTCAAATTCTAAGTCTCCCGTTGCCCAATTGATGTGGGGGTTGCGTTTCCTTAGCCAGGATAAACCTAAAATCACTGACTGGTTGGCAATTGGGGTGACAAGGAATCTAATTGTCTCTCAATGAGTCCCAATCTTTAACTTAAATTCTTCGGTACAAAACTCCACTGGGTCCCTGCTAGCCTCTGCTCCATCTAGTTGCGTGAAGACTATGGGCTGCTTTAGTTTCCTCACTTTGAGCCCAAGTCCAGTCATGATTGCTGGGTTTATGAGGCAGCGTGTACACCCAGAGTCTAACATTGCCATTAGGTCTGCCCTGCATTTAGTTTCTAAAGTTTTCAATTGTTTTCTTATTAACATTGTGGGACATGCTTCAATTACCATGGGATCGACGTGCCCGTCACATTCTGCCTGCCCGCTGGCGCCCTTCAGGGTAGGCAGATGGCATTTCCTGCCGACTGAAATTCCTCTTCTTTGGAGTTGCTGGTGCTGTCGAGGAAGCCCCCTTCAAGTGTCTCCTCAGCTTTGGCAGCTGTCCTTTTGCTTTTGCGCTTAGGGGTTTGAGTTATAATCCTTTTACATTCCAGAGCCATTCCTCGCAGCAGTGCCAAGCCTCATGCTGGAACCTTGCCTCGCAGTCACCATGCCAAGCCTTGCACCGGAACTTTTCCTTGCGACCGTGCCAAGCCTTGCAACAGAACCTTTCCTCGCAGCAGCGCCAAGCCTCCCGCTGGAACCTCATTCCTCAGCTGCGCCAAGCATTGCACCAGGACCTTATCCCGCAGCCACATGGTGGCTGCCCGAGTGCACGCCAACCAGGAATGGGCCACTGCAGGCAATCCAAACTCCGTGAGTACCTCGTGTTGCTTCTGTTTTTCTCTAGATCAGAGCTTTCCAAACTGTGTCGTGACACAAAAGTGTGTCGCCACACACAGTCTGGTGACAGTCGCCACACAACCTGGAAGCGCTGATCATCATCAGCGCTTCCGGGTTTTCCCGCAGCGACACACCAACGGCGGTGCGCAAAAACCCGAAAGCGGCAGCAGAGCTTCCGGGTTTTTGCGCACTCCCGCAACGGCGGCACTTCCAGGTTTTCCTGCGGCGACACACCAACGGCGATTGGTATGTCGCTGCGGGAAAACTTTGGAAAGCCCTGCTCTAGATATATTTTGTATGTTTTTATTGTAAATAAAAGACTTATTCCACACCTTCCTGCTTCGGGTCTTAGTCGGGACAGGACATACTCTCAGGCATTGGAGAATAAATCCATACCTTCTTCCCTGTAACAGCCTTTCAAATATTGGAAGTTTGCTATCATACCTCCTCTTAGCTTTCTCTCCTTTAAGCTAAACATACCCAGTTATTCTAACTGTTCTTTGTAACACGTAGCCTTCAAGCCCCTCACTATCATTGTTGCTCTTTTCTGCAAGACCACTCCCAAGCCTGTCTGGAATAGCAAGGTTTTAATGGCTTTCTGAAAAAACCAACAGGGTGGGAACCAGTCTCTGGTTCAGAGAAAGGGGATACAACTTAAAAGGTCCTGTGGTCCTTGAAGATGACATTCCTTAAGAGAAAGGACTCAGAGAGAACCCATCCTCTCCAATCTTGTTGGGTGGGCAGAAGCCACTGAAAGAAGTTGGTCCCATCATTATTTAGCTCCAAAGCCATGGATGATTTTAAATGTGACAACCAGAACCTTGAATTGCATCTGGAAGGAAGTTGGAAATCGGTGCAGCTCTCACAGTAGGTGTATGATGTGGAGATACCCGAGGCTCTCATCACTATATAAGCTGCTGGAGTCTGGACCAGCTGAAGCTTGGTAACTAAGGTAACTAAGGCAGGAGTACTATGAGCAGAGCCTCCTGATCCAGGAATGGCTGTAAGTGGATTGTGCAAAGATTGTCCTCTCCACACGTGCCACCGGCTCTTTAAGTTGGACCAGTGAGTCCAAGAGAACTTCCAATTTCTGTATGGGAAAAGGCAAACCTATCCAGAACCAATTAATCGTTTTCTCACGGTCTCTTTGCAATTGTAGACCCACTTCATTCTTGATGAGCTTCCCTAAGAAGGAAGACTAGAGACTGGACCATTGTTATCCAATTTTTCTGGGTCAAATGATGGCTTGAGGAAGGTTGCACCATCACCTTGTTCAAGGCAGGTGGCATCACCACCTCTGTCAAGAATGCATTAAGCACCACCCTGACCCAGCCTCCTTTTACCTCCCTGGAGGCTTTCATCAACCAGGAAGGGCAGGGAACCAAGCCAGAGGTGGGAAGGGCAATATATATATATATTTCAGAAGTTCAGAAGTTCTTTCTCAGATGTATCACTCCGAAATAATTCAGAGGGGTGGTTGGGGGTTCATTATTCCTGCCCAAGCCACAGCAGAATTCATTTTGAAAGATCTAAAAAATCCACTTCCATAGCAATATGTAATGAGTTTCGTTTACATTTGTATTTCTAGTACTGAAATAGTGAGTTTTAATTGTGGTGCTATTAAAATTTCAGTGAAGCAAAAACGGGAGTGCAGTTGGGGGCTCTCCCTGGACTCAGCTCAGGAAAGGAAGTCATAACAGGACGACTAAATTTTCTTGGCGGACATAGGGGAGAGATCAGATTAGATGCATCTTATTATGGTTTATACCCAGTTCTTACAATGTACATTCAATGCAATCTTATAATCATAAGCAGAACACATTGATCTTCATAGATCATTTTCCCAGGCAAGTGTGCATGCAGGAGTGTAGCCTTTGAGTAACAGTATTTGGGAGAAAAAAAAGTGAAAAAGAAATGTATAAAATATCATGCGAATGAACTAACAGATGAATGGAGTTAGACCACATTTCTGCAAATCAGAGCTCTATTTGCCATACAGCTCTTTTGCTACAATAGAGTTGGAGAATAGTGTCTTGTAAATCAAAGACTATATAGCCATCCATCCATTATATCTTTAAAGATCTGAACTTGAACACTATTACAAGGTAGAGTTACAAGAAGCTACAGAAAAGGGATATATTTCCTGGGAGATAAAGCAATACATTTTCTCTCCACGTTTTACAGATGTAGCTTTAGCAAAGCCCTGGAAATATAGATCTACTTGGCCAACTACATAAAATAAATCAGAGTGTTGGAAACTTTTTCCAGAAAAATCAATATAAGGAGGCATCTTCCCTGACATAGCAAGAAAAACAATCCAGGTTTTCATTGATGCCTTTCTAACGGTATGAGAAATTTAAAAAAGAAATTAAAATTTAATTTAAAAGTTTTACACATTTTCAATGCTTGTAACCCAAGACACTTCTTGAAATGTAATTATGTCAGTGTTCTTTTTTGGACTGTTTTTGTTTGATTCATCACAACAGCGATAATCATCATCTCTAGAATCTTTAGAACCTTTTTGCGCAGAGCCATCAAAATGACTGGCATGATTTGCTAGTTGTACCATCATTGCCTTCAATACTGGGTTTATGACGTTCACAGCCATCAGAATTCCTGTAGCATAAAAGAACTATATGGATAGCTGCCAAGCAGCTTTGAAATTGTATCAGAGTTTATGTTAATGTTGCAAAGCAACTTCCCAAGCTAGAGAAGAAGAAAGGTAGATAAGGCCTTATTGATAGCTCACTGGATGATTTGTAATAGATTTATAAGGATTCTGACTTCCAGTTATTTAAGAAAGATTGCAGGTTTAATGACTATAGTAGACCATATTTGCAGGGGGGCAGGATGTGAATGGCAACTTCTGCAGATTTTCCAGCATTTTTAAAATGCATAAATAAAAATGGAATAACATTATTATGCCTACTTTCCTAAATCCATGCTTGGACTTAAACTGATTTGAGCACTTTTCCTTGGAACTTCCCAGGAGTCCAGCATAAAGTTAAAGAGCACAGCGGGTTTGTTAGGACTTCTGGGGTCAGGTTTCTTTCTCACCTTCTAGATGATCCATGCTTCTATATACATCTTCTGCCATTTTTGCCCTTCGGACCTATGAAGATGCAAGCTTCATTTTCTGACATTGTCCCTTTTCTTATCAAAGTAGCTTTCAGTACATTTGTCAGATCCTACAATTAAATTAAACATCCCTGTCTCCCCATTCCTTCCTTTGCTCTTAACTCCATCGGCTAACTTGATGGCCTAAATATAACTCCTCGCTTAGGGCTACCCCTTTC
This sequence comes from Charina bottae, assembly GCA_023362775.1. Lineage (NCBI taxonomy): Eukaryota > Metazoa > Chordata > Lepidosauria > Squamata > Charinaidae > Charina > Charina bottae. The sequence continues at coordinate 5,246,426 of JALMGJ010000010.1, forward strand.
CCCACTCCATCTGCCATTCCAAAAATTAATCACTCTTCCCCTCAAACATGTGCATATCCTTTTCAATCAGTTTAGCAACATTAGACACTGTATCTCTCGCTGTTTTCCCAAAGGGCATTTCTGGCAATTTTTCCACTCTTTTTCATCTCCATGAAATCTTAGGACTGTCACTTTAGTACAGACCATTTTGTAAGCTGATATCTCAAGGCTTCTGCCAAAGTCTCATCCATAAAGCTAGAGAGCGCAGTTTTGAAGTTACTTCGCATCCCTCTGTGCTGGTCCTGTATGACTTGAACCAGCTCCTTAATATTCTGTGCCATTCTAACAACTGCTCAGAACGGGGCTGGATTGCAGGTTTTATAAGCAAAGGGATTAGCACATTCTGGGAATCAGCTAATCAAAAGGAACCCATCACTTTGTGTTTCACTATATATAATCCCCAGAGTTTATGACTACTCTTCAATGTAAACATCAGCCCATCAGTTACTTGCCTGTTCCTTAATGCTCTTTAGATACTATAGGTTATTGTTCTTTTTCCAGCAGTATTATTGGCTTATGTAGTTATTCAGTGTTGCATCTCATTCCCTTGTTCATCTTCATTCTTCAAAAATTCCTCTTAAAATGCATGTTTTGCTGTGTATGTAACGGTGCAGTCTGACCCCATATTCACATATTTTTTTATCCTTTTGCGTCTGATTCTCAGAGACTGCCTGGACAAGTCTCTGCAGTTTTCTTGGCAAGGTTTTTCAGAAGTGGTTTGCCATTGCCTCCTTCCTAGGGCTGAGAGAGAGGGACTGGCGCAAGGTCACCCAGCTGGCTAGAACTCACAGTCTCCCAGTTTCTAGCCTGATGCCTTAACCACTACACCAAACTGGCTCTCATATTCACAATTAAAAGGTGCTATTTCTAACATATAAAGGTAATTCATAGACACCTGCACATAAACTGCTGAGAAGTGCGAACTCCAGTGAAAGATTCAGTCTGTTTGCTCCTTTTGCTGAGGTTGAATGATCAACAGCAGGAGGATGGAAAACAAACAATGGGAAACCCATTGATGATGGAGAACCAATTGGAGAGGGATATATTAGGAATTTAGAAATGTGCGGTGATAAATCTGATAGATAAATAAATAAATAAATTTAGAAATCTGCCTTAACATCTCTACTATTACAATCAATAGGAAGGAATCATCCATGTCTTCAAATCAGAAATGCTCTTGACCACCAGATTCCAGGATAATAAATATGGAAGATACATTATTTTAATTTCTATTGGTGAGTATTCCGAAGTAGCAGCTAAAAGAAACAATTCCTAGCTTTGTGTATGTGTGTGTGAGAGAGTGAGTGAGCGAGCGAGTGAGGAGAGTGCACACATGCATAGAATTTATGCCTAAGCAAATGTAATGAATACCTGGGTTTTGTCTGTTCTGTAGTCATCCGGTCTTATTACTGCTTCACTGAACAAGATAAATTTGCTTCCATTTTCTTCCCATTGTTGTAGATCAGGCATGGGTGATCTGTTGCCCTCTTGATGCTGCTGAATTGCAATTTCCAGAACCCCTCACCATTTGCTGTGCAGTTGGGGAGATATAGTTTAGCAATATTGGGAAGTGCCCGATTCCCTGCACCCGCTGTAGGTAGTGGCTGCCAAGATTTGGAACCGAAAGCCCATGTGTGCTAGAGACGTCAATCAGCTGCTCCTTCTGGAAGACCTGATTATGGTTGGTTTTTGGTGTCCTTCCCTTATGGCAATAGACATAATTGAGCTCAAGAAACATTCCCAGGTCAGATCAGCATCAGCCACATGTGTGCAATTGTTGGCCAGACCACGATTTTGTGTGCCCAGCCCTGGGGCTGGAAGGCAGCACGTTCTGCAGATCTATATGCTCTACTGGCCTTTGCCTTTCTATGAACAAAGATTTCAGCCTTTGTTGACCATCACGCTTCAGTCAAGCCTGATGCCAACAAACACCACAGGTTTTAATTATCTGCAAAGCAACTAGTCTAGGCAAGAGAGATTTAGCTGTCAAATTAGCAGAAACCCGTCAAGAGCAAAAAAGCTTCATTTATAAATACCTCCCTCACACAAATCAGAGCCAACACGTCCTGAGCAGAACATTTGCTGCACTGCCGATGCTGTTTTCAGCCCCTACTCTGTAATTTGGGATAGTTACCAACGTACTCATCGCCTTCATAATACGCATATTTAGGAAAATAAACATTTGCTTTGTGTTAATTCTATGGTAATCAGGGTGATTGTACTGTACTTAGCGACTGTTTGTTGCCATGGTTATTTCTAGTGGTTCTTGGTTATTAATGTCCTGGAAGTTTCAACAGTCTTCAGTCTTATTTTAGTTCCCCTCCTTCTGCCCACACATCTAAATTCAAGGAATCGATTCAGAGTCACTTAATGATCTCTCACATGCTCGGGGAATCAAAAATAGATTTGTGAGTCTATCACACGGCCACGCAGGGACCTTATAATACCTTCCCATGCCAAGGCTCAGCTAAAAGCCCATTAGGATGGACGTGAATTGCAACGCCTGCTTTGGCACATCTGGTGGCTGCCAAGGAAAGGTGGAGTGGTCTTTCATCTGATGGTAAAACAGACACTCGTCCCTCCCTGCCCTGATGTCAGCTAGAGCTTGGGGGTTTCATAATGATTCATGCAGAAGAACATCATAGATACAGTATTGACTGGGAGGGAAGGAGAAATCCATGTGTGGCTTGAACTTCAATCAAAGAGGTCTTTTAAGCAAGCCAGTAGTTTAAGAGAGCACGAAATGGTTTGTCCCTCCATACCAATGAGTGCCAGGATAGCCAATTTGCATTAGGAGGATCCCAATTTCGTATCAGGGCAATACTCAGAAAGGCTCCCTGTCTGAAACAATGAAAAAACATGGACAATCCCTGTTGGAAGGACCAATGATCTGGCTCCTTAAAAGGCAAACTCTGGAAAGGGTTACCATCTGGGATCCAGAACAACCCCATCTTTTGCAAAAAAAAAACCTGAAGCTCTTTCTGTTGCCTTTGGCTTTTACCTGATTTTTTTTTTTTTTTTAGCAGAAGCCTTGTTTTAGGATCAGGGGTGGGCAACTTGTAGCTCTCTGGTTCTCCCTGGACTACAGTTGCCAGTATCCTTCACACTTGGCCATGCTGGGAATGGTAGTTTAGCAACATGTGGAGGGAGCAAATGAGAATTGCTGAGTTTTGCTAATTCTACTGATTCTGGCTATTTTGTGTTGAGGCCCCATGCTATCTTATGGTAGGAGATTTCCTCATATAAGTGCCTTGGGGAAGTGTTTGCCTTTAAAAGTGACCTTTTAAAGAAATACTAACAAATAATTATCAACAGGTTAGGCTGAGAAAGGCTTTCACTAGAAATGCAATAATGCTTCCTCCTTATCTTCCTCTTATTTCTTGTCCTTATTTTATTTCTCCTTGGAGGAAGAGATGCGAAGCCAGAGACCATAATTTGCAAATACCAGTGAGTCTTACATCTCTAATTTAAATCCTGCCTAGAAATATGCAGCAAACTAGCACTTGGTAGGGCTGCAATGAAGGCCTTGGAAAGGATATTGAAATGCCATGATGTCTCTATGCCAAGAAAAATCAGAATTGTTTAGGCAATAGCTTTACTTGTGATACTCTATGAATGCAAAAGCTGGGCAGATGCAAAACAGCATCAATGCATTTGACCTTTGGTGCTGCAGAAGACTTAAGAATATTGTGGGCAGCCAGGAAAAAAGAAAAAGGATCATGGAACAAATCAAGCCAGAATTCTCAAAGTGCTAATGACCAGGCTCCAACTTTTGTACTCTGGACACATCATGTGAAGACCCAGTTCCCTTGAGAAGTCCATAATGCTTGAAAAAGTTGAGGATGAGGATTGCCAATGGCGAGGTGAATGGATTCAATGATGACTGCAGGGCTGAGAGACGTAAAAGGCCAGCTGGAAAACATAATTTTGGAAGGAATCTCTCCAAAGTTTAAACTGATGGGATATTAATCAATTATTCAATCTATCTGAAGTGGGGCCAGGAATAGCAATTTAACAGGAACAGGACCTGACTTTTAACACATCCCTCCATTTAGGCTTGCCACCAGAATTGCTGCAAAGTGAAGACCAGAGTGTAGGACTTTAATAAGTTTCATAACTTGATGTGTTACATAAGACAGAACCTGAATAGTGCTTTATTGATACATTGAATAGTCCTTTATAATGAGTTGAATTTATTTAATGGATATATTTGTACACCGCCTTACTAAGCAAGATGCTCCTAGAATTCATGAGTTAATTTCCAATTAACTTTACAACAAAACCCCATTGTAATTAATGAGACTTAACTGAGCCATGGGGCGTGGTGACTCAGCGGGTAAGACACCAGGCTTGTCGATCGCAAGTTCGGAGGTTCGAATCCCTAGCCCTGCGTGACGGAGTGAGCTCCCGCACTAGCTCCAGCTCTTGCCAACCTAGCAATTCGAAAGCATGCAAATGCAAGTAGATGAATAGGTACCACTTCGGTGGGTAGATAACAGCGTTCCACGCGCGTCATGCCGGCCACATGATCGTGGAAGCGTCTTCGGACAACGCTGGCTCTTCGGCTAACAAACGGAGATGAGCACCGGCCCCTAGAGTCGGACACGACTGCACAAATGTGCGGGGGGAACCTTTACCTTTTTTAACTGAGCCATGATGACTACTTGTCTCCTGGATTGCAGTGGAGCCAGTGGGGCTTCTCATGGCTTACTCAGAGTATGACTATGTAGTAAAAACTGCCACCATTTTAATGTGCAATATGAAATGAAATCAGCAGAACTGGTTTAGAATACTATCTCAGAAACAATGCAGATGGTAGGTTAAATTAAGATGGCTTGTTAACACTTAGTGTCCATCTCTTCCAAGACTGGAAAAAAATAGTATTGCTTAACTTGAAAAGGACTAGAATATTTTAGTCCTAAACAAGGAATTGTTGAAACACAGAAGTTGGCAAATCTGCTTGCATCTCAAGGGGGGGGGGGAATGCTGTAGAAAACGTGGCTGATGAAAAGACAACAATAACAACAATAACCGTACAAACAACTCCAAATACTACTGATAAAGCTGAAGGCTAAGTGCCATCTGCCTCTTCTTTGGGTTTTTCTTTGGCTTCTGCAATCCCAACTGCCTTCCTTCCCATTCCCAAATCCGTCCGCCATGCCTCAAAGCCAGAGGAGCTAAAATCCACTCTCAGCCTCTCGGATTGACATGAGTGTGAGGTGTCACGACAGCTGGCGTTCAGCTATTTTCCAACCCACCCCTCTCCGGCTTTTTTACAGTATCCTGCACCAGGCTCCAACATGCCGTCGAAGTAATTAGCTGCTGAAAGCTGAGTGTACCCCGCAGAGTCCCAATGTCTTGCCTGACACATCTGGGCACGGAAAGTAATTGAAACAGCTGCTTCCGCCCATCTGCCAGGAAAAGCTGGTGGTGGAGGGTGCCTGCTGCTTAGACTGTATCAACCTCAGGCAAATTAACCATCATTAATCCCAGAATCTGACCAGCATACACAGAGCTATAATCAAGGGGAAGGCATGTCAGTAAATGAAGGGAAAGAATGGGAAGGAAGAGAGGCTTCAGAGAGGTTTTCTTAGGCGGCAAGTGACCCAGACTGGAAAGCTAATTGGTCAGGTACCATTCACTCTCCCCCCACCCCCTCTCTATGCCTTGAAACAGTGCTATTGCATTGCCCCCCCCCCCTTTTGCTTAGGTGGATTTGGCTAATTGGAGCAAGGCAGCAAAAATAGCAGCTTGGCTTTTGCGAAAGCACTACGCTGATAAGAGGCATATGGCTGGTATTGCGGAAGGGGTGGGGAGGGAGTAAAGATGCCAAAATAGAAACAAGGAAAGGACCGGGAAGAATCTTCTACTGGATGCCGTGGCCGTGCCAAAGTCCTGGTTATTATTAAGCTAATCTAGCTATTCTCCCATTTCAACCTTCTGGCTGGAAGTAATGTTTAGCAGTCAGTGTACGTCTATGTGTGTTTATGTGTGAGTGAAATTTCCTGGGGAAAAAATTATTGGGAGAATGTTCGCGTTTCCTTTCATCCTGTACTCTGCCATCCTCACTCTCCATCTGCTGCAGCTTCAGAGCCAATTTTCTCTCCCCCTGACTTTACTTATTGTTTCTTTCTTCCTGAATTAGTAACATGGTGATCTTAGCCAATTATGGATCGCATCGTAAATGGGATGGTGCCATCCGACTACATCCTGAATTAGATTTGGTAGCGTAAGGATAGTGGGGAGCAAAGGCTGGGCTTTGTGGGTTTGGCTGCAATGGGATCAAATCCTGAAGGAAATGACATGGATGTTATGCGACCAATCCAATTTGGCTGCCGAATGACATCACTAACCATGGCACATGAAACCCGCCTGGCAATTTAACTAGAGGAAGGAGTGAAGTAAATGAATAAGTTTATTGCTGTAACCACCGCTCATAACATAAAAATGCTATAAAATACAATAAGATAACAATAAAACAATGAAATAGTGAAATTATAAAATAGAGTAATAGAAGAAGTATTAGATGTAGAAAGGTTGCAACGAAATAAAGTCAAAGCTACAACTAAGAACTTCAGAATTTCTTTCTCAGATTAAATGGCAGCAGAGCCAAAGGAGCAACTTGGTTGAAGATAGTTCAGTTTTTCAAGTGGTTTTGCCAGTGTTCTTCCACAAATCATCAGATGGGCTGGGGCTAACTGACTTTGCCACTGAAAACATTCAAAACCAAGTTTTGTCTTGGTCCTGCTTCTCATTCATTCATTCATTCATTCATTCATTCATTCATTCATTCATTCATTCATTCATTTGTATAGAATTTATAGACTGCCCAGCTCCCAATGACTCTGGATAGCTTACAATTTCTTTTTTCTTTTTATCCATTCAATCGTGTCCGATTCTTGGAGACTGCCTGGACAAGTCCCTGCAGTTTTCTTGGCAAGGTTTCTCAGAAGTGGTTTGCCATTGCCTCTTTCCTAGGGCTGAGAGAGAGGGACTGGCCCAAGGTCACCCAGATGGCTTTGGGCCCAAGGTGGGACTAGAACTTACTGTCTCCTGGTTTCTAGTCTGATGCCTTAACCACTACACCAAACTGGCCCTCTTTTAAAAACTACAAAACACACAAAAAAAGAATCATGAACAGCCCCAAAGACAACACAGAACCCAACCCTCCCATCCAGCATGGGCTCATTCTTCACTCTGTCCCAGAGCCTGGGGGAATAACCAGGTCTTTAACGGCTTCCTGAACATCATCAGGGTGAGCGCCATCCGGCTCTCTGGGGGGCTATCACTCCAGAAGGCAAGTGCCACAACAGAAGGCATGCTTCCTGGGTCCCACAAGATGACACTGCTTAATTCATGGAGCCTGGAGCATGCCCACTCTGCCTGATCAAAGTGGACAGGTAGAAACATCTGGAGACAGGTTGTCCCTGAAATAACTGGACCCTATGCCATGAAGGGCTTGATAGGTGATAACCAGAACCCTGAATTGCACCCAGAAGCCAACTGGTAACCAGTGTAGTTTGCAGAGCAGCGGGGTCACATGGGCAAAATGAGGCATGCCCAACACTGCTTGCACCACTGCATTCTGGATCAGCTGTGGCTTCTGAGTGGTCTTCAAGGGTAGCCCCATGTAGAGCGTATTACAAAAATCAATTCATTATTTTATAGATCATGCCATCCTCTAAACAAATTAACCTAGGCAAGCCAGTAAAAGAAGAAAACAAATGACAGGTTGAGAGTGAATCGCTCACTATTGGTTAAATTATTAATCATCCAAATTCTGATTAGTATGACCTGGGTAAATGGGTTGTAGATGATAAGCAAATAAATGGTGATGGGTATGTTCTTGCATGTGTACCTTTGGGGAAGGAACAGCCAGTATTGTCTAGCCTTGCTGGTCTAAGGACATTCTGTCTTTTCACATCTGCTCAAAAGCAAGACGAAAAGGAGAGACGTCCACCAGAGTTTTGGTGAATTGCATCAATCTATACTTGCAAAGGTAGGATAGGAATGTATTAATGCCTCTTTCCCCTTCATGGATCACTGCCTTGTCGTGGCGAAGGGGCTTGCGTAACTCAATGAAGTCAGGTCAAGAAGAACAGGTCATGATGGAGAGTTCTGACAAAACGTGGTCCACTGGAGGAGGAAATGGCAAACCACTCCAGTATCCTTGCCAAGAAAACCCATGGACAGTATCAAAAGGCTAAAAGATATGACGCCGGAAGATGAGCCCCTCAGGTCGGAAGGTGTCCAAAATGCTACTGGGGAAGAGCGGAGGGCAATTCCGAGTAGCTCCAGAAAGTGTGAAACGGCTGGGCCAAAGCCGAAAGGACGCTCAGTTGTGGATGTGTCTGGAAGTGGAAGGAAAGTCCGATGCTGTAAAGAACAATATTGCATAGGAACCTGGAATGTAAGAACTATGAATCAAGGTAAGCTGGATGTGGTCAAACATGAGATGACAAGATTGAACATCGACATATTGGGAATCAGCGAACTAAAATGGACAGGAATGGGCGAATTTAATTCAGGAGACCATTATATATACTACTGTGGGCAAGAATCCCTTAGAAGAAATGGAGTAGCTCTCATAGTCAATAAAAGAGTGGGAAAGGCAGTACTGGGGTACAACCTCAAAAACGACAGAATGCTTTCAGTTCGAATCCAAGGCAAACCATTCAACATCACAGTGATCCAAGTCTATGCCCCAACCACTGATGCGAAAGAAGCTGAAGTTGACCGGTTCTATGAAGACCTACAACACCTTCTAGAACTAACACCAAAAAAAGATGTCCTTTTCATCATAGGGGACTGGAATGCTAAGGTAGGAAGTCAAAAAATAACCGGAATAACAGGCAAGTTCGGCCTCGGAGTACAAAATGAAGCAGGGCAAAGGCTAATAGAGTTTTGTCAAGAGAACACGCTGGTCATAGCAAACACTCTTTTCCAACAACACAAGAGACGACTCTACACATGGACATCACCAGATGGTCAATACCGAAATCAGATTGATTATATACTTTGCAGCCAAAGATGGAGAAGCTCTATACAATCAGCAAAAACAAGACCTGGAGCTGACTGTGGCTCAGATCATGAGCTTCTTATTGCAAAATTTAGGCTTAAATTGAAGAATGTAGAGAAAACCACTAGACCACTCAGGTATGACCTAAATCATATCCCTTATGAATATACAGTGGAAGTGAGGAATAGATTTAAAGGATTAGATCTGGTAGACAGAGTGCCTGAAGAACTATGGATGGAGGTTCGTAACATTGTACAGGAGGCAGCAACTAAAACCATCCCAAAGAAAAAGAAATGCAAGAAAGCAAAGTGGCTGACTGATGAGGCTTTACAAATAGCTGAGGAAAGAAGGGAAGCAAAAGGCAAGGGAGAAAGGGAAAGATATAAACAACTGAATGCAGAATTCCAGAGAATAGCAAGGAGAGATAAGAAGGCCTTCTTAAATGAACAATGCAAAGAAATCGAGGAAAACAATAGAATGGGGAAGACTAGAGATCTCTTCAAGAAAATCGGAGATATCAAGGGAACGTTTTGTGCAAAGATGGGCATGATAAAGGACAAAAAAGGCAGGGACCTAACAGAAGCAGAAGAGATTAAGAAGAGGTGGCAAGAATACACAGAAGAACTATACAAGAAAGATCTTAATATCCCTGATAAATACGATGGTGTGGTCACTGACCTTGAGCCGGACATCCTAGAGAGTGAAGTCAAGTGGGCCTTAGGAAGCATTACTAACAACAAAGCTAGCGGAGAAGACAGTATCCCAGCTGAGCTATTTAAAATCCTAAAAGATGATGCTGTGAAAGTGCTGCACTCAATATGCCAACAAATTTGGAAAACTCAACAGTGGCCACAGGATTGGAAAAGGTCAGTTTACGTTCCAATTCCAAAGAAAGGCAATGCCAAAGAATGTTCAAACTACCGTACAATTGCGCTCATTTCACATGCCAGCAAGGTTATGCTCAAAATCCTACAAGCTAGGCTTCAGCAGCATGTGAACCGAGAACTACCAGAAGTGCAAGCTGGGTTTCGAAGAGGCAGAGGAACTAGAGATCAGATTGCCAACATTCGCTGGATCATGGAAAAAGCAAGAGAGTTCCAGAAAAACATCTACTTCTGCTTCATTGACTACGCTAAAGCCTTTGATTGTGTGGATCACAACAAACTGTGGCAAATTCTTAAAGAGATAGGAGTACCAGACCACCTTACCTGTCTCCTGAGAAACCTGTATGTGGGTCAAGAAGCAACAGTTAGAACCGGACATGGAACAACCGACTGGTTCAAAATTGGGAAAGGAGTACGACAAGGCTGTATATTATCACCCTGCTTATTTAACTTATATGCAGAGTACATCATGAGAAATGCCGGGCTGGATGAATCACAAGCCGGAGTTAAGATTGCCGGGAAAAATATCAACAACCTCAGATATGCAGACGATACCACCCTAATGGCAGAAAGTGAAGAGGAACTAAAGAGCCTCTTGATGAGGGTGAAAGAGGAGAGTGCAAAAGCTGGCTTGAAACTCAACATTAAAAAAACCCAGATCATGGCATCTGGTCCCATCACTTCCTGGCAAATAGAAGGGGAAGAAATGGAAGCAGTGACAGATTTTATTTTCTTGGGCTCCAAGATCACCGCAGACGGTGACTGCAGCCATGAAATTAAAAGACGCTTGCTCCTTGGAAGGAAAGCTATGGCAAACCTAGACAGCATATTAAAAAGCAGAGACATCACCTTGCCGACAAAGGTCCGTATAGTTAAAGCTATGGTTTTTCCAGTAGCAATGTATGGCTGTGAGAGTTGGACCATAAGGAAGGCTGAGCGCCGAAGAATTGATGCTTTCGAGCTGTGGTGCTGGAGAAGACTCTTGAGAGTCCCTTGGACTGCAAGGAGGTCAAACCAGTCAATCCTAAAGGAAATCAACCCTGACTGCTCATTGGAAGGACAGATGCTGAATCTGAAGCTCAAATACTTTGGCCACCTAATGAGAAGAGAGGACTCACTGGAAAAGACCCTGATGCTGGGAAAGACTGAGGGCAAAAGGAGAAGGGGACGGCAGAAGATGAGATGGTTAGATAGCATCACCGATGTAATGAACATGAATTTGAGTAAACTCCGAGAGACAGTGGAGGACAGGAAGGCCTGGCGTGCTATGGTCCATGAGGTCACGAAGAGTCGGACACGACTGAACGACTGAACAACAACAACAACAATGCCTCTTTCCATATGCAGATCAGATTTCATTACCTGAGAACACATTTCCTCTATGGAAATTCTGCTGCTTCTGGATTATAAAAACAGGTGGAAAGTACACATTTTAGCTTGTCCATTAGCCAATAAGTATCTTAACATGGTTGTACTTACCTATGATTAATTTATGTTGGCTGGCTAATACTGGAATATCCTAAAGGCATCCAAGGATCATTTCTTTTCAAACAGTTTCCATGAGTCTCACTGCTGAATCTCCATGCCATTCTATTCAAGCAGGGGGTGTGGGCCACCCCCTGCATTTCTCAAGGGCTGCTCTTCCATAGTCTCTCCAAAACATGCTGCTAAGTTGCCAGGCTTGCCGATCGGAAGATCACAAGTTCGGAAGTTCGAATCCCTAGTCCCGCGTGACGGAGTGAGCCCCCGCACTAGCTCCAGCTCTTGCCAACCTAACAATTCGAAAGCATGCAAATGCAAGTAGATTAATAGGTACCACTTTGGTGGGTAGGTAACAGCGTTCCGTGTGCGTCATGCCGGCCACATGACCATGAAAGCGTCTTCGGACAACGCTGGCTCCCCGAAAATGCCCTCGGTTCCGGCAAGGAGGCAAAAATTGCACACGCACGCTGCCGGGCTGCTTCCCTGCTGCACAGCTGATTGGTGCGGTGGGGGCCGGGGTGGAAATTCTCCGCACCGATCAGCTGTGCGGGAAGCGGCCTGGCAGCGTGCATGCGCGATTTTCACCTCCCTTAAGATTGGGAAAGGAGTACGGCAGGGTTGTATACTCTCACCCTACCTATTCAACCTGTACGCAGAACACATCATGTGACGTGCTGGGCTTGATGAATCCAAGGCTGGAGTTAAAATTGCTGGAAGAAACATTAACAATCTCAGATATGCAGATGATACCACTTTGATGGCTGAAAGCGAGGAGGAGCTGAGCAGCCTTATGATGAAGGTGAAAGAAGAAAGTGCAAAAGCTGGGTTGCAGTTAAACCTAAAAAAAACCAAGATTATGGCAAACAGCTTGATTGATAACTGGCAAATAGAGGGAGAAAATGTGAAGGCAGTGACAGACTTTGTATTTCTAGGTGCAAAGATTACTGCAGATGCTGACTGCAGCCAGGAAATCAGAAGACATCTACTTCTTGGGAGGAGAGCAATGACAAATCTCGATAAAATAGTTAAGAGCAGAGATATCACACTGGTCCGCATAGTTAAAGCAATGGTATTCCCCATAGTAACCTATGGCTGCGAGAGCTGGACCATAAGGAAGGCTGAGTGAAGGAAGATAGATGCTTTTGAACTGTGGTGTTGGAGGAAAATTCTGAGAGTGCCTTGGACTGCAAGAAGATCAAACCAGTCCATACTCCAGGAAATAAAGCCAGACTGCTCACTTGAGGGAATGATATTAAAAACAAAACTGAATTATTTTGGCCACATAATGAGAAGACAGGATACCCTGGAGAAGATGCTGATGCTAGGGAAAGTGGAAGGCAAAAGGAAGACCAAGGGCAAGATGGATGGATGATATTCTGGAGGTGACGGACTTGACCGTGGGGGACCTGGGGATGGCGACGGCTGACAGGAAGCTCTGGTGTGGGCTGGTCCATGAAGTCATGAAGAGTCGGAAGCGATTGAACAAATAAACAACAAAATAGTAGCCCATGTGTTCCTTTTTGACTGTCCTTTGCTAAAATCAACTGGGACTTCCAACAAAGTGTTGAAGTGATTCCCTATCTCCTCTCAGGACTGTTCCTCTTCAGGATAACTCAGGATGCTACACAAAAATATTTTTTCTCAGTTCTCTATTTTTTTCTTTTTTAAACATTAATATTTATTTAGCTAGACTGTATGGTCAGTCTTAATTATGATATTTTGAGAAACTGCCACTCTTATTTTTTGTTTTTGCAATCCTTGGGCCTCATACAACTTTTGCAAGCTATGGTGCTCTTCTAATCTCCTCTTTGATGTTCCGTTGATTCTTCATGTTCTTTCAGCCCTCCCAGGTAAAGCAGACAGGAAACAAGACAAGGTGAGCTAATTGTACTTTATCGTAAGGCTACATTGACAGAATCTTGCAAGTCTGAAAGTATAGACCTTCTGCCATTCCTATTTACCGCCTGAGTGATTAGGGCGGGTCCTTCCTAAGTTTCTTTCTCTGGCCGATACTCTGTTGCGGGCTACTTTGTCTTTTATCTGATCTCTTCCCCTGGCATCCAAGGTCACCCTCACATTCCATCACAAGTTCCCTTCCTGTTATCATTCACTGCGTCCTTTTATTATTACAAAGAGACAGTAAGAGAGAACAAGAAAGCAAGCATTCCTATGAACACCTGAAGAAATTCATCAGTCAGAAATGTGATGTTGAGGGTGGTAAGATTTTCCACAATAATAGCTGGCAATATGGAAATACACGTGTGAGTGGGCATATATGTGTTGTGTATATGTTTATTTGAATATACCCACAGACACACACTATCATTATCAGCCAAAATCAATCCACTGCAGGATGAAGACCCCATCTTTGAAGGTTGTGGACTGTAATCTACCATGCTGCTCCAGTGTGAATTGGTAGAGAGATGTTTTCTGCCTCCCAGCCTAGGGCTGAGGGAATGTGGCTAGACCAGCCTTTCTCAACCTTTTGACCCTGGAGGAACCCTTGAAATATTTTTCAGGCCTTGGGGAACCCCTGCACATTCAGGCTCAAATATAGGCCAGAAGTTACAAAATTATTATATTCGTTTCATGGGTAGGCCTGTATAGATGCATGAACAGTGTTCTTAAACTGAAAATGAAGACTGAAACTTACCTCTTTAATGTGAAGTTGCCCGAATTTGAAATATTTTTTAAAATAAATTGTGATCTCCCAGCGAACCCTTAGTGACCTGTTGTGGAACCCTGGAGTTCCATGGAACCCTGGTTGAGAAACCCTGGGCTAGACTAATGAACTAGAACCTAAGTCTCCTCACTCCTAGGCTAGCACCTTCACCTGCTACACACACACACACACACACACACACACACACACACACACACACTTACTGCATGTATGGCCTGGAGCATGCTCTCTCATCTGCTTGACCTTGCACTGTGAACTACAGTTGACCTCTTTGGAAAATAACATGGATTTCTGTTTTTTGTTTTTTTTTTGCTCTGAGCTTTCTATCAATTATACTATCTACCTCAGGTTACTGGAATTGCTCATTTCCAAGGTTTGGGTGGCATATGTATTTGGGGCCGGGGGAAGGAAACCAGACTGGAGAGATGGAGACACTGTAAAAACACTTAGCAAAAGACCCAAAGGCCTTCAGGCCTGCTGCTCCTGATTTCCACCCATCACTCTATTAATAACGGACATTTTCATTAAATGAAGCAGTTTCCCGCTCTAGGATATATAGTCACGTTTTCTGCATTGATTGTTGGAAGGCTCCCAGGGGAATGCCTACAACTGCCCCGTCTTTGCAAGGCAGACAGCCGTTATCTGTTCTCTCTCGCACACCATACGCTTCTACAGGTCCCAAGAGGAGAAGAAGCAGACATAATAGCCCACCAGTGAAAGAGGTACAGCGCGTAGTTATCAAATTCAGCCTTCCAGGATAAAAGCTTTCCCCCACCCAGCCACCTTTGCCTGTTAAAGTTCTCATTTTGAGTTCTTGCTGGATAAAAGGTTTAGCCCAGCTGTCCCCTCTGGACCACGGGAGGTAATTTTTCTCATATGTCAATTAGACCTGCGTGTATGCAGACATGTGCATGTGCTTCAAGTGGGAGAGAACGGGCTAATCATATTCAGAAAGGGTGAGCTGCTTGGGAGACACATGCTGTGTGTTGAAGTAACAAACCTGGCTGAGAAGGATGCCTGTATCTCATTCTTGGAGGATTTCAAGAAAAAAAGTGGACATCGATAAGGACAGTCGTATTATTAATTGGGAAGGTTATCCCTCATTAGGAGCACTATCAAACAGCACAGTTTACATGCATTTTGCATTTGGCTGAGCTACACTACCGGAAGGAAATGATATTTCTTCATGCCACTGTTGACACGAGGCCTTTGATTTTAGTGCTATGACAGACTCCTTAAGACAGGGGCAAAATATTTTATATCACATGAAGTGGCAAGAACCATATTCCCTGTGTCTATGAAGGTTCTCAGTCATCCAGGTGGAATTGTCTGTAGCTTGAATCATGTCAACTGGATTTCTATTTTCTCAGTGGAAATGTTTCGCTCCTTATCCAAGGAGCTTCTTCAGTCTGAGCAAAGTTGGTAAGGGAATCCTATATATACATACATACATACATACATACATATATATATATATATATATTTATTTATTTATTTATTTATTTATTTATTTATTTTTAGGATTCCCTTACTAACTTTGCTCAGACTGAAGAAGCTCCTTGGATAAGGAGCGAAACGTTTCCACTGAGAAAATAGAAATCCAGTTGACATGATTCAAGCTACAGACATATTCCCTGTGATGATACCTTGATCCAAGGCTGAGCCAACAAATTTTGGTACATAGGTTCAGCGTTGAACCACTAAGAATATAAGAACATAAACAGTGCCTTCTGAATTGGAGCCGTGGACCTTCTAGTCCCGCAGTCTGTTCCCAAAGTGGTCAGCCAATTGCACAAGGAAGCCCTCTAGGCTCCCAGCAGATGGCCTTCAGAGCCAGTATCCATTCTCCAATGAAAGTGTTGGAGAGATGCATTCTACTTCCCTAGAAGACATCAGGCTAGTTTAGGGAGGACGGAATTGGCCATATGGCTGGAGGAGAAATATGGCATTGGTTAGGACAAGTGAAATCATGCACAGCCAGTCTTTCCCTAGTGTACTGTACCTTCCCAGGATGTGAGAAAACAGTAAACTTTGTCAGCTTGGCCATAAAACATCTAAAGGACTAGGAATGTTGATAACCTAGGAGAAGATAGTTGGAGGTGAGCTCTGGGAACCAAGGACATTTTAAGATAGCCCCATAATAGTAACTTTCTGGAAAGCAACCATGTACATACAATGTTCTATTTGTTCTTTCAATGAACCATTGTATTTGTAGCTCCTCCCTATTACTCCATAGAATCCACTCCACATTTGGTCTAATGCATAAGGTGCTGCTGTAAGGGGCATGGTGGCTCAGCGGGTAAGATACCAGGCTTGTCGATCGGAAGGTCGCAAATTCGGAGGTTCGAATCCCTAGCCCCGTGTGACGGAGTGAGCTCCCGCACTAGCTCAAGCTCTTGCCAACCTAGCAATTTGAAAGCATGCAAATGCAAGTAGATTAATAGGTACCACTTCGGTGGGTAGGTAACAGCGTTCCGCGCGTGTCATGCGGCCACATGACCGTGGAAGCGTCTTCGGAGACACAAATGTGTGGGGGGTACCTTTACCTTTTTATGTAGAGGGATTGGATCCCTACCTGTTTAGGTTTTCCTTTTTGGCTATCTCCAGTACCTTAATAAACAATCTGTGCTTCAACAAAATTATGTGCTGGTTTATAACAATCTTTTGGGGAAATTTGTGAAAGGAATTTCTTTGAAATGGCAGATACTCTCTTCTTCAACATGTCACGTCCACCTTAAAGCTTCTACCATCTGAAGCAACTGCCTCCTTTGGCCCAGTGAAAGGTCTGGCCCTGCTCTGAATGACCTTTTCCCTCTGTTAGAAAAATGCAAGCTATAAGTCACTTGAAGATCCAGATTCGTTATGCAGTGCAGCTCTTGATGTCCTTTGATTTCATCTCTTGAAAAAGAAATCTAATCAAAGGTTGAAATAAGTCTGCCATATCCTTCTTAGAATGACTGAACATACCAACAAGCCCAGAAGTCCTATTGACGGTAGTTCTTTTAACAACAGTATTTCCGGAAGCTGTCTCTTACAGGCTGGCCAAACTCTGAAGTCAGCAGAACAAATTAAAGTTGTCTGTACAATTAATGGATTCTGTTTGTCTCCCTCTTTCGCTCTTTTTTGGCTAAGTCTCACAGTTGCATCAGAAATGCAGCATGGAGTCATCACCTTTCCCGTTCAGAGTTGATGCCTTTTTCTCAAGATGACCTCTTGGCAGAATAAAAATCAATACTAGCTCTGTCTCCAGAAACATCCAGCTATATTCTTTATCCATTAAGCCTGGCAATGCCTTTCATGAAATTGTTGAGAGGGAGCTGGAAACAATAATTTAGCATTACAGTATGAAAAATGAGGGGGGCGATGCCAGTATCTACATCTTCAAAGGTGGCTTGCTCCTGTCAAAAAAAAAAAAAGATAAAGAAGAAAGAAGAAAGAAAGCTGATGGAAAAAGGAGACCAAAAGATGTGATGGGAAGTCCTGAATTCAAGTCATAGAATCATAGAGTCATAGGGTTGAAGGGACCTTGCAGGTCTTCTAGTCCAACCTCTTGCCCAAGGCAGGAGCCCTCATACCTGTCACCATGAGTGTCACCATGAACTCACTATATATAGTATACTGTATGTCTTTAGATGTAACAGTATTTCCTTAGCCATCATGGCAGAACTAAAATGTCCCTCTCTGTTCACTAAACATTTGGCATCCTGTGAAAAGGAATTATTTTAGAGATCTTTTGGAAGTGGCAAGCTATCAGCCAAGGGACGCGGTGGCTCAGCGGGTTAAACCACTGAAGCTGTAGGGCTGCTGGTCGGAAGGTCGGCAGTTCGAATCCCCGAGCAACGAGGTGAGCTCTCGTTGCTAGTCCCAGCTCCTGTCGACCCAACAGTTCGAAAGCTTGCAAGTAGATAAATTGGGTACCACCTTAAGTGGGAAAATATGCTGGCGTCCTGTCCTGTCGGGGGTCAGGTTCCATCGGACGGAAGATCTTTCGAATGGCGGCAGATCCCGGAAGCAACAATACCTACAGGACGTCAGGCACCTTGGGACATATAGTCCGGAAAGCCAGGAAGAGTCGGTTCCCTTACCCCCTCCCCTTGCTCGCGGATTAAGTAAAAAATTATATAATGGAAAAATGTATAACAATGTATGTAAGCCGCTCAGAGTCCTCCGTTAGGGAGGAAATGGGCGGGGTATAAATATAAGTATAAATAAATAAATAAATATTGAAGGTAGAATACATGGAGTATGATCATCCAGCTTTTCCATGAAGGAGATGATCGATTAACTACAAAAGTTGATTTCATTTTGTTTTAAGGGGAGGATTGTTCCTTTTTGCTGAGAAAACTCTACCCACAGAGAAAGTTCAGCACAGATGGAAGTGATGAAAAATGCCTTACAGGGATGTTGGAAAGATGTATAAGTAAAATATGAGCTGGGGTGTGCTGAAAACTTTTGTCAATTTTCATAAAATTTCTCCCCACAACCAAAGATGTTATTTTTTTCTCCTTCATTCAGATAGTACCTTATAATTTCTTTAGACTGCATTTTTGAAATTGGTTT
Source organism: Charina bottae (assembly GCA_023362775.1). NCBI lineage: Eukaryota > Metazoa > Chordata > Lepidosauria > Squamata > Charinaidae > Charina > Charina bottae. The sequence goes on from JALMGJ010000010.1 coordinate 5,265,093, forward strand.
TTCACTTGCAAGAAGGTAGAAGGTGTTGGATGGTTTCCTTTAGGGGGGTGTTTCCATTTTGTTTGTTTGTTTGTTTGTTTGTTTGTTTGTTTGTTTGTTGCATTCTATTAAGAGATTCCTGACCTGAAAAAGCACCATGGGGAAATTATAACATCTTCCCCTGGGAAGTGGGAGAAATCATGATGTCTGTAAACCACTAAAGAGACCATAATGTAGCTCACACAATTGGCCACTTCTTAAATAAGGAAACCACCATACTACCAACAGGAACTTCACCATTTAAAAAAATTGAATTTAAAGAAATTAATGTGAATTGTCCAAAATCATGGAAGAACTTTGGGGTACAACAACAGTAGCCTGTAGGCTTGAGATATACTCTGTCAATGTGCATGGATCCTTCTTGATTTCCAGCTGAGTCTCTCCCCTTTTTGGGGATGTTTATTTGTATGATCAGGGATGCTGCTAATTCTTCCGCTACAAATCTGAACTAGATCCAAATAAAACGGAAACGTCTTGATGTAAGTTTTTCTTTGAACCTTGCATAAAGCCATCTGCTGAGAAACCATCTATCTGCCCAAAGGTCATGCGTTTTTAAGCAAGGCAAAATACTTTCTTTCCGGAGAAATAGAAAAAAGCACCTGAAATTTAACATTGGAAATACCAGCAGGATATATACAATGTTTGTATGGCACAAAGATCACCTTGCAGGAAGAATGCCTTCCACTGCGTATTTTGCTAATGGAAAACACTCACTCATCATATACCTTAAAACAAATGTTTCAAGGGGAACTGGAGTTCACTGGCAGATCTAACACGATTCCTTTGGGCTTGAAAGGACCCTGGAATTGGTTAAATCACTGAATACAGCAATTATCTAACACGTGGTGTTGTGCAAATTAAGTCATTACCTTCAAGTCTTGGATGGCCCTGGATCTATGACCATATCTTGTTAACTTCCATTGCTTGATTGCTAGACAGCATCTCTGCCATTCATGGGTGCTTGTTCATCCATTACTGTCACTTTATGAAACAATTTTATTTCCCTGCTCGTATCAGTGTCTACTTCACATTGCAATGAAATAGACTCTTGCTCACAAAAGCCCATTCTGCTACTAATCCTGGCCTTTTTAATGGATTGTTCTTAATTCATTTTTTTTTACAAATATAGTGGCCACAATGCTCTGACATTTATATGCATGAGAAGTGATTGATAAAGATTTTTAATAAATTAATGTATTAGCCCTTCCAGTGCCATTGGGCCTTCCACGTTATTGCATCCATTGCAATGCAAATTAGGCATCTAGTCTTGATCTAGAAAGAGATACCTTAACTATGTTGGGGGGAATGAGATCCATGTGAGTTCATACTGAATATTGTTGCATCCTGTATTTGATGTTAAAAAATGACTTTAAAAAACTTTCAATGAGCTTTACTCTTCTCATCAACTTCATTTTTGTATGCAAATTCCCAGCATGTACATTTGGATACACACTGCTTTTTCAGCTGAAAGCGGTGTCACAAAATTCACAGCAGGGCAAACTTGAAATAGGTTGCTTCCTTGGAAAAGGTGGGTTCACCCCAAAAAAGGAGCAAACAAAATTGCCTTACATCCCTGCTTTTCAAATTCTATTCAATTTACTTTTGAAGAAACATACATTTGGATCAAACTGTTCAGTTCATCTATTCTTTCCCTTTCTGTTCCTCATTAATTTTGGAACTGATCCTTCATCTTTATGGAATAGAAACACTTCAACCCTTCTAACAATGTTTTAAATATATATACCAAAAATATATATTTTGACTTTTAAATGTCAACAGATCTTGGAAATCCATGACATAAACTTTTGCCTAAAAATCAATCTCAAGTTACAATTTGATTAGCAGACAATTGCGATCCCATTTGTTCTTCCATTTGTTTGCCTCCTGTCCTTTTCATTCATAGGCTGGCCGATGTAAAGCTTTCACTAAAAACTCCCTAAGAAAGTCAGTGACATTAAAATGTCCTTTGATGCTCTTTCAATAAGCAGTGAATATTAACAGTTATGGTGACCTTGTTCCCTAATGTGTTTCCCTTGGATCAATAGCAGTTAAGTGACACTGTTTTACAATTAAAAAGGGGATCGTTTTAAATTTAAAAGCTCATAGCTAATTTTCTCCTTGGCACTTAATGGCATAATTCATTTTTTGAAAAACCACATTGGGAGAACAGATACTTTATTTCTTCATTAGCAGCCTTTAGAGGGGAGAGTTTTTGTACTTATTGGAAAACCAGCCAGAGAGAATCTAGTTCTCTTAGGATTTGAAGCAATGCCCAGCTTCAACTTAAGATGATTCCATCTAAAGTGAGGCCCTAGGACCTAGAAGAAGAATAGTCTTGTAGAGGGTAGGTGGTAGTGCCTACCATGTCCAACAAGGATCTTTAAAATCCTCCTTTCTGCTTGCAGTAAGTTTCCCAAAGCCTGAAACATCTGTCTTCTTCTAAATGTGATGGGCTTATTTATTTATTTAAAATATGTATATGGCCACCCATCTTAAGCAACTCTGGGTTTCCATTCAGTGCAGTGATAACTTGAAATTGATGGACATTTTCATCTAAAACATGTAGGAATTCTGGGATGGTAGTGCCAGAATTCCACGCAGCTTCTTATTAGTATGTAGCAGAGTAGAAGCGTTCCCATAAACTTGCACAAGGCTTAATCAGTTCAAAACACAAAATAAACACACTTCACACGTTAATGTAAAGTTACAAAAAAGAGTTTACAATTTTATTGTAACTCACAGTTCCTTAGTAGAAACGGTCCATGCGTGTGAGCAAGAAGGTTCTGACGTGAACCACATGCTTCCAATGCGGCCCACCTGGATGGAAGTATGAGAAACACGTGGCAGCAGCCATAGCTGCCACCCTCCTGGTGGAGATTCAAGCAGAAAGAGAGAGAGAGAGAGAGAGAGAGAGAGAGAAGGGAACAGGAAACAGGAAACAGGGATTCAGCCCCTCCCACACACAGCAAGTGAGATCAGGTTACAGCAGAGGCTGTCTGTGTGTGAGACGTGCTTGGTTGAAACCCGCTCTCTAACAAAACATCTAGCCTGAGTGGATAATTTCTGCAAATTTCTCCAGGAGAAGGAGAAATGCTCCATTTAGTTTTCAAGAACAGGACATCCTTTAGTGGTGTCAATAGCAGCACTGCTAAACAATTCTATGGGGGGAGTTCTCTTGTAAGATCTTCTTTTGAGAATAATTTAATGAATGCATAGAAAGCCAGGGTGGCTGGAGACCACTAGGGATATGACCATATAAGGACATAAAGGACATTCAGACATCCCTTGGTCATCTCATCACTCAATAAGGGCAATAAGATCACATTCCTCCCATGGGAATTTAATCCAAATCCTAGAAAAGTAATAAGTAAATGAAGAAAAAAGTGTAAAGAAAGAAATAGAGAAGAAAAAGCAAGAAAAGAAAAGAACAAGTTATAAAGAAGTGGCTTCCAATCTTAACAGCAGTTACAAGTACATTTATATTGTACCCTCTCTCTCTAAGGCAAAAAGTCCATAAGGGGTTTCCAGTCACTAATAAATATGATTACTGTCTCTTCTCTAATCAGACAAGTCAATTTTGCCATCTCTGCTAATTCTGTCATCTTCTTTTTCTTTACTTTATTACTTTTCCTTACTTACTTTACTTTTCTCTTTCAAAATTTGTATTGTTTTTATTCTCTTAAAATTTCTTTAATAAAAATTATATATAGGTATAGGTATAGGTATAGGTATAGGTATAGGCAGAGGCAGAGGCAGAGGCAGAGGCAGAGGCAGAGGCAGAGATGGAATGTAATCCAAATCCTCTTCTCTTTATAATGTTTTTTTTAAAAGCAAGCTTTCTTCTAGCAATCTGAATGAGAACTGGTATGAAAGAAAATGTAAGTTTCTGTAACTAGCATTCGTTACGACTGAATATTTCCTGATTTGACTACAGTCCTATTTCCTGACTGGAGGAATCAATATCAGAATACCAGCTAATATATTAATAACTTAATTAATTATTAACTATTAATTCTCCTGGGGGTGGCTAGTACCATAATGCCCTCCCCACTGTTTAAGATCGATTCACCTAGATTGGATTTTATACTTATTTATTATATCATATTGATTATTGTAATTTTATACTTGTATTTTAATTGCAATTTTTATTGTAAGCCGCCCAGAGTCCCCCGGTTGGGGGAGATGGGCGGTCCTATGAATTTAAATAATGCATCAAGAAAGCTTGATGTATCTAATCAATCCAATCAGTTTCAGGGGATGACAGGAAAAATACTGAATTCTGGATGCCAGTCAGTATGGGTGATGCAAAATTGGACAAATGAATGACCTCTTTCTTTAAAAGAAGCCCTTGCCATTCATATTTAAACCAGCATCTCATTTGCAACCACAAGGACCTGAATCTTCTTTTCTTTTTAGGGGAAAAGTTATGCCTCAGTGGCAGACAACTGGTTTTGCACGCAAAAATGTTGAGTTTCAGTTCTCAGTATTGGCAAACACAATGGGGAAAGTGTTCCTGTCAAGAACTGCCAACTGTCCGTGAAGAGAGCTTCAGAGGAGCGGAGGATTTCTTACTAGAATTAGAGCACAAGAGTAAATAATCATTTCCCAGGGTAACATACTTCCAATCTGGATTGGGACCATCATAGCTGTTATTATAAAAATGTATTATAACCACTAGTACTTTGAACACATTGCGTATATCATCATCAGTCAAAGAACTTCTTGCTCACAGTCCTGAAGTGCACATCACTCCATTCATGCCATATGTTTTTTATTTAACTGTTGAAATAGTTATATACAGATTGAAAATGGTTGCTGCTATTTTGGTCCCTCAATTTCTGTTTTCTGTTTGGAATTACTCTTTTATATCTGGGTGAAGTCCATGCCCTTTCAGCTTAGAACATAAATGGCTATAGCTATTACAGACAGGCAGGTTACTCATACAGCTTTCATTGTTGTTGTTGTTTATTCGTTCAGTCGTTTCCGACTCTTCGTGACTTCATGGACCAGTCCACGCCAGAGCCCTCTGTCGGCCGTCACCATCCCCAGCTCCCCAATGGTTGAGTCCGTCACCTCCAGAATACCATCCATCCATCTTGCCCTTGGTCGGCCCCTCTTCCTTTTGCCTTCCACTTTCCCTAGCATCAGCTTCTTCTCCAGGGTATCCTGTCTTCTCATGATGTGGCCAAAGTACTTCAGTTTTGCCTTTAATATCATTCCCTCAAGTGAGCAGTCTGGCTTGATTTCCTGGAGTATGGACTGGTTTGATCTTCTTGCAGTCCAAGGCACTCTCAGAATTTTCCTCCAACACCACAGTTCAAAAGCATCTATCTTCCTTCGCTCAGCCTTCCTTATGGTCCAGCTCTCACAGCCATAGGTTACTACAGGGAATACCATTGCTTTAACTATGCGGACCTTTGTTGTCAGTGTGATGTCTCTGCTCTTAACTATTTTATCAAGATTTGCCATTGCTCTCCTCCCAAGAAGTAGACGTCTTCTGATTTCCTGGCTGCAGTCAGCATCTGCAGTAATCTTTGCGCCTAGAAATACAAAGTCTGTCACTGCCTCCACTTTTTCTCCCTCTATTTGCCAGTCATCAATCAAGCTCGTTGCCATAATCTTTCATTAGCTTTCATTAGCTTTCATTAGCTGCCAATTATTCACAGGAACCCCAGGAAGACTAAGTCAATTGACAGAATACTATTTTAATCCCAGTGTCCCCAACCTGGCATCAGGATGGGTATATTCTTGAAGGTTAAGGATCACAGTTAACATTTGCAAGGTTGAAGGAAAGAGAAAATGAGGACAATATGCAGCAAAGTGGATGGACTCTGTTATTGGTGATGGATGTGCAGTTGAAAGATCTGAAGAACCAGTTTGAGGCCAAATGATGAGGAAAATCTATATGTGTAGTTGCTAAGAGTTGACATCAACTTGATGGCACGTAATCAAAATGGGTGGAGCCACATCATACATATGGGAAAGACATGATTTGGGAGGCAATTCTAGATCTATATTTCACTGTGATAAGCCTATTTAAAGTCACAACTGTTGGCTAATCTTGGAAAAGTCAGTTAGGTGACTGGAAAGTGTTTGATTGGGAGATCAACTGGAAATTTAGAGCTGTAGGCTCTTCTGAGGACATCACAATAACATCCTGGAAGAAGAGAGTGACAAACTATTTCTATATTTGTTGTTGTTCAGTCGTTTAGTCGTGTCCAACTCTTCGTGACCTCATGGACCATAGCACGCCAGGCCTTCCTGTCCTCCACTGTCTCCCGGAGTTTACTCAAATTCATGTTCATTACATCGGTGATGCTATCTAACCATCTCATCCTCTGCCGTCCCCTTCTCCTTTTGCCTTCAGTCTTTCCCAGCATCAGGGTCTTTTCCAGTGAGTCCTCTCTTCACATTAGGTGGCCAAAGTATTTGAGCTTCAGCTTCAGCATCTGTCCTTCCAATGAGCAGTCAGGGTTGATTTCCTTTAGGATTGACTGGTTTGACCTCCTTGCAGTCCAAGGGACTCTCAAGAGTCTTCTCCAGCACCACAGTTCGAAAGCACCAATTCTTCGGCACTCAGCCTTCCTTATGGTCCAACTCTCACAGCCATACATTACTACTGGGAAAACCATAGCTTTAATTATACGGACCTTTGTCGGCAAGGTGATGCCTCTGCTTTTTAATATGCTGTCTAGGTTTGCCATAGCTTTCCTCCCAAGGAAATATTTCTATATTACTGCCAGGAAAACTGTAGTCAAGGAAGACTTTATTGTATCTCTTTTAGGGTTTAGACTCCAGTTTTCATTCTTCCCACCTGAAAATAGCAGGAAACGGTGTGCTCAGATTTTAACAATTGTGGCCTCAGAGCTTATGGGTTTTCTCCAGTTGTCCACCTTTGCTTTTGATGTTGTGGGTTAAAGTTTTCCTTGAGTCCAGCTGGTCTGATGAATTCTGAGCAATGACCTCTGGAAGCCATCCGCCTCCCTCCCCTTTGTTCTGAAAGGCGGCTTAAGCATGATGGAAATATAACTAATAAAAATGTTTAAATGCTGTTGTCATTCCCAACTATCCTTGTGTCAAGGGCTGCAAGCACAGGTCAGCAAATGAAATTGGATAAATGTGAACAAACCAGGCTATTTCACTGTTTCTTTTTTTATTCTATTTGTTTTGGGGGTGGAGAGGCGTGCCACGTCTTTATAAATGAGAGAGAAGAATGAATTTTCTTTTTAAATTACGGGAGAAAAATTCATTTTTCCCTCCCATTTATAAAGTCGTGGCACTCCTCTCCATCTGTGAAAGAAATAGAAAAGAAAAAGGACTGAACAAAATTCTTACAATTTTGCAACAGCTGCATTCGTTGCAGTTATTCTTGGCATTGAGAAATGCATATAACAGCTTGCTGTTAAACTTGAGAGGCTTCTGAGGAAAAAAAAATCTGATTCCAGAAATGGAATCTGACTTCTAAGAATTCTAAATAAAATCCTCTGCCTGCATGGATGTTTCTATCAGTTTTACTTTTCCTCATATTCAGATTGTTAAAATCTCAACTTTTTTCTCTGGTAATCGTGATGGCTGGTGCAAATGTTGGGAAGCTACTACCACTACAGGATGACTTCTGCAGGATAAAAATTAAGATAATCTTTTAATTATTTTATATCTTTATTTTTAGGTATATAGGTTTATAAGTACTCTGATGTTTTGTTTGGCTGTCTGTTTATTTCTACGTTTGCTGGGCTCAGGCCATAATAAAAGTTGGTTGATTGATTGATTGATTGATTGGAACATCTTAAGGTTGAGCTTGCTATATATTGGGACTTGTTACATGGATCTCCTTTCTCTTTTTTCAGATTCTTCTTTTTATTTTTGTCTGATAATTTCAATTATAAAAACAAAATTACGATCAAAAAGACACTTCACCATTCACTGGAGCAGCTACATTTTAAAACTCCAATTGTTTAGAGCAGAGCTTTCCGAACTGTGTGTGGCGACACAAAAGTGTGTCGCCACACACAGCCTGACACACCACCCGGAAGTGGCGGTGCGGGATCAGTGCTTCTGCGTTTTAGCGGAGGCTGCCGCCGCTGTGCACACGCGTGCCGCCGCCATGTGCGCACCGCTGCATGCCCCCCGCGCCGCCGCCGCGCTGCCGCCACCACTGGTGTGTCACCAGCGGCGGCACTTTGGAAAGCTCTGGTTTAGAGTTTATCTGTTTTTGCTATTTCATTTACTGTAAACTATTATGCCTGCAGGAAGAATTAGGTTACATTATATTTAAGCAAATAGAATTCAGCACAACATAGGTTAAACATTTATTAACTTTGAAGTTTTTTGTCATTAAGAGTAATTCTATTTCCAATTGGGCAAGAGGTTCATGTTGAGTCTGAGCAACATAATCCCACAATCTGGATTTTCCTACATATGTACCAGTACCAATAACAATGACAACAACAATAATAATCATAATAGCAGCAGCAAGAATTTGGTCCCTTTAAGCAAGATATAATGGATGCTGTATTATATCTTCCCTACCTGAAGATTTAGCTCCAGTGACACATTAATACAAACATAAATGGAGCAAATATCTTGTGCTTCATGGGAATAACAAAGGCCTGATTAATCTGATACATGGCGAAAAGACACTTTTGAACCTCATTAATACATGAGCAGAAGTCAATGGAAGAAAATGGATCTTGTTAACTTGCTTCTTTGGTATCTATAAGCATCTCATTTGCCTTAAACATAAGAACCTGGCAACACTATTTATTCAATATAGCATAATTAGGGATATTAGAGAGACACTCCTTTACATGCAGCAGAACTATTAATCTGTGATTCCTTCCAGACTAAGGACGATGGAAGGGATCTGGCCAGGAGGTGGACACAGCTCTGAAAAATAAGACGGGCTCAATATTGGAATAAAGCAGTGGGTTGCCCCAGCCTCCCTCCTTTGATGTGGGATTTTAGTTTGCTAAATTAATTGTGTGTGTGTGTGTGTGTGTGTGTGTGTGTGTGTGTGTGTGTGTAATAGAGGCTGGTGCTTTAGTTTCCAATGGGCATGGTAGAAAGTAGAGCACCAGCCTCTATTACCAGCTAGAGACAAGCTCCAGTCCAGGTCTTTGCATGGAAATCTGTTTAAGGAAAGGTTCCCCTGTGCAAGCACCGAGTCATGTGACCCCTGGGGAGACGCCGCTTTCACAACGTTTTCCTGGCCACCTACCACTCTGCGCCACACGAGGCTCTAGGAAATCTGTTTACCTGCCCAGAGAAGAAGAAAAAAGGAAGCAAGTTGAAGGGAAACTGGTAGTGATAGGGAACGATGAAACCTGCTTGTTGCCTTGCAAATTAATTAATTAATTAAATAAATTTATATGCCGCCCATCTCACTATATAAGTGACTCTAGGCAGCTTACAGATAAAAAGAGAATAAAAAATCTACAAAAATCTACAAACTTAAAAAGTCGGAGAGAGCATACCCAAACCACCAACCCTCCCCCCAGGGCTGCATACAACCATCGGATCCCCTGCTAGGTGGCAGAGCCAGGTCTTAATGCTCTTCTGGAAGGCCAGAAGAGTGGGGGCCAACCTCAACTCCGGGGGCAAGGTGTTCCACAGGGTGGGGGCAATGGCAGAAAAGGCTCTCCTCCTGGACCCCACCAGTCAGAATTTTTTTGGCTGACAGGGTTCATAACACGTCTCTCCTGCTGGACTGAGTGGGACGGGTCAATGTAATTGGAATGAGATGGTTCCTCAGGTAACCTGGGCCCATGCCATGAAGGCTACTTTGTGACTAGCCCGACTTGCTATGGTAGCCATTTCATTAGAACCCATACCCAAACCTGCTCTCAGAATGAAAGATGTGCCCATTGGCCCTCCCAATATCTTTATGAGAACATTTATTGTTTTCAGAAAGGATGCCCTTTATCTCATGTCAATGATTTTTCACTATGTAATCTCCAATATCATCAATGCAATTTGATCCAGTCAGCTTTACTTTCACTTTGAATTAGCCCAAAGGCATACCTCTGTCAATCCCTGATTGGCTGGGATCTCTTTTTGTGCCATGGACCCCTTTGAGAATCTGGTGAAACCTATGGATTCTTTCTCAGAAAAAAAAAATTCTATTTCAATGCATAAAATAGAAACCATAGATAGAGGCTGTATTACAAAGGAAAGTAATTATGCTCAAATACAGTTATCAAAACATTTTTAAAATAATTCAAATTGTAAACAGTGAGATTTATTGAAGTTAACAAACGTCTTTTGAATCTAAAGCCCATAAATTGCTTTGTTCCCTACATCGTTATTAAATGAAAAGCTTAAATTCAGTTAGAGGTTAAGTGAAAATAAAGTTGAAATTTCTTTTTCCCCATCCAAATTTATGGATCTCCCGAAATCGTGACCCTAAAAGATGGGCAAAAATAAATGGGAATAATTGGGAACAATGTTGATGCTAATATTAATACTGCAGAGTGGTCCAACAGAAGTTATTTGAAATAACTAATAAAAAAAGAAGAATCCTAGACAATCAGCATTTGAAGGGACCTATATGACCTTGTACTGTACTTGAATTTGTCATCGAACATGACAAAGGAAGTTAAAATTCTAGAAAAATATAGTTTTAAAAATGTAAAAGTGTAAGGTCCTGGAACAGAACCTTCCATGGAGGACCTGGGGGGAGGTCACGCATGCCAGAGAGTACGTGACCACAGCCAGTTTCAAAAGACAATGGTGAGGGGAAACCCAGACAGACGATTGTTAGCGCCCATCAACTACAATCCACAAGGAGAACCCTGAGCGAGATGAGGAGCGGGGCAGCACACCGATGGCTGATACTGACATCACCGCCAAAAGACTGACGGGGGGGGGGGAGAGGAATCAATAAAACGAACCGGTTTGGCGGGAACAGGCACTCAGATCTTTGAAACTGGTTTGGATTACTTGGTTCCTTATTAAACCTCTATCTGCAACACTTGCATCAAGGAGTCTTTATTGGGAACTAGAATCTGAAACCTTACAAAAAGGCCCCATAATGAGACCAAAAATAGGCACAGAAATGGCCACTCTTAATGAATTATTTCTACCCCTGCAGTGTCTCTTTCGGTATTAACTACTCAGCTGAGGAAAGATGAAGATCTTGATAGCCAGGCACGGCAGATGAAAAGTACCCTTTGGAGAAAGTCTAAATTTAGGAATGCAAATGTACAGTATCTACCTTTACACAGTCCAAATTTGGAAAACAGACATATCATGATTTTGATATCCATGAATAAATCTCTAATATTATCTGGAAATAATTTGTGCCGGTGGTTGACCAAATAGACAAATATTGTGAAAATGGAAGGAAGTTGGATTTGGTTCATCAAAATAGAAGGAGCATAATAAGAACTTTGGGAACATTTGGTGACTGGCCTTCTGTAAGACCGTGAAGACCTGGTTATGTGCCTGGGCCTGGGGCCCCGAGTGTGTTAAGGACCCTGCTACTTGCTATATTAACATTTATTTATTTTATTTATTTATTTATTTTTATTTATTTATTATTTCAATTTATTCCCCGCCCATCTCCCCTGCAAGGGACTCTGGGCGGCTTACAACAATTGAAAGTTTAAAAACTATACAATAACAATATCTAAAAATACATCCAATAATAATTTACATAAAAACCAAGATGGATTGGGGACCGTAGGATAGGTCGTATTACTACGGGGCCAGCCAACCCCAGGAGGCACTGCCGCCTCTGTCGTCCCAGGCCAGGCGGCAGAGCCAGGTCTTAAGGGCCTTCCGAAAGGCCAGGAGGGAGGGGGCCATTCTCACCTCCGGGGGCAAGATATTCCATAAGGCGGGCACTATCGCAGAGAAGGCACGTCTCCTGGACCCCGCTAGATGGAATTCTCTTGTTGAGGGGGTCCGAAGCATGCCCTCTCTGCATGCACGGGTGGGGCGGGCCGACGTTATCGGGACGAGACGGTCCCTCTATAGCAACTGTTTACTCAACAACCATATATATTTATTTTGTATTGTTTTAATTGTTTTATGTTTTTTTATGATTGTACGCCACCCAGAGTCACTTGTTGGGATGGATAGCTATAGAAATCAAATGAATGAATGAATGAATGAATGAATGAATGAATGAATCAATCAATCAATCAATCAATAAAATGTTGTTGGGACTACTATTTATTTATTTATTTATTTTTATTTATCATCATATTTATATCCCACCCATCTCCCCCACAAGGAGGGACTATAATTGGACTGCATAACTCCATACAGCTACATGATGGCAGAAAACAGATACACAGAGCTCTCTGTTGCCATCTAGGAGTGACTTGGATTTTTGCAGCCCAGATATGGTAGCCCTACTTTTGTGAAACCCAGCTGAGGTGTGGGCTTCAGAAACAAAAACTGTCAAATTGTTTCAATAGAACTTTGACATTTTAGAATAAAAGACAAACTATGAAGATGCAGAGTTGTCCCTTAAAATAAAAGCCATCTGCTAAACCAACAGGGAGCCATTTTAAAGGCACAACTAATGAGCTGGGTTAGCCCTGAGCCATTGCACAAACTGTGGTTCCTGTGATTCTGAAGGCGAGGCAAATGAGAGGAAAACTGTGAGGACAAAAATGCAAAAAAATTCTGCTCAGCACATGTTCCGCAGAAACAAAACTCCAAGCATCAAGGCACCAAACCAGGAATGAGGAACCTGGGATTTCCTATGCCGAACTCTCAGAATCCAACTTAATTGTCATGAGAGTAGACCTTTGCTCTTGAAGAACTATCCTTCTTAGGTGGGCCCTTATTTGTCTGGCCTTGAATGCTTTACCGCCTATATTCTCAAAGCTTGGGTGAATGGTGGCGGGCTTGGCTAGTGATTTGGTCTGACATCTCACCTAAAGCAGTAGGCACTTCCGTTGGCTGCCTCAAGGTTTCCAGAGGGAAGTTCTATCTTCCTCTGAAAAGGAGTCCTTGGGTGGGGGTGGGGGTGGAGGGGAAATGATCGTTGCAGGTGGTCCTGTATTTATTTATTTATTTATGTTTCAATTTATATACCGCTCCATCTCCCCGCAAGGGAACTCTGGGCGGTTTACAATACAATGTATTGTGTTGTGTGATGTATGTGTGATCCACCTTCCTTACCTTGTGATTTTGCTGTAGGATAGCTGGTTTCATTCAACCAAGAGAAGGACTAGGCACATGTGATCCATCCCAAAGCAGCATAGGCACCACACGTCCAAAACTCTTGCTTTTACACCTGTCCTTTTATTACAGCTTAACACTCTGGGGTGGAGGTTGCCCAACATGCTAGGCTAAAATACGGCTGCACAGTTTGTGGCTCAGCAGAACTCAGGCATTTGGGCTAATTGATGGCTGCCTATCGGAATTGGGTGGATCTGGACATTTGGGTAATTCAGCAAACTATGGTTCACCATATTGACGAGGGTTAGTGAGCTGTGTGAACACAACCAGAAAAAGAAAAAGGAGGCAGCCAGCACCCTTCTGATGACACTTAGAGAGGCTCGCTGCTTGAATAACCGAAGTAGGAGCTCATGGTTTAATTCCACTTCAATCTTAACAGTATTATTTTAAATAGTTTCTTGGAAAGCAACAGGAGACCAAGATCACCTTTGAGAGGTGGTCCTTCCTTTTCTCCTTCCTGCCCCACCTCCTTTACCAATCTCCAAGGGCAAGTATTATGAGATGACCCACCCAGCTCCCTCATCCCCCCTCTCCATTTCTTCAAGAAAAACACTGGCTTTCCTCACAGACAGCTTGATTGGGTTACATTTCTTGCTTAGATTATGCAAGGCTGTAAGAGAGACACAAAAGAAGAGACGAGCACAGCCTCTAATTGAATTCATCATCCCTTTCAATAGAATGGCTGAAAACCTACAACAGAAGATTGGTTTGGTATTCTGCTAACATAATCCACCTCCATTTACATCAGAGATATCTGCTAGCAATCCAGCCGTGCGCTCACATCACTTTGCATGCACATCCACGGGGTTGGTGCTGGCAAGAACAACGATATGTCACAATGGCTAATTAAATCACAGTCTCACCCAGTACTCTGCAAGTGGCAGGACTAAAGGAAGGCAGAATAAAAGCTACTATACTAAGGATGATTCCATATGTGGCATCATCAAGAAGCATTTTGGGTCTATTCCAGCCTTCTGTTTCTTTCCTTGGTCCAGCCAACTTTGTCACTTACATCCATAAGGGCTAGAAACCTAATATGGTGGATCAGTAGTCTCAAATTCTTATTCTTACTCTGTGGGAGAATGTCTGAAAATAACCCCCTTGGAAGGGCTGGCTCTGAGGTCTGTGCAAGCTTTGATTCAGTCTCAAAAAAGTACCCCCTAGGGTGTGGGAAGCCAAGCACCTATCTGCAATACTTTAAGGCAAGGTGTCCAGGGGTATCTGCAGGGGCATCAAAAAAGAATAAGATGGCAGCCATGACTAGATGATCAAAGCCACCATCTGGACTTTTACTCCCCCTGCCCCTGGTAGATCTCTCCTGCAAGTCTCCTATTCTGGGGAAAGGCGTGGCTGCTTTAAAGTGTTGCAAACAGAGCTACAGTCACACTCCTACATATTGTGAGGCTCTTCTTTGGAACCCCTTGTACTATATATGATTAACTGGGAACAAGTTATTTTGAAATTATTCGATTATTTCCAGACATTCGTAAAAATAACAATTACACCCAATTCAAAGAAACTGAGCAATTCCCCATGGTGCTGTCCATTAATGACAGAGGAGAAATGTGTTTTGTTTGTAGTTTTTACACAAATTAATAGGAAAACTGGAACACAGTTACATTTTGGTTTGGCGCACACAGAGTTATATGGTGGAAATCTGGATATACAATGTACAGTATAACTACGGGGAATTGCCTACAAAAAGCATGTATATAGAGATTAACTTGTTCCCAATTAATCATATATAGTACAAGGGGTTCCGAAAAAGAGCTTCACAATATGTAGGTGTGTGGAAAAAAAATAGGAGGAGGAGGGAGTATTAGGTATGTTCCCTGTGTTGAGTTATTTATAAAAATAATAAAGGTGGGATAAAAAATCTAAAAGAATGGGAAGATTAGATAGATAGATAGATAGATAGATAGATAGATAGATAGATAGATAGATATAGAATATTGCAGTTATTAATTTTTTTGATGGTATTTGCAACTCAGCTAAATACAACAATAAAAAAATCCACACAAACATGAATGCATTTTTTATACCTTCAAATCAGTCTTGACTGATGACAGCTACACGGACAAGTCCCTGCAGTTTTCTTGGCAACATTTTCAGAAGTGGTTTGCCCTTGCCTCCTTCCTGGGGCTAAGAGAGAGGGACTGGCCCAAAGTCAGCTAGCTGGCTTTGTGCCTAAGACAGGACTAGAACTCATGGTCTCCCAGTCTGTAGCCTGGTGCCTTCAACCATTACACTAAATTGGCTCTCTAAACATGCAAATAGAGAGAAGTATGCACAAAATGGAAAAAAAATGGCATGCAAAGCTTTAGGCTCACTAGAAGAATGGCTACGAAAATGCATGAGTTAGGAGAAGTATGAATATTTGTGCATGGCATTTCTACCGAATTAATAAACAGAAGGCTGAAAAGAAATTTCACTCAGCAAACTGAGAATTTCAGTGATCACCAAAAAGGCGGAATCAGTCATCTTTAATTATTACAGGTGGAATGTTATTTTTTAATTTAGAATCAATTTCTAACATTTTCCATACCCGCATCTTGATGTCATGATACAAGTTATGTACAGTAATGCTTCGTGTCATTTGTGCAATGATGTCACGATGCACATGACATCACTTGCTCCCCTTGCCCCACCATGAACACCCATGCTGGAGGAGATCTCTCTTGATGTCTTCCCTTGGGATTGATTGTAGCATGGGAAGCCAGGGAGGCTGTAGATTGCTGGAGAAAGGATTGCATCATGAATGAAAGGACACTTCTGCTCTCCACATTCATCACATGTCACTGGAAATGTCTTCCCTTTAAGAAACATAATAAAAAACAATTTATTTTCCATTACACTGAATGCAAATGAAGGACACTGAAATGCAAATGAAATTTTCGACCCAATACTAATTCTATGCATACTGTCAGGAGAACAATCATGGCAAGAAAAATGATTGAAGCCTTAGTGATGTCTTTCTGAGTATGCATTACAGGTTTGGAGTGCAATTTCTCCAGTTTTCCAGTTTATCCCTCTTTGGAACAGATGTTCTCAGGTAGCCATCCCAGAGATTAGGGAAGTTGAGTGGAGACCGGAAAGTAGATTGAAAGAAATCAACTCCCTAAAGAGTTAGATTTGTCCACTTCTAAGTCAAAGATGGGGAGGGGGTTCTCACTGTAGGAATGAAATGAAGGAAGACTAATCACCTCGTTTCCACACAATAATGATCAATATGAATGTAATTACCCCTGTTCCTATTTGGCATAGCTAGAGAGAATAGGGCAGCACCATTTGCCGAATAGGTCTCATTATCCTCCTTTACATATTTATTACAACTCTTTAGACTGATCCATGCAAACACAGTGCAATGAGCCAATGGGGAGAGGACCAGCCATCCAAGGACTGTCAAGTGATCGGCAGAGATTGGACAGGTCCTGATGAAATAAACGTTGGCTGCTGACTCTTCCAATTTTGTTACATTCCTTTGTGTCACTGAAAGAGCCTTGTCCAAGATTGAGATATTTGAAAACTGTCATCTTTCATAAATATCTACTTTGAGTGACAGGCCATTCCCCCCGCCCCCCTGCCTCCTTTCTCTTCTTTTGAAAGGTACCGAGATGGCACCCAGCCTGCGGAATTTCACATGGCTTGTGATGGGTTGATTTTTGCCTTTTCTCTCCTTCCTTTTGACAAAGGAGCTGAAAAGTGACAGGGCCCAAATGTAGAAGGCAGCCAAGAGAAGCAAAAATGCCCAAGGTGGAAATGATAATCAAAACAAACAAACAAACAAACATTCTCAAACTTGGCTCTGAGTTAGCCTTGCCCAAGTAGAGTCTTGGCATCTACTAAAAAAAAAAAAGGTAAAGGTACCCCCCGCACATTTGTGCAGTCGTGTCCGACTCTAGGGGCCGATGCTCATCTCCGTTTGTTAGCCAAAGAGCCAGCGTTGTCCGAAGACGCTTCCATGGACATGGGGCCGGCATGACACGCGCGGAACGCTGTTACCTTCCCACCGAAGTGGTACCTATTCGTCTACTTGCATTTGCACGTTTTTGAATTGCTAGGTTGGCAAGAGCTGTGGCTAGTGCGGGAGCTCACTCCGTCACGCGGGGCTAGGGATTCGAACCTCCGAACTTGCAATCTTCCGATCGACAAGCCTGGCGTCTTACCCACTGAGCCACCACGCCCCTCTGGCATCTACTAGGGGACTGCAAAGTCATAATGCCAGATGCAAAAATATTTGCCGTGTCTTGTTTGGTGCAAACATATTATTAGGTTTTGGGGGTATGACTTTTATTTAGATTACATAAATGTCAGCTTATGGTGGCACTGATGGAGGACTTTTCCAGTTTCATCCTCAGTACAGGCACCTGAAAGAGATAATGACAGGCCTGAGGTCATTCAATGAATTCCATGGCTGAGTGGAGACTTGAACCTGCTTTTCCTAGTTCTAATCCATCACCTTAGTCACTCCACCCTCCTGTGTTGTCATAAGTGGAAGGGTTCCTACCTACACCTTCTTCTCAAAAGCCTTCCCTGGTAACCGCATTCTTAATGGGAGTTTCACTATCTTGACATTAGTGAATTTGAAATGAAGCCTATGTTTACTTCACTTGTTTACATCCATGCTGGGTTTCCTTCTTCCTGATAACTTCTTGGGTATCTTTCCATTTATCTGCTAATGCTGGAGGTTCTGAATGTCCACATTACCTTTAGAAATGTGCATTTTTTTCAGAGAAAATGCATCCTTTAAAAAGATATGTTTAGAAATGTACTGTATGTATGTACATGTGTATCTCCCTCTACAGTATGTGTGTGTGCTATTTCACTGTGGAAAATAATCTTAATCAATATGGTGTGGGCAGAATGGATTTATAAGAACATGTTTAATATGTTTTTAATAGTGGTTTTTAGTATGGTCTTTAATGTTATTGTTTTTATTTGTATTCTGTTTATTGTTTTTATGTTTTAAAATTGTTTGTGAGCCACACAGAGTCATGTAGATGAGAGAGGCAGATATATAAATTAAATAAATAAATGATGAGATGATGCAGAAATAGTCTAAGTTGCAGATCCTCAGCAATTAGATTCTAGGAACCAGTAAACTTGATTGTTGGCTCACAAAGCCCAATGGTTCTCAACTGGCAGAGGTTTGACTTCACCAATCAGAAGGACTATGAATAGCTGAGCAGTGAAATTCATGGGGGCAGGGATCAAGTCTGTAATAGCCATAGAAGACATGGACAAAAAAATTAGGCATCTAATATCTTTATCCAAGAGACAAAATAACAAGTTCAAAGGAGCAAGGTCTGAAGCTGTGATGTTACAGGTTCCCAGATAAATATTAAACATTGGGGTTTGTTGACTGAGCACTCCAGAGTCTTCATATTCCAAAATAGGACAGTGCTCTTAAAGCACATAACCTAACCCTTTCCAGAGGCAGTATATGGAAAACATCTAATAGCATCAGGAACTGGTAGTATTAGGAACAAGGCCCAGAGATCTGATTGCTGGAAGTCTGGGGTCTTGACCCTCTGTAAAAACCTCTACAGAGCTGGGTTCATGGATGACCTGCTCATGATCATGATGGACTCTCTCCTGGTATGATCAGAAACCTAATAGATGCTAAGGTAGGGGAAGAATTTTGGTAGTGGTGATGGTGGTGAGGAATTATCCCATCTGATGGGGCTTAATTCTCAATTCATACATTGCTTTTCAACAATTCACACTTAACGAAAAGCAGGAGCAAAAAAATGAAATTAATAAAAAAAAAAACATAAAAATAAATTTCAGGACTCCAGAGATGGCTCTTCTAAAAGAAAAATCATTCCCTACCCTCCTTTCATTTCTCTCTTGCCAGGGCAGTGACTCTGAAACTGATTGTGAGGTCACAATCTTACTGATGAAAAAAACGGTGTGAAGACACGAGCCTGGGAAATTCTGTGTAGAATGCAACCAAAATGGGCCATGTTTCTGACTATGGCTTTTTCTTAACAAAATTGAAGTGTCTTTACAACATGTCTTTCCCCCTAGAAACTCAAAGAGGCATAGGCTGTTCTCTCTGTTCATGCTGTCAACACTAATCCTATGAGATAGGCTGCAGTTGGTAGGGTGTCTATTCAGGGTGTCATCCAAAAATCTTCATGGCCTCCTCAGTCTTCATCTGATGCAGTTGGCAACCTAGAACCAAATACCTGTGTGCAATTCTCCAACTGGTTCTATGCAATCTGCTGACTCATTTCAAATGTCCTCTGGATTTCTGGCGAGAGTAGGAATGTTTCGCCCCTTTCTAGCTCTCCCCTGCATAGGGAGGAAGCAAGAAAGAGGATAGAAATGTCAATGAAAAAGAAAACAAAGTGGCTGTTTTGCCCACTTTTTAGCTAATTTTATTTTTCATTTTAGTTTAAAATATACTGGCCACTTCTGGATACTACCCTGCTTAAGAAATACAAAATTATTTTGCTTAGCTTGGTGTTTGTTCTATCCCCATGCCATAAGCCTGGTTTATTTGGTGCCGTGTTAGTAATAATCAGACAAACAGTGGCAGTGCTATTTCTGATACATACCATAAAGCAGAGCTTTCCAAACTTTTCATGTTGGTGACACACTTTTTAGCCATGCATCATTTCGCGACACACTCTTACAGCAGGGCAGAAGGCAGGCACTAGGACCTGCGCGGAATCACAGCAGGTTTGGAGGCAGCAAGGCACAAGGCAGGCACTAGGACCTGCGTGGAAACCTGGCAGGGCAGGTTTGGAGGCAGCAAGGCACAAGGCAGGCACTAGGACCTGCGTGGAAACCTGGCAGGGCAGGTTTGGAGGCAGCAAGGCACAAGGCAGGCACTAGGACCTGCGCGGAATCCTGGCAGGGCAGGTTTGGAGGCAGCAAGGCACAAGGCAGGCACTAGGACCTGCGTGGAAACCTGGCAGGGCAGGTTTGGAGGCAACAGGGCACAAGGCAGGCACTAGGACCTGCGCGGAATCCTGGCAGGGTTCGGAGGCAGCAGCAGCCATGACACACCCAGACACTGCAGCCGACACACTAACGTGTCCCGACACACAGTTTGGAAAGCTCTGCCATAAAGGATGTCATGCAGCCCATCATATCTTATAGAGTTTAATGTGCAGGTACTCAATTGTGGTAGTGCTTATAACCCTTCCCTGTAGATTTTAACCTTCCAGGTGTGAGGCTCTGCAGATGGGGACAGGTCTTGCATGAGGGATCAAATCATGTCCCCATCATACTTTCAGCTCATATTAGTGAGCTGAACACCTGAGGAAGACTTATGAAAACCCACAAGAGAATCTATTGTGTTATTGCAAGAAGAAAATAAAGATATCTCTTCCAACTGATACCCACAGATGACGAGAGAGTGATAAATGGGTGCATATGCTTGTGTGCAATGCAATTGAACCCATCTGTCTATCTACAAACACATGTACAGTATTAGATGACACATTAATTGTACATTCATCAGGATAAAGTGTCAAGAAGTTAATGCAAGTTACCTTGTAATTTAGCTTTATTGCTTATACAGTGATGGCCATTACTATATTACTATCATTTAATAAAGTGGATTATTCCGGGATAACTAATGTCACTGCAAAATATATTTCCATCTAGGCTCTATAATTCTCATGGCAAGTTAGCAATGATTTATGTTAACCTAAAGAAGCTGCCATGGACATGTTAGCTTTCCCCCTTTGCTAGGGGTTTCCTAAATGGTCACACTATGCATGTCTTCATACATGTCTCAACTTATTTCCATATTTCCAAGGGAGGGAGTATTTTTGCACCATGATACCCTTGTCCCCTGAACAGGGAAGTGTTAGAGATCAGGTTTCAACCAAGCATGTCTCACACAAGCTTGAAAGAGGCGGCAGCCTCTGCTGTAACCTAATCTTACTTGCTGTGTGTGGGAGGGGCTGAATCCCGGTTTCCTGTTTCTTTTTCCCTTCTCTTCCTCTTTCTGCTCGGATCTACCAAGGAGGATGGGCCAGCTATGGCTGTTGCCACGTTTCTCATACTTCCATACAGCAAGGCTACATTAAGGAAGACTGTGGGTTTGCTCAGAACCAATTGCTCACATGCATGGACCGTTTCTACTAAGGAACTGTGAGTTACAATAAAATTGTAACTTTACATTAACGTGTGAAATGTGTTTATTTTGTGTTTTTGAACTGATTAAGCCTTGTGCAAGTTTATGGGAACGCTTCTACTCTGCTATATACTAATAAGAATATACTACCATCCCAGAATTCCTACAGGAAGGGATTTCTATCAAGAATTAAAAGCAGGTTTTCACAACTAATTTTGGTTACAAGGGCCATGCTTGAGCCCTTAGACATGTGCCAAGGGCTTCCCTCCAAAGAGGGGGCAAGGCCAGTATAAAACTGATTCAATGTAGTTGATATTTGAGAATTGTAATTTAAGAATTACAAATTGTCAGCAGTATTTGGAAGGGCTCTAGGGGGCCCATTCGAGGCTTTGGAGGGCCACGCGAAGCCGTGGAGCTTCAGGTTATATGCTAGTTTAAGGAGTTCCGATGTCATGGTTTGTTGCCAGACTGATAAAGATTCAGGAACCAGTGAAACAAGCGGGTCTTTTCAGTGACAACAAAAGAGTCACTGTTGTGCAAAGGCTCCTTTGTTGTCATTGAAAAGTCCTGCTCATTGACTGGTTCACAGGAAGATAGAAAGAAAAGAACGAAGTTGCCACCATTATACTTTGGGGATACATTGGTTTTAGAAGGGATATAGTTCAGTTGCTAGAATTCTCATAATCCCATCCCTTTCTTCTCAAAAGCTCTTGCGAAAGAGACTTTATGAGAATTCTGCTTGAAAAAGAATCACTTCTAGTTTTAGGCAGATACCAAAGATCCTGACATCCACAATGGAGCTGGTTCTGCCAATGAAGTGTGTTTCTGCAGAAATGTACTAGAACATTTTTGCTACACTCTGGAGCCTTAGTTGGCTCACAACAAGGGGCGTTGGCATACAATCTTTGAAGGTTCTAGTTTAAAGCTTTGGTAATTGGCTCTCTCTCCAGGAACTATGGAAAAGTTTGCTTCATAATTATAACCATGACTGAGCTTGTTAAAGTGCATCTAAAAGGACATGAGCCAGGGAAAAGAGATATCCAGGCAGGGTTCATATGACAAGGGTATGCTGAACTGTAGAACCTCTGCACGATGTCTTACATTCCTTATCATATTTGTGCAATTTAAACTTGTCAATTCTCCAGGCCATCAGCTTCCAATAGAAACAGAACTTTGATTTCAGATTCACACCCCCTCCCCGAAAATAACCACCCAGATATCTCCACCATTATGGATATAAGAGGACATTTCTTGCCATTTAAAAATGGCACTATTAATGGGGGCCATTAATAGATCCAAAGTTACCATTAAGACTGTCAGCTAACTTTTCTTATGCAAATAAAGGGTCCAACCAAATTTTGGTTTAGGCTGTTCCTTTCAAACAGGTAATATACAATATGTGGATTATTCTTTGAGTATGTTCTGACCACCACCACCCCTCCTCCAGTTAAGCAGCAGCTGTTGTTACCAAGCTGTCACCTTTGTTGCTAGGGAGACTGTGCATATGCCAAACAATGATTGGTTAATTTACCATTTTTCCAGGAGAGTGTATAGACTTCAGTGAGTCTAACACAATGCAAATTTTCAAGAGAAGGGTCCATTCTCTTCTAAGAGTATGATCTCTGGCAATATGGATTTGATCACTAAAGATTTCTTAATAGTAGGCAAGGCTGCTGCAATGGGGAAGAACAGCTTGAACCACATGATTGTGGGGACTGAATCACACAATCCCTTTGTGCATCGCTCCAATTGTGCAGAGGAGCACAGAAAGGCAACACATGGATTCTTGCACTGAGTCAGAAGTAGCCCTGTGCCAGAAGTGTCTTCTGCAGTTTTTCCTCCCAACTCTGCTCATCCAATTTCATAGAAAAGCCATTGCTTTGGATTTTCTGTATTATTATGGTTGGTTGCACAGTCAGCCAGATGTTTAGACTGGATTTGGCATTTTTATCCACCTATTGAGTCCTTCCCAAGGACCTGGGATAGGCAGATGTTGTTGTTGAATGGTATTAAAGGTATTGTTGCAGGATGTAAGCTGTTCCAAGTAAAGCTGCCTTTTGCAATTATTATTATTATTATTGCAAGGGAGGAAAACAAATTAGCAAGATTCTCCCTAGTTTCTTGGACTGTAAAGGCGACGGGGGAGAGATGTACTTTCAGACTTGCAAGATTCTGTTAATGTAACCTTACAATAAAGTTAGAGCTAGTACTTCTGGGTGTGCTTCTTGTCTAGACTACCTTGCAAGTCTGAAAGTACATCTCTCTCCCCACCCCACCCCCACCTTTACAGTCCAAGAAACCAGGGAGGGTCCCTTCTGAGATGTTTGCCATGCCCACATTCCTTCTGTGGACTCAGCTGTCTTTTATCTGACCATTGCCTACTCTGCGGCTCTTCCTCCTGTCTCCCAAGGTCATTCCCACATAGCATTACACATTCAGTTAGCTCAAAATATACTTCCAAAGAAAACCTAAAGAAATTGTTAAACACCCTGAGCATCAGATTATAAACAAACGAACAAAATTGCAATCTTTCCTGCAAAGGAGCAAACTTTCAGGAAATTGGAGGACAGCTCTTGGCACAATATGACAGTTGTCAGTCAAAATGCTTAAACCGATCAGATTAAAACCTATTCAATGCACTCACATTAAGGGGTGTGGTGGCTCAGCGGGTAAGACGCCAGGCTTGTTGATTGGAAGATCGCAAGTTCGGAGGTTCGAATCCCTAGTCCCGCGTGACGGAGTGAGCTCCTGCACTTGCCCCAGCTCTTGCCAACCTAGCAATTCGAAAGCATGCAAATGCAAGTAGATGAATAGGTACCACTTCGGTGGGTAGGTAACAGCGTTCCACGCGCGTCATGCAGCCACATGACCATGGAAGCGTCTTCGGACTACGCTGGCTCTTCGGGTAACAAACGGAGATGAGCACCGGACCCTAGAGTCGGACACGACTGCACAAATGTGCGGGGGGAACCTTTACCTTTAATGCACTCACATAACATGCTAAGCTTGGTAAGTGTTACTTTGCTTGTGGCTTAGTATGTTAATTTCTAATTCTGTATATTATGCAAGTCCAACAAGTGGGTGAAATTGTTAACCAGGTGGTATGAACCCAACCTATTAACTAGGATCTGCATGCATAAAAGATTTCTGGAGATGTACTTTGGATATGGCATTTGCATGATGATCCCAATATCATCCCCAATTCTTTGCAAAGGTTCATTGAAATATGGGAGAAGCAGGAACTGTGTGTATCTGTTTGTTGTTGTTGAATGTGTCTGTATTCTTAACAGAGGGAAAACATTCTCAGGTATTTTCGCATTAACAGTGAAAATGAATTTAGGCATTTCTAATCCATGTTCTTTTCCCTCAAGTGTTAACATTGAGTCACTTTTTTTAATGAGCAATAAAATTCTAATGGGCCATGATCTAGTCAGCTAGGGTAATAACTAGATTCACTACTTTGGAGGTAAGTGTTTAAGATTTCTGAAATAAAATTGTAATGTTATACTCCTAAAGCATGTTAATGACATCAAGTGATGTAACTGTGGAAGGAAGGCAACAGAATGTAAAGCCCAAAGGGGTAGCCTAATAGAAATAATTTTTTAAGGCAATGGCAATCATATAGCTAATGTTTTCCCTGTCCAAGACTGTCCCCATGTTGGTGGGTTTTAGATTACACGTGAATTTCCCCCCCCCCCCCCTGCATTCAGACTTGTTAAACTAAAACAATTAAGAAGATGGCTTTTTAAATGAATCGCCTGGGCTCTTGACCATTTTAACTCTTGCAAACCCAACAGAATTCTCTACTCTTGATTTCTAATGCAAGAACGCATATAGTTTTAAAATAGTTTATTACATTTTGCATCCTGATTATGTTCCGTAATATTTAAAACATTATACAGAAATTCCTTTCTTTTCCTTTCTCTTGCAGCGACCACATTGCAATAATATGGGCTGAGAAACCATAATGTGGCTTTGTTTGGTTCTGTCTTAGTACTATGTGAAGCTCACCACAGTTTGATTTAGGTTGTTGTGTAAACCCGGCCATATCCTTTTTGTAAGAAAACTGTGGCTTACTGGGTCATTGTGGCTTACTGTACAAGGTCATTGAGAAAGCATTGTATTTGCAACCAAAGATGCACAGCATTTGTTTATCTGAGACCTTGTGCGGCATGATGCTTGAACTCCAAATTCTGCCTGGCTTCCAACTATGCCATTATTCCCATGGTACTCCTCTTTTAAATATGGAACCCTTCCTTCCTTCCTTCCTTCCTTCCTTCCTTCCTTCCTTCCTTCCTTCCTTCCTTCCTTCCTTCCTTCCTTCCTTCCTTCCCTCCCTCCCTCCCTCCCTCCCTCCCTCCCTCCCTCCCTCCCTCCCTCCCTCTCTTTCTTTCTTTCTTTCTTTCTTTCTTTCTTTCTTTCTTTCTTTCTTTCTTTTCTTGACCCAGGAATACGTCCACTCCCAGAAGCTTGGAGGGCCTGGAATTTCATCAGGGATGTAGTGCAGAACCAAGTTGGAGTTGATGGGAATTGTTTCTGCCACAACTTCTGTACTGGAGCTTGTTTCTTAGGGATGGGCAAATTCTTCATCCTATTACTCCTTCCCTGATAAAGTTTTATTGAAGATCATAGGGCTGGAAGCCTTATCAACATCAGCTAGAAGAGTTAAAAACATTTATTTAAGGAAAATATTAACAACAAGACAGGAAGATGGTAAGATCAGGAAAAGGTGATGTGCTTCAGTTCCCTTCAATCAAACAATGCCATCTTATTGGGACCCAGGAAGCATGCCTTCACTGTCATGGTGCCTGCCTTCTAGAATGATATCCCCCAGTGATCTGTGTGGCTCCCTACCAAATGAAGTCATTAAAATGTGGGTGTTCTATTTTTTTTCCTTCTTGTATAGTTCTTTTGTGTATATAAATAACAAGAAAGATAGATGAGATAAAGAATGAATAATAGATACTAATAAATTGTATATAGATTCTGTTGGAAGGTGTACTGTATATGTGATAGAGGATAGGTAGAAGCATGTGTTGAATGAAAATAAAAAAAATAAAAAATTAGAAAAAAAAAAGGAAGAATGGTTCTTAGAAAGTTAGGAGAGAAGTAGAAGTCGGGTATAAGACCAGAGAGGGGAAAGAAGGAAGTAAGAAGGAAAAGGAGAGAAGGATGATAAAAATAAAAGTTTAGACACTAAATATTGAATGGAATTGTGTGAATACTATGTATATATAACTTGTTACAAAATGTTTTGTGTTGTATAAAATTTTATGTTGAATGTAAGTAAAATTTTGTTATTAAAAAAGGAAAAAAAATGTGGCTGTTCTAGAATTGTTCTAGAAAGCAGTTTCCACCTACACCATCCTACAAAGTTTTACAATGCAAGAGAAGGATTAGTAACCTAAAACAGTTTTTAAGGAAGCTTCTTCACTGTTCAGGAACATCTACTTGGAGAAACTCTTGATAACCAAGGGCTCACAATTCCCCAGAATACAGTTTGGAAACTGTTCCAGTAATGGAATCAGTCAAGTATGGCATAGCCCGCCCAAGTTAAGATTAAAAAAAAAAAGAACTGGAGTGGAGAAATGTTTCAGTATTGTCCATGCTGGTCAAGAAATAGCTGTTTGATTTGCCCCTCCTCCTTCTGCACAGATGGCAGTTTGGGCTAGAAATCTTTGCATAAGTGAGAATTTGCCTGGGACGGTGGCTGGCCTGCACCCAAGCACATTTCTGCAGCCAAACATTTCCAAATCACTGCCCCAGGTGTGAGCTCTAGGCTTGATCCTCAAGCTCAAGGAAGAGTTCTTGTCTTAGATTCAACAGCACCTCATCTGTCAGAAGCTGCAGCTTTCCTGCTTGATAGCGCCATGATAGCGCCTTTAAAAAGCAGAGACATCACCTTGCCGACGAAGGTCCGTATAATAAAATCTATGGTTTTCCCAGTAGTAATGTATGGCTGTGAGAGTTGGACCATAAGGAAGGCTGAACGCTGAAGAATTGATGCTTTCGAACTGTGGTGCTGGAGAAGACTCTTAAGAGTCCCTTGGACTGCAAGGAGGTCAAATCAGTCAATCCTAAAGGAAATCAACCCTGACTGCTCATTGGAAGGACAGATACTGGAGCTGAAGCTCAAATACTTTGGACACCTAATGCAAAAGGAGGACTCACTGGAAAAGACCCTGATGCTGGGAAAGACTGAAGGCAAAAGAGAAGGGGACGGCAGAGGATGAGATGGTTAGATAGCATCACCGATGTAATGAACATGAATTTGAGTAAACTCCGGGAGACAGTGGAGGACAGGAAGGCCTGGCGTGCTATGGTCCATGAGGTCACAAAGAGTCGGACACGACTAAATGACTGAACAACAAAGCGCCTTTCTTATGGGGAACAATTTTAATGGAATCTAAAGTTTCATTTCACACAGGGGACAGGGAGGTTTCATCATGAGGTTGATATTTCCAAATCTGTGGTAAGTTGGAGGAGAAAGAGAACATCACTTGGCTATGTGCCAAAGGTGAGTAACTCTTAGAAGGTGCCTTAAAAAAACCCAACTGTTTGATACCTTAGAACCTGATGATTCAAATACATCTGAAGCCAAGTCTTGGAAACTAGATTTCATATGGCTTATGTACATCCCCAAACCTATCAATATGCACATTACTGATTCTTATGGATGATAAGTATCTTCTACTAAGAGACTCCAGTGAAGTTTGGAGAAGAACGTCTTCTAAGAGAAGGGAAAATCCTATTTCTGAATCAACATTTCATATTTAAACATGACTTCGTTAAGAGTATAATTATAGGACATTATAGGGAAGGGTCTACCTCCCACACTTTAGCATGTTAACAGTAGGTGTGACAACAACTTCTCAGAATCTCCACAGTAGCTCAAAAGGATGAATTTATACAATCAGCATCCCTCCCTCTATTGCAATCATTTGTAACCCATCATTCACTTTTGCAGTGTAAAATGATACTGCTGTTTCATAGCTTAGTCATGGAGCAGATGCTTTGCATACAGAAGATCCCACATGAAATACTTGTTTCCATGTAGGGCTGCGAAAGATTTTGTGAAGGCTTGAAGAACTGTTGCCAACCAGAATAGACAATATTGAGCTAGATAGACCAATGTTCTGATTCAGTAATCAATCAATTGTCCCTGGGAGCTTTACCAACTGTAAACTTCCTATTGTTTGAGGGGTTTTTTTTAACTGAAGCAAACAATGTTCTTCTGCTTCTGTGGGTATGGCTCCTATAAACCAAACTATAGACCTTGTGTCATTTTCTTCTTTTCTTCTAAGTTATGATCATCATCTACAAAGTGCAGAGGGAAGGACTGGGGCAAGCCCTATTGAATAGTTATCATGTTTTAAGAAAGGGGCTGGAGGTATTTCCACTTATCAAGAACATTTACAGTCCTGTAGATTGCTGCATGCTTTTGCTAGCCTATATATAGCATACACATGATAAGCGGAAGAAAATTATACACATTTAATGCCCTATGAACCTCTAAACTCATCAAAGTTTCCTTCCTTCTAGAGGAATCACTTGTGTCACATAACTGATGCAAGGAGAAAGAGGAAAGGGCTAATATTTCTTGAGGTAATGGACTTGATCCGCTTTGCCTGACTTTGTTATTTTTAGAAAATGTAGATTTTCCACTTTGGCCACATAATGAGAAGTCAGGATACCCTGGAGAAGAAGCTGATGCTAGGGAAAGTGGAAGGCAAAAGGAAGAGGGGCCGACCAAGGGCAAGATGGATGGATGATATTCTGGAGGTGACAGACTCAACCATGATGGTGACGGCCGACAGGAAGCTCTGGCGTGGGCTGGTCCATGAAGTCACGAAGAGTCGGAAGCGACTGAACGAATGAACAACAACAAACAGATTTTCCACATCACACATTGTGATACTCTGAGGTCTGCAGGTATAGGAGAGTGAGAGGAAGGGAGGATGGATATGAGAATGAGGGTGATAGGGAGAAAGATTTTTATTGATCTGAAATATTCAGGCTGCTAATGCCACTTCTCCCCTTCATGGATCACTGCCTTGTCATGGTGAAGAGGCTTGCGTAACTCAATGAAGTCAGGTCAAGACGGACAGGTCAAGACGGAGAGTTCTGACGTGGTCCACTGGAGGAGGAAATGGCAATCCACTCCAGTATCCTTGCCAAGAAAACCCCATGGACACTATCAAAAGGCTAAAAGATATGACGCTGGAAGATGAGCCCCTCAGGTCGGAAGGTGTCCAATATGCTACTGGGGAAGAGCGGAGGACAATTCCTAGTAGCTCCAGAAAGAGTGAAGCGGCTGGGCAAAAGCCGAAAAGATGCTCAGTTGTGGATGTGTCTGGAAGCAGAAGGAAAGTCTGATGCTGTAAAGAACAATATTGCATAGGAACCTGGAATGTAAGATCTATGAATCAAGGTAAGCTGGATGTGGTCAAACATGAGATGACAAGATTGAACATCGACATCTTGGGAATCAGCGAACTAAAATGGAAAGGAATGGGTGAATTTAATTCAGGTGACCATTATATATACTACTGTGGACAAGAATCCCTTAGAAGAAATGGAGTAGCCCTCATAGTCAATAAAAGAGTGGGAAAGGCAGTACTGGGGTACAACCTCAAAAACGACAGAATGATCTCAGTTTGAATCCAAGGCAAACCATTCAACATTACAGTAATCCAAGCCTATGCCCCAACCACTGATGCTGAAGAAGCTGAAGTTGACTGGTTCTATGAAGACCTACAACACCTTCTAGAACTAACACCAAAAAATGATGTCCTTTTCATCATAGGGGACTGGAATGCTAAAGTAGGAAGTCAAGAAATAACTGGAATAACAGGCAAGTTTGGCCTTGGAGTACAAAATGAAGCAGGGCAAAGGCTAATAGAGTCTTGTCAAGAGAACACGCTGGTCATAGCAAACACTCTTTTCCAACAACACAAGAGACGACTCTACACATGGACATCACCAGATGGACAATACCGAAATCAGATTGATTATATATTTTGCAGCCAAAGATGGAGAAGCTCTATACAATCAGCAAAAACATGACCTGGAGCTGACTGTGGCTCAGATCATGAGCTTCTTATAGCAAAATTTAGGCTTAAATTGAAGAACATAGGGAAAACCACTAGACCACTCAGGTATGACCTAAATCATATCCCTTATGAATATACAGTGGAGGTGAGGAATAGATTTAAAGTATTAGATCTGGTAGACAGAGTGCCTGAAGAACTATGGGTGGAGGTTCGTAACATTGTACAGGAGGCAGCAACAAAAAACATCCCAAAGAAAAAGAAATGCAAGAAAGTAAAGTGGCTGTCTGATGAGGCTTTACAAATAGCTGAGGAAAGAAGGAAAGCAAAAGGCAAGGGAGAAAGGGAAAGATATAACCAACTGAATGCAGATTTCCAGAGAATAGCAAGGAGAGATAAGGCGGCCTTCTTAAATGAGCAGTGCAAAGAAATCGAGGAAAACAATAGAATGGGGAAGACTAGAGATCTCTTCATGAAAATCAGAGATTTCAAGGGAACGTTTTGTGCAAAGATGGGCATGATAAAGGACAAAAAAGGCAGGGACCTAACAGAAGCAGAAGAGATTAAGATGATGGGGTATATGCTGGCTTAAAGGGGAAAAACCGAGGCTTGAGAATAAACAGACAAGAATGCAGCTTGTTAGGGCTAACAGTGTTTACTGTTTAGCATAGGGCAATAATGCAGATACAATACATTATCGCAACAATGAAAAAGATGAATATACAGGATACATCATTGTAAAAGGAAAACAAAACTAGAACTTATAAGCAGAGTTCCGTGTATTGATCCCAGGGCCAGAGTTCCTGCCATGGCCTATACCCAAAGCCAGGCATAGCTCACTCTGCCCAGTCCACGGGAAGTGAACACGTGAAGAACTACATGGCTAAAAGACACTAGAAATCAAGAAGACTTAGAACACCATTTTGCATGGTTGTATATTCAGACCTTCTAGCATTCTGATTGGCTGGATGTTAGCTGTGACACACACTAGGCCTCAAAGCACATAGCATGAGTTTCCCCCCTCCTTGCTCGGGGGGGCCTGAGCACGGCTTCCCATAGAAGGAAATCAGGAGGATATCTCTCATGGGAAGATTTCCATTGCTAGCCATAATATGGTACCTTCTCGCTCCTTATCTCATGAGGACGTAAACAACGCCAAGGCTTCTCTGTTATCCAGCCACCTGGCGTTCACGTCACCATGAGAATGCTTTTGCTTTGTACAGGATGCAATTTGCCAAAACACTTTTGCTTTGTAGAGAAACCCAATTTCCAATTTCATATAACCCAATAAGAAATCTGACACCCCTTCAAATTGGATTTCGACACAATGCAAACAATGATGGAAGTTGTTCAAAGCTTTAAAATACATTTGTACAGAAACAGAAACAACAAAGGTTAATACATGTAATAATCATACTATTCAAGTTACAGTTTTTACAACCAATAGTCATCAACACTAGGAAATGGTTTAAAAACACTTGTTACACATATGTATAATGCACAATATACATTTCATGCAATGTTTTATTCAGATACATACAAATACATAATAATACAACTTATGTAGTAATAGAACCACAGGCAAAGAGAAACAGACAAACATTGCCCTCAAATGTTCTGTCCCCTCCTTTGCAAAAAATCGCAGCCAGCATAGATAAGGAATTCCATCCTGTTGCATGCTGTTAGCTGATTTTAAGAAAAAAACCGCAGCTTGGTATTTTTACTTGGGCAAAACTAATTCAGGGCATGTCCACTGCGTTCTGCAGAGTGATATACTGTACAACAAATTAAGGATAAACTTTCCTTTACACAAATGACACTCTGTAGGAAACCAAGAACCATCTCTGTTCTGGGCTCTTGTAACTTCAACACCAAGATAAACGTTTGAATTTGTGCCTTACTCCTTCAGCTGGCAAAACTACCTCAGCTGACTGATAAATTCTTATTCAAGGTGGAAAACTTCAATTTCTAAGCAGAAAACAACTCACATAAGTAAGAAGTCCTACACAAACTTCTACACTTTCTTATGTACCACACAGAAAACAGCACGTGACTGTTCTCACATTCCAGTTAGCATCTGCACCATGCTATCAATGACTGGCCTGCTTTAAAATCCATAAAACACCCTGTTAAGTCAATGAATTGTTTGGGAACTGCCACACATGCAGAGCCACAACGCTTGCCTTACACACACTGTTTCAGGGAGATCTACATTCAAATATGCTGTGCCAACATCACAATATGTAAATGGACACCTGTTTCCACGCTACGCAACCAGAAAACGCACCACACGTCAATATTCTGGCCTAGCTGTGGGTGCATACACTAGATCCACAGTTCACAAACTCCTTCTTGTGAATAAATCCCTGGGCAACACTGGCTTTACACTGCAGAGTATTATCAGAAAGAAATGTCTTTCTGAACACTCATCTGGAACCTACAGCTTACTAAAACAAAAGGATAGGTTGGTTACTTTTAACACTTCACCAAAACTCAAACTGACTATCCACAGCTGTGTTCCAACGTTCTTGCCTCTCAAGGCAGGAGCAACACATCTAGCAAAGACTGGGTTTTCTTTCAGGCAACTTGACACACTGTCACCTGCTAAATCACAAATCTGTCAGGCTTCACACCCTGGAATAAGAGGACCCATGAGGAATGACCACTGTACTTCCTCATCACCATCTTCTTTCCCTAATACCTGACTCCCCCTCCAGGCCCTGCAACTGCTCAGGTGAAATTTCCACTTCCTTCACCTGAGGGGCCCTTTTCACACTCGGAGACTGGGGAACAGAAGAAACCTGAACTGGTTTTTGCCCATCTACTGAACCATGGACAGTAGGTTTTTACACTAGCAATGCAGCAACACTTCTGCAACCTTAGCATGTAACCTTTTCCCAACCAGTAGGCTGCTTAAAAATTAAAGCACTTCTGGAGATTTGGATTTGACCATGGCTTAATGAAACAACAATAAGCCTTGGATTTTAATCAACAACCAACAACCAACAACCTGAAGCACTCTGCTTCCTTGGTTCTTCCTTCTCTGTGACCTGGGGTTGTGAACACACGCAAATGTTTCACAGACATGCAGGCACTTCAGTGAAGGGTGCTTGCCATACCAAAGAAAAATAACTTCTTTTTACAGTTGAATTCTACTACCTGGTTAGTTAGAAACACACTGCAATCAAGGCAGCCTCTCCCCAGACATGGGATGGCACTTGAGCAACTAACAACAGGCTATTTTTAATGGTATCCACAACACCAATACTCAGCTAGAATTTCAACATTGGCAAGTCTTTGGGAGAATACTTTCCTACAAAGCCAATTCTGAAACACATGGCTCAGGAACACTCCACTCCAATCTGACTAGAACTGACCATATTTTCATCCTACTATTGCTACATACACTTCAAAGCGAGCACAGACCTTCGCTTTAGACTTCAACAAGTAGCAACAACACAAGCAGGCATGATCATCAACCAGAAGGAAAATGAAACTTGCACCCCACCATTTACTTGGGACATGGGGGCTAACTAGGTCTCTATGAACCAACTGAAATGGTCTAGTTAACACTCTGTCACTTTGACTAGCAACAGACACAGTCCTGATTTTAGATTGTTTACACACAGTTTACACAATCAAGAAACTTTTGCACATTTCCTGGGTTCTAACTCAGAATGCATTTGGCTATCTGAGACACACTCTCCCATCCCGGGATACCCCAAGTACTTTGTGAAAACTTTATGGATGCATTTATGATGTGGGGAACATTAAACACACAATGTCCTGTCCACACAATCTCCACAGCATCGCACACACTTGAAGTTACAGGTTTGTCTCTAACACACTCAGCCACATGCAGTTTCATATCGCAATGAAACATTCAGCACCAAGTACACTCAGACTTGACCAGGGCTGGAACACTGAGGAGAGAAAAACAACAAGTGTACACATATACATTCTTACACAGAAATATCAGCTAAAATTACTAGCTGAACTCAAGGTTGAAATTTGTAACAATAAGCGTCCATGTTTACAAACTTTACAGCGACCAATTCAAAAACAGAGTCTCTGTAGAGAAATGCTTACACACAGCAGCCGGTAGAGCAGAAAACTTGGATTCGTTGTTCAGCTGACTCCTGGCATCTGGCTTCCCCTCCGTTCGTAAAGCAGGCTTATTGCACTGACAGCTTCCGCTGGACATCAGGGCAGGGAACAGCCTTGTAGAAAGTTTCTGAGAAGCAGCACACCAAAACACGGCTATTGTAAATTCCATACCAGGCTTTACTGCAGCTGGAACGCTTTGTTAGGCAACAGCAACAGACGGCTCCTGGAAGTGACCAGTAGCTCCAGGCTTGACAAAAATCACGCACGCTTTTCACAGCGCCAGAAAAACATGCCTTGTTGTTCAAATGCAGCAAACAAAGTCTTGAACTCACCAAGGTGGGTTATCATAGTCTCACTGGTTGCAGCTTCAAACCATAAAGCTGTCTTGATAGACCACCAAGGGCAACAGAGCTCCTACTCTGTATTAAAGGCTCAAACAGCTCTCAGCACCCATTTCTCAGCCCGTGGGTTGCTGATATTCCGTTCAGAGGAGTTGAGTCCCAAAAGCAAAAAATGCCATAAGCACAGTCCAAACATGCTTGCACTTCTTCAGAAAAATTCTCTGGAGGTGGATTTGCCACTTACTGCCACAAATCTTCTTCTTGCAAAAAGAATGATTCCATCTCCACACACCAGGTCAGATAGTTTGTGCCATCTAAAGCCCCAAATGGCAGACTGACCAGACACTGTTCAGCCATTGCTGACCACTCAAAGAAAACATGTTTATTCTGAAACCAGCCTCTAAAAACAAACTCCCTTGTACAGCCAGGTCCAACGCAGCAAAGAAAACGCAAATTTCTCTCTGGGCAACCATAACCTGATGGGGTATATGCTGGCTTAAAGGGGAAAAACCGAGGCTTGAGAATAAACAGACAAGAATGCAGCTTGTTAGGGCTAACAGTGTTTACTGTTTAGCATAGGGCAATAATGCAGATACAATACATTATCGCAACAATGAAAAAGATGAATATACAGGATACATCATTGTAAAAGGAAAACAAAACTAGAACTTATAAGCAGAGTTCCGTGTATTAATCCCAGGGCCAGAGTTCCTGCCATGGCCTATACCCAAAGCCAGGCATAGCTCACTCTGCCCAGTCCACGGGAAGTGAACACGTGAAGAACTACATGGCTAAAAGACACTAGAAATCAAGAAGACTTAGAACACCATTTTGCATGGTTGTATATTCAGACCTTCTAGCATTCTGATTGGCTGGATGTTAGCTGTGACACACACTAGGCCTCAAAGCACATAGCATGAGTTTCCCCCCTCCTTGCTCGGGGGGGCCTGAGCACGGCTTCCCATAGAAGGAAATCAGGAGGATATCTCTCATGGGAAGATTTCCATTGCTAGCCATAATATGGTACCTTCTCGCTCCTTATCTCATGAGGACGTAAACAACGCCAAGGCTTCTCTGTTATCCAGCCACCTGGCGTTCACGTCACCATGAGAATGCTTTTGCTTTGTACAGGATGCAATTTGCCAAAACACTTTTGCTTTGTAGAGAAACCCAATTTCCAATTTCATATAACCCAATAAGAAATCTGACATAAGAAGAGGTGGCAAGAATACACAAAAGAACTATACAAGAAAGATCTTAATGTCCCTGATAAATATGATGGTGTGGTCACTGACCTTGAGCCGGACATCCTAGAGAGTGAAGTCAAATGGGCCTTAGGTAGCATTACTAACAACAAAGCTAGCGGAGAAGACAGTATCCCAGCTGAGCTATTTAAAATCCTAAAAGATGATGCTGTTAAAGTGCTGCACTCAATAGGCCAACAAATTTGGAAAACTCAACAGTGGCCACAGGATTGGAAAAGGTCAGTTTACGTTCCAATTCCAAAGAAAGGCAATGCCAAAGAATGTTCAAACTACAGTACAATTGCGCTCATTTCACATGCTAGCAAGGTTATGCTCAAAATCCTACAAGCTAGGCTTCAGCAGTATGTGAACCGAGAACTACCAGAAGTGCAAGCTGGGTTTCGAAGAGGCAGAGGAACTGGAGATCAGATTGCCAACATTTGCTGGATCATGGAAAAAGCAAGAGAGTTCCAGAAAAACATCTACTTCTGCTTCATTGACTACACTAAAGCCTTTGATTGTGTGGATCACAACAAACTGTGGCAAATTCTTAAAGAGATGGGAGTATCAGACCACCTTACCTGTCTCCTGAGAAACCTGTATGCGGGTCAAGAAGCAACAGTTAGAACCGGACATGGAACAACTGATTGGTTCAAAATTGGGAAAGGAGTACGACAAGGCTGTATATTATCAACCTGCTTATTTAACTTATATGCAGAGTACATCAAGAGAAATGCTGGGCTGGATGAATCACAAACCGGAGTTAAGATTACCAGGAGAAATATCAACCACCTCAGATATGCAGACGATACCACCCTAATGGCAGAAAGTGAAGAGGAACTAAAGAGCCTCTTGATGAGGGTGAAAGAGGAGAGTGCAAAAGCTGGCTTGAAACTCAACATTAAAAAAACCCAGATCATGGCATCTGGTCCCATCACTTCCTGGCAAATAGAAGGGGAAGAAATGGAAGCAGTGACAGATTTTATTTTCTTGGGCTCCAAGATCACCGCAGACGGTGACTGCAGGCATGAAATTAAAAGCCGCTTGCTCCTTGGGAGGAAAGCTATGGCAAACATAGACCGCATAATAAAAACCAGAGACATCACCTTGCCGACAAAGGTCTGTATAATTAAAGCTATGGTTTTCCCAGTAGTAATGTATGGCTGTGAGAGTTGGACCATAAGGAAGGCTGAGCGCCGAAGAATT
Organism: Charina bottae; assembly: GCA_023362775.1. NCBI lineage: Eukaryota > Metazoa > Chordata > Lepidosauria > Squamata > Charinaidae > Charina > Charina bottae. The sequence goes on from JALMGJ010000010.1 coordinate 5,302,369, forward strand.
GATGCTTTCGAACTGTGGTGCTGGAGAAGACTCTTAAGAGTCCCTTGGACTGCAAGGAGGTCAAACCAGTCAATCCTAAAGGAAATCAACCCTGACTGCTCATTGGAAGGACAGATGCTGAAGCTCTTTGGCCACCTAATGCGAAGAGAGGACTCACTGGAAAAGACCCTGATGCTGGGAAAGACTGAAGGCAAAAGGAGAAGGGGACGGCAGAGGATGAGATGGTTAGATAGCATCACCGATGTAATGAACATGAGTTTGAGTAAACTCCGGGAGACAGTGGAGGACAGGAAGGCCTGACATGCTATGGTCCATGAGGTCACGAAGAGTCGGACATGACTAAATGACTGAACAACAACAACAAACTTCGTGTTGTACGCCAGTTGCGACCTTTCCTGGAGCGGGAGACCCTTCGAACAGTCACTCATGCCCTGGTTATCTCACATATAGACTACTGTAATGCGCTCTACATGGGGCTATCCTTGAAGAGTATCCGGAAGCTCCAACTTATCCAGAATGCGGCCGCACAAACCATCTTAGAAGTCCCATATCGGACTCATGTGACACCATTACTACGCGAGCTGCACTGGGTTCCAGTTTGCTTCCGGGTGCAATTCAAGGTGTTGGTTATGACCTTCATGGCATGGGACCAGGTTACCTAAGGGACCGTCTTATCCCCATTACATCGGCCTGTCCCATCCGGTCATGCAGGGAGGGCATGCTACGGACCCCATCAGTTAAAGAATTCCATCTCACGGGGTCACGGAAGCGTGCCTTCTCTGCAGCAGCGCCTGCCCTGTGGAATATTCTTCCCCCGGAGTTAAGACAGTCCACCTCGCTCCTGGGCTTCAGGAAACAACTTAAAACTTGGCTTTGTCAACAGGCCTGGGGCGGTAAGGAGGGCAAAAACTCCTGGGGATGGCTAGTATAGTAAGATAGTCCTAGAATAGCCCTTCCAAGGCTGAAAGAACACATCGCCTTCTTAATTTTTATATGTATGGTATTTTAAATGGTTATTTTAATGTTTTAATCTTTAATATTTGTAATTTTGATGATTTGTAAACCCCCCAGAGTCCCTTGAGGGAGTTGGGCAGTGAGAAATCGAATTAATAAATAAAATAAATAAATAAACAACAATGCCACTTCTACCAATGATATGCTTAGGATTTAAAGGTTGTTCTCCCACCCTTCACCATTTTGAGACTGAAACATGGGCTATATCATACTATTTATATTCTATACTTAAGAATTTCTGTTCCTGGACTTGTAACTCAAAGTTGTAATCTATTGATACCTCTGATCTTAAATGTAGTGGTTTTTCTACCTCCAGAATCCCAAATACTTTCCCTATACTTGTGAATTCTTCTTTCCCTACCAACTTTCAAAGTATTTCTGTCCTGTTCCTTATTTCTATAAGCTGGGTTGAATCAGATCAAAATTAGGAGAGAAAAGAGAAGAAGCTAAGATTAAACTTGACGTCACCTCCTTCCTCCACTGGTGCATGCCTGGCAAACAAAGTGTTAAATGGGTTGTAATGGGATCCTATGGAGAGACCATGGCAGCCTGGTTATCAGTGGCAATAAATGGATGATAATAGCCCCACTAGAGAGTTATGAAATGGCTTGTCTTTAAGCTGCCAACATGTTTAGTCTCCCTTTTATTATATTCACAGCAGTAATCCGATATGTCCTGACTTCTGTCATCTGTATGTAATGCTTATCAACTCGCCACCATTGATTCACCCTCTTGTCAGGGACAATTATCCCAGAAAGTGCTGAGCTTAAGGCTGAAGCAATATTATGACTAGAAAGAGAACACATACACACACAGACGCACACGCCCCAGCACATCACAGCAAGCGATTTCAAAGCTGACGTCAAAGGCCAGGACAGTGAGTTGAGATGGAAGGAACAAGGGGAAAGCAGAGGAGAAAGGAAGAGATTCTGTGGTCATGCTCCCAGTGTGTTGCTACACATCGCCAATATGAAGGACCCAGGCAGCTGCAACAGCAAGGGTTTTTTTCAGTAAATACCTGTAGTTGATGCCACCGTGGTTACGATCACTCCACATTTGCTCATATTGACCAGAAGACAGATGAACACTGATTGACAGGGGCTCATCCTGGGTGTGATGCATTGTGTTTTTGTACAGAAACGTGAGAACACACCTGGGTAGAGCTCTAGTTTGCAATTTGTTCTCCTCTCTCAAAAAATCAGAGGTGATTGAGCAAAGACGGTTTCAAATATGATTTTGGCATTATGGCTAGTGTGATACTATTTGTTCACCTGTTTCACTTTTCCTATCCAAGTTGCAGTTGTGAAGGAAATAAAATATTTAATGGGAAAAATGGTGAATTGTGCAAAATTTTGCCTTTTATACAGCAGTAATCTGATATGAATGGTTATCTGATTTGCTGATGTAATATCTCCTTATTATGCTCTTCTATACACTAAGTATCCATCTCTTAAAGTCATAACCAGTTAGGGATCCTAGACTGAATGAAATGTTACAATGGGCAAGACAATTATGTCTGCTACATTATGACTTTGCACAGAGTCTACTGAAAGGGAGAGCAATTCATAAGTGATTCTAGTTCATCAGGGATTCTGTAATGCAGTGCTTTCCAAACTGCCGCCGTTGGCGACACACCAACAGCGGCAGCGGCGGTGGTGTGGTGGCACGGTGGCACGCGCGGCGGCGGGGGCGTGCACGGTGGCAGCGCGGGGGGTGCACGGTGGTGGTGGTGTGTACGGCGGTGGCAGCAGCAGCGGCCTTGCTAAAACGCAGAAGCGCTGATGGTGCGCTGCTGCTGCCGTCGCAGCCACCGCCGCTCTACACATCGCCACCGCCGCGCGCGCCCCCGTGCCACCGTCATACACGGGCCCGCCGCCGCGCTTGGTTTGTTTCGCGACACACTAAACTGTGTGTTGTGACACACTAAAGTGTCATGACACACAGTTTGTAAAGCTATGCTGTAATGACTTGAATTGTATCACATTGCCATACAGCCATTGAGACTTGAACACATGATGGTGTCACTAGGAAGAAAATGGATTCAATCCAATTCATAGTTTCTGAACTGGCAAACATTTTGGAGCATCTTTAGTGCCCTTCTTTTGACTCAGTCCTATTTGTAATTATTTGTGCTAGCAAAATATTTGTTATTGTGTTGGGCAGAGTAAGCACAGAGGGAATGCTTTTATACTGAAGGGCCTTTTAAGAGCATAGTATGTATCTGTATGCTTTGCACTGAAAAACATTATACCTCTAAAACTCCAAGCCAGCAACACAACAAATTCCATTGATTTGAACAGTAGCAGAAGCAATTTGCAGTCTTTTTGCCAATTTTTCTCTCAGACTAGCATGTGATGGAAGGAAATACATACAAAAATAGAGACCACATGGACCTATGAGAAAATGACACATGAGCTTTATAAACCCAGTACGTGGTGGCTTAGCATGTGGTAGAAACTGAGATAATTGGGTTGAGTCAACTGTGGTACAATAAATTACAGATATGTTGTATGGACACAACTTATGTGTCCTTGCTGGATCTTAATATGTATAACCTGGAAATAACATTTTATTTCCATAGGCTTCTCAACCTGCTGCCCTCCGAAGGTATTGTACTAGTAAAAAGCAAGACTCTCTTGAATCAGGTTCAACAACTACTGATTTCACTAACATTCTCCAGGTTCTTCTGGCAACCCTACAGCACTGATTTGTGATTGCCTTCTTCCAGGACTGTTTTCCAACTTCCTAGTTTAGTGTACAGCTTTGAACTTTTCTGATAGTCACCCATACAAGTACTCATCAACTCTAACACTGCTTAACTTTTTAAAGATTAGCCAAGATTTGTTAAGTACTGCTCCCTGCTGGGATGGGAGTTCTGGTCATCATGGTTGATCACCTCTGCAAGGCACCCAGTTGTATTAGGAGAAAATCAGGAAAGATTAGTTGAAGTTTAGATAGACAGCCCTGACAGATCTGCCATCCGGTCCCTTCAGTCTGTGGGAAATATCTATTCAGACTCCAAGAAACAGAGATGGAAAAGGATAACAAAGGAGGCAATTTCTGTGGTGAACATCTCAGATCACTCTGGCCTCTACCCACTCTTTCAGCTACCTCTCTGCTTCTCTTCCTCCAGCTTTCAAGGCTATTGCTGCATTAATTTCTCTCCTTACCTTCTCTTCCGTCTCCACACCTGTTTATCACTCGATGCAATCCTAGGTTTATAACATAATCTCCTGCAACAGTTCCAATAATAACCTACAATTCCTTTGCCCCTATTGTGTTTCTTAGAGTCAGTAATCTGGGTACCACTGCGTTGCAGCACTGAAAGGGAATGGCGTATTTCCATGGCAACCAGCGAATCTGCAGGTGAAGGTGATTGGGCACGTTTGGCACCAGAACAATCATGTGAAAGGTCTTCTCCCCCCTTCTCTTCTCTCCCTCCGCCTCTGACTTGCTATCGTCTTCCTTTCCACTTCACTGTTCTGCAATGTCATGGATTTCATTGTGTTTGGAATTGGGTGTGAGGATCATAATAAACTAGTGAAGGTGGGAGAGTGAAAGAAGAATGACTACAGGGCAAAATCCAGCACTGGCTATATAAATTAGAAAGAAGAAAGGACTTTCTCACAACAAAACTCTAGTAGAAAAAAAGAGTTAATGGGCCCCATTATTAAGATATTGTATATGCTAAGGCACCTAGATTGCCCTACTCAAAAAGCACAGAAAATAATTCAGCAGTTGAACAAGGAACCTTTTTGCTCAAGGAGTTGCAGGTCATGCCAAACAGTTGACTGCAACTTAGCAATCAAAATGACTGGGCTCATTCATTGCATTAAGCCAAAATCAGAGCCAAAGTCACATCTGGAGAGGGAGAGATGATGGCAACTACTGATAATTTCTGGATCAACATGGGTCATGCTAGGAGACCTGTAATGGGAGAGCCTTCCTTCCTTCCTTCCTTCCTTCCTTCCTTCCTTCCTTCCTTCCTTCCTTCCTTCCTTCCTTCCTTCCTTCCCATAAAAAAGCAACTGGACAATAATTTTAAAATATGTTCCCTTTTTCTACAACAAAGTGGTGCTTTATTCCCAAGAATTGCACCTGGTGGTTCAAAGGAAGCCCTATAATCTATTGATTTCCATAGGGAAGATTTATCCCCCCCTGCAAAATTAATATATTTGAGCCACTGAGAGGGTTCCATGCACTTTGGTGAGAGAGACGGAGGCTTCACTTACTTCACTGAAGAGTTAACCTATCCATTGAAACCAAGGGAACGGAAAAGTGATTTATTTAGTCTAGTTTCTATTGCTAAAAATAAAGTAAATAAGCTGGGAAGACTAACACTAATTATTTCTTATGTAACAACTGCAATTCCAAGAACTTCAAGCTTTGGGACATTCTCATATATACAAATTTAACCTGGACAACACTGACAGTTCCCACTTTGTACTTTAACAACCCACGACCTGTATTTTATTATGACACATAGCTATTTTATCACCTAAGTAAATAAATTACCATCAAGCCAAACTTTGGGAATGGAGATTTCAAATAATAACATAATTAACTTTTCCCACAACATTTTCCACCACTTTTGTATGTAGGGGCATTGCAAACTGTGATTCCCATGTGAAGGATATCAACTTATTTCCTTTTCCTGTCAATCATCTCTACCATGTGGGATGATGGTATGTCAGGTCATGACCTTTCACTCTAGTCATGAGCCTAAAAGCCACCAAGAAGCCACTGTTTAGTTATTTAGGCTGTTTCCAATAAATATAAAAAATATGTGCCCTTAACCGATTTCACATGCTTTTTCAGAGCTGGCATTCAACTTCATTTTATTTTTTAAAAAAGCTAAAAAATAAAGGATTGCAAGCTGTAAATGTTGCATTTGGAAAGGATGGAGCTCTATTGATCGGCCAATATTCAAATTCTGATACTAGTGAATTATTCTGTTTTTGCATTTATTTAACCCACTAGGACTGCTCTTTACTGGTTGGGTTCCCACATCACGGTAAGGCTAATTGTGGTTTATTTAGCTTAGTATATTGTATGAAACTAGCCACTGTTGTTTGGTTTATAGCTTAGAATAGGACAACCAGTTCAAAATGTTCAATTCAGCAATGGAGTAATACAAGAAACCAGTCATTGTGGCTGTTTTGATTAGCCAAACTATGGCTTAACATGTTATATAAAGCCAGTATTTGAGTTCCTGTATGGAGTGGGCTTGGTTGAAATGCTCCTCTCCAATGCCAAGTATTTAGCAAACGTTATCTGCCCATCCCATAGAGAGCCATTGGTGTAGTGGTTTAAGGCATCAGGCTAGAAACCGGGAGGCCGTGAGTTCTAGTCCTGCCTTGGGCATGAAGCCAGCTGGGTGGCCTTGGGCCAGTCACTCTCTCTCAGCCCTAGGAAGGAGGCAATGGCAAACCACTTCTGAAATCTTGCCAAGAAAACTGCAGGGACTAGTCCAGGAAGTCGCTGAGAATTAGACACGATTGAATGGCAGAAAAAAAAATCTGCCCATCCCATAGAGGAACTTTCCTTCTTGCCCACTTCATTCAGGCCTACTTCACTTTTAACTCATTTATTGAGGGCTCAAATCAAAATAACAAAGACACTTACACACACATATTGTTTCTGATGTTTTTCAATACCTATTTAATTGATCAAGGGAAATTTTGGGATTGTGCACAACAAACTTCTTACGACATTTTAAAAAAGGAAAGAATGAGAAAGAAGAAGCATGAAGTGTACATTAGAACAGCAAACATGTTTCAGTTATAACAGAGGAGGAGGAAGAGGAAAAATTTGAATAAAACTTATTCAGTGAATAGCTTTCTGTGGTCATTATCAGCTGAATAAGAAACAATTGATTGGATTATGCTAAGTTTGTTTAACTATGTTTAGTTGAATAAGTAACAATTGATTGGGTAACAGAGCACCCTCTAAGCCATAAACTATGGCTCATAAACATGATAGTTTGGTTCACATACCTTGCTAACCTCAAACCAAAGTAGTCATATTATAGCTTGTCTATGGTAATAAACTGATTTGATTTATTATAGCTTGGCTTGATGTGTTGAATCTACCACTGATTCATTCATATCTTATCTTAATAAATGGGAGAAAGGAATCCTATCTCTACTGTGGAAGGAAGCAAAACGGACAGATTTACCTATTTGAGTTTAGGATTTTCTCTTCAAAATCCAATGCTGAATTATAATTGCCTTTTTAATCTTTAATAGGTAAGTACAGTAGGGCTGGGAAGCCCCTAGTATAATTTGCTGGTGCAGATAGGTGAAAATTTTGTTGAGGTTTTTTCCCCCAAATAAGAACATTTGCAGAAATCATCAAATTTCACTGTAGTAAAACAGAAAGAATTTGACAAACGTTTGGGCGTTGTTAGACTAGGAGTGAAAAATCCAAGATTTAACTTCAACCAGGAAAGCCCCATAGCTTACTTTGATGTAGTTGTTGTCTCTTTGATGAACTGGTGTGTAAAAATGGATTGTACACTGGGTATACCACCATAAGCTCCAGGAGGGAAGGCATGATATACTGTAACTCTAATGAAGGAAGGAAAGAAGGATTAAAAAGGAATATAAGAAAAAACAATTTGAGAGATTAATCCATTCTGAGCTAACATTCTCCTTTCCCTTAGGCTTCCTGTCCAAACCTTGGCAATTTCCAGGTCTGTAGGCTTCAACTTCCAGAATCCCCCACCAGCATGGCCATCGGTGAGAATTCTGGGAGTTGAAGTTCACACATCTAGAAACACTGAATACTCACTGCGTCTTTAAGCAGACATGTCACCACAGACTTCATCTGAGTGTTACTGAAGAAAAGAATCTTAATCTGACCATCCAACTGTCCATGCCAAGGAAATGTTTTGAACCCCTGCCAAGTTAAGATATCTTGAGTTGTGTGAGTATACAAATCATTCAAGTGGAAGACGAGGGCTGTCCTGGATGAAGTAGTAATTATAAAAGCTGTTTTGTTTTTTGCTTTTTTTGCTTTTTGAGTGAAATTGGGTTTTGCAAATATTTACAACTGTCACATAACAAGCATACCAGCTGGTGTAGAAATAGAATTATACTTAAGCAATTAATTGCTGCTGCTTTGTAGAAGAATGGGTCCTTAAATCAGGAGTGTATGAGTCACCCATAACTTTGGAATGTTCTCCAAATTCATCTTAGCATCCTACATTTTGAAATGTTTTTTTCCCTTGATACCAAAGATGGGTGATGTTTCTTCTGTTCAGACATGGTTTCATGGAGCCCTATTAATAAAAACCTAGTAATTTCAGTGGCTTGAACAAATTTAAACCATAAGAATATTAAACATGGGTTTAGATCTTGATCTATATCTGGTGCCAGTTTTTGTCTCTTTCTTTTGTATAATGTACCCCTTTCCAGTGGCTGCTGCTGCTTATTTCTTTTGCATGAACTGGTTTCTGAGCAGGTAAGGGGAGAGGCAAGAGCCAGTTTGGTGTAGTGGTTAAGGCACCAGGCTAGAAACTGGGAGACCGTGAGTTCTAGTCCCACCTTAGGCACAAAGCCAGCTGGGTGACCCTGGGCCACTCCCTCTCTCTCAGCCCTAGGAAGGAGGCAATGGCAAACCACTTCCAACAATGTTGCAAAGAAAACTGTGTGGCCTTGTCTGGGTTACTGCCAGGAATCAAGAATGACTCGAGAGTATACTTCTCCTGAGAGCCAGTTTTGTCTAGTGATTAAGGTGCTGGATTAGGAGCAGGAAACCTGGATCCTGTGTAAGGCATAGCCAGCTGGGTGACCCTTTCTCTCAGCCCTAAGAAGAAGGCAATGGCAAACCACTTCTGAAATCTTGCGAAGAAAACTGCAGGGGCTTGTCCAGGCAGTTGGCAGGAGTCAACAAAGACTTGAAGGTACACCCCCCTCCCCCCCAAAAAAAAAGGGTGGGGGAAAGGCTACTTGAGCAACAGGAAATTTCCCATCAGGGGGGACTGGAATTTCCTCCCTCCCTCCCTCCCTCTCTTCTTTCCTAGAGAGCACTTAGCTTTACTCTGAAATCAAGATGTCAGAGGACAAATGCCTACTGAAGAAAGGCATTTTAGACAGACATTTCTTATCAGCCAATCCCATTAAATAATGTTTCTTGTGGAGCTTGCATTTCTTTTCACTTTTTCTTTTCTTGTGCTTCAAGTTAGCAAGATAATAAAGAACCCATTGCCTTTTACAGATGTTTAAAGAAATTATGTGGAAGATGAAACCCTCAAGAAATATCACTTCAGCATTCAGTAGAGTGAAATCTAGCACATTTTCTATATAAACATCTGCTTTTGTTGTTGTTCAGTCGTTTAGTCGTGTCCGACTCTTCGTGACCTCATGGACCATAGCACGCCAGGCCTTAGACATTTGAAAGGGAGGGATGGAAACTCGAGCAGTGGTGCTTTAAATAATGATTTTGGCATGGTTTTATTTGGTGTATAAGGGTGTGTGTCATGCCTTTAAAAATGACAAAAGCACAAACAAACAATCTGCTAAGACAATGAATTTTATGGATAAGTTTCGTCTTCTGAAGAAACTTTACTTTGTACATATACTATGGGGAAAATATTCTGAAAAGCAAGCCACAGAAGACATCATGGACGAGAGAAAGTGGGGGGGGGGGGAAGCCACACTTTCTTTCCCTTTCAGAATTGGCTTTATCAATCAAACATGAAAGACACTCATAAATCAGGGCTGGCTTTTTACTTCAGGAAGTCCTCACTTTCCATTGTTATGCTAACTTGTTTTCTGACAATTATAACCAGCCTTGTATTTACATAATAATTGGATTTTGGCATTAAATTAAACTCTCAAGGTGGATGGGGCAGGAAGAGAAATGGTCCTTACAAATGTCAAAAAACAGTATACTAATGACACTGAATGAATGCATGTTGAAAATAAATTAATACTAACATCTCTTCTAACATAAGTCTAATGTTAGGACCCAAATTCCCAGGCTGACACCTGCAGCAAGGTGGAACTAACTTTTTTTTTTTTGGTACCTTTGAGTCAGTCTTGAGTCCATACAGTTTCCTTAGGAACACTGCAGAAGTGGGTTTGCCTTCCTCTAGCATATTTTTTGACTTTCAAGGCTAGGGATGAGAGAGGGTGACTGGCCCAGGGTCATCCAGCTGACTTCCATGTTTAAGGGAGGACTAGAACCTGGGTTTTCCTGTTGCTAGGCCAGCATCTTAATTATTATACCAGGGCTTTCCAAAGTTTTCCCGCAGTGACACACCAATCGCCGTTGGTGTGTCGCCGCAGGAAAACCCGGAAGTGCCGCCGTTGCGGCAGCGTACAAAAACCCGGAAGTGCTGCTGCCGCTTTTGGTTTTTGCGCGCTGCCGTGGCTACGGCGCTTTCGGATTTTTGTGCACCGCCGTTGGTGTGTCGCCGCAGGAAAACCCGGAAGCGCTGATGGCACGCCATCAGCACTTCCGGGTTTTGACGCAACACATCTGGGCCCCGCAGGCGACACACTTTTGTGTCGTGACACACAGTTTGGAAAGCTCTGCATTATACCATGCTGGCTCTGAAACTACTGCATTATGGGAAGTTTAAAATGGTACATACCTACTAGACTTGTGTGAAGATGGGGATGTAACATATTTGACACCTGATCTGGTTACTGAATTAACCTGTTTTCTGGGTTACCATAATACAGTGAACCATGCAGCAATGAAACAAGCAGGCTCTGTGAAGTTCACGAATGGCTGACCACATGATCAGCTTGCCCCAACATGAGTATAGGCCACTGACCATTTCTTGAGGGCACTAGTGCAAGATGTCATCCTCTATTCAGTCCTGGGCCATTGGGAAGGCAACCTCTGTCTCTTTCTCTGCCATGCATCTGCCGGCTTAAGCAATGCTGTCCAGTTGACCTACTGCATTTCATTTCACTGTAAGGAAATATTTCCACTCCAGTTAGTTATTGTGCACTGCCTCTTTGGTCCCTTTCACTGCCATTTCTTTCTTTTCTTTTTCTTTAAGTGATGAAAGTCTGAAATGTTGTATGTGCCTTTTCTTTTTTCTTTTCTTTTCTTTTCTTTTCTTTTCTTTTCTTTTCTTTTCTTTTCTTTTCTATTTTCTTTTCTCTTCTTTTCTTTTCTTTTCTTTTCTTTTCTTCTTTACAAGTTCATTGATGCAGCAGTGAAAAGATGGACCTGTCTCTTTTTTGGTTTTTTGACCAAGCGAAATTGACAAGAGGTCTGTCACTTTCACCTTCTATCCCAAGTGGGAGAAAAAACATGGAAAAGCTCTGGTGTTTTCTTTTCTTTTTTTAAATCTATCCAAGAGGGCTGAAGAAGCAGGAGAAACTGTATGGTAAACACAGTGTGGAGAGAGTATCACATCTTTGCTATGACCAAACTGAAGAAAAGGATTGAAATCCAGAAAGGGATTTCATAAGCCATCTTCATTTCCAGCCAATTTATGCACAGGAGTCCAGAAGCTTAAGCCTGCAGCCCAGAAAAGCCACAAAACAAACACACTTAATCAGCATTCAATCTGAAATTAGCATTTGGTGTGAATGGTTAAGCGTGTTGGGTAAAGCTGTAACATTTGACAGGTAGACAAGTGGGTTCTCTCAAAACTGGAACCAAACTGATTGTTAACCTATAGTTAGGTTAGTTTACACATCCAAAAGAATGAGGTGGTAGAATCCTGCCAGGAGAGAATAGACGATGTAGTTTCAGACTGTAGGTCAGCTGATGGGGGCACCATGTTTGCATGCTTCCAGTGTAAACACATCTATCTGCAAGAAATGTTCCAAACCAGATTAGATCTGGCTCAAAACAGTGGAATCCATTTCAAATCATTTCATATTTGTCAAGAGGTGAGTTTTACTAAATTTTGGGGGGTATGGGGTGGGGAGGATGAAATGGTGAAATAAAAAAGGACACATTGGAAAACAGACTTTAAACTACAGAGTCAAGGATGTAAAAGGCACAGGTGCTGATCTCCCTTCCCTTCCCTTCCCTTCCCTTCCCTTCCCTTCCCTTCCCTTCCCTTCCCTTCCCTTCCCTTCCCTTCCCTTCCCTTCCCTTCCCTTCCCTTCCCCCCACTTTCTTTTCTTGAAGGACAGTGGCAAACTAGAGGCTGATGGTAAGGTCTTATGCATGTCTTCCTGGACATAAGAAAGAAAAGAATTGCTAAATGCTAAAATAATTTTGAGGATTTTTTCTTTTCAAAAATCTGGTCTAGATGTACTGAAAATAGGAATGCTCTTTGAAAAGTGTCTAAAAAAATTCTCTCACCAACATAAAACCTCAAATGAGAGGAAAGGTTAGAAACAGCTTGTGCTGCATTGATCAATTTACACAAGTTGTCTTTCGACAGATTGTATTAATGGAACTTCATTTTCTTGTATTCAGTCACCAGCCAGTTTCTTCTTATCTTGGAAAAAAAAAAGAGGATCAATGAACACGTTGCACCATTTTTGTACAAAATCAGCCTCTATTTTCCCCATAGACATTAAAAGACTTTATTATTTTCATTTTTAATAGATTTTTTGCCCAACCCTTTTCTCGTGTTCTTGCCCCCTGTTGCGAACATTCTAATACCAGTCTATTCTCCCTTATAGATTCTTTCTAAACAGCTTGAGAATGGTTGAGGGCTACAAGTAAGTGGCAATTTGAAACAAAATAAGTCTTTGTTTAGATTTGAGGCTAACCAAGGGTCCAATTGCAAAAAACATACAACATAATTCTTACAAATACTTAGAACTCTTGAATACTGCCAAATGTCTTTTCATTCATCTGAAGCAGAGTTGGTGATTTGAATAGGAGCTCTTATTTTATGCATAACTTTTTGTTATCCCACTACTTCTCTGTAGTGTACACAATTTTGTACACACATTTTGTCTTTGCAAAAATCTTGTGAGGTAGGTTAGGAGATAAGATAACAAGCAATCCAATATCATCCAAGTAGTCTTAAGTAGCCCATGGATAACCAGGAAGACCATGGTCAGCTTTAAGAGTATATCAGGGTAAAAAGGTTTTCCCCTGCACAGTCGTGTCCGACTGTAGGGGCCAGTGCTCATCTACGTTTCTTAGCCGAAGAGCCAGCGCTGTCCGAAGACACTTCCATGGTCATGTGGCCGGCATGACACGCGCAGAACGCTGTTACCATCCCACGGAAGTGGTACCTATTTATCTACTTGCATTTGCATGCTTTCGAATTGCTAGGTTGGCAAGAGCTGGGGCGAGTGCGGGAGCTCACTCCGTCACATGATGCTTGGGTCTTGAACCGCCGATCTTCCAATCGACAAGCCTGGCATCTTAACCACTGAGCCATCACGCCCCCTAAGAGTATATCAACCGAACATCAAAGATTAAAAATGAATGGCATAATACAGGTTTTTTTAAAAAAAGATAATATTCTGTATGTAGCAATTAAACTTCAACCCTTCCAATACAATTTAGAACAATTTTGGTTTAATACAGCATATTAGAGAAGTATAGTCCCAAATTGCAAATTGTTTTTACAAGAAATTCTTGACAACATACTGATTAATTTAATGAGAAATTTAAGACAAAAATAGTTCCAAGCTGGGTCTTCAAGTTCAGATCCAAAGTCACCTGTCCATACTTTTTGAAGACTTTCAAGAGGTATCTCCTGTGTATGATATAAAAGTGTTGTATAATTCTTATTATGTTCTTTGATTTTAAATGATGAGGATACATTCCAAATTTCCACTATGGCTAATGCTCTCAGATGATGTAATCTTAATTACTGTAATTTACAAAGAACTTACTGAATTTTGAAACCAGCTTGGAAGTTGTAGCCAATTCTCAGTGAAATACATTCAGCAGAAATGGGTTTCACATCCATCACCAGTTTCATGACGTTCACTTGCATTGCATTCCATCCCATTCAATTCTGAACCCAATTCATGTGCTTTGAATTGAATTTCAACTTTGGAAAGGCATATTCTAAAAAGGTAATATAATTTAAATTAGTAAAAATAATAATTAGACATATTAGGCTTTTATATAGAACCATGATGAGGATTGGATAGCAACCATATGTAAGTTTGGCTGTTTGCTTTAGGTGAATGAACACTGCTTTATAATTTAGCCATGTCTGTCTGGATATTTGCCTATTTCTGCAGGTTAAGCTGGTATATTTGTTAATACAGAAATATGGCAAACACTGTTCACAAAAACCTTATATAAAAATGCAGCCTCCCTAAGAAACTTCCTACTGTTAAAGAGAGCTGGGGGTTTTAAATACCACACAGTTTGCTATTATTTTGCTATTTTCTGCATGTTAGTTTATAACCCCTACTGTTCATGACACTGGCACTTTATTTGAGGGCAGGAAAATCTTCAAATGACTTTTCATTTTGACTGTATCACATTGTTCATCCTTTGCTTTTAATTTCCTTTGAAATGACAAAGCATCATTTCACTGCAGGAGGAAATCTACAAGCATTCCTCCTTATGGACAATAATGAGAACCAAAGAAATAATGAAGCATCTTATTTTTAGTGGAAAATAAAATAAAGTCTTACTTTATGCCAAGACAGCTACAACCTTTCCCCTCATCTTTTCAAAGAAGTAACAAGAGTAAACAACAATAAGCAAGAAAAGAATGGAATAGAAGCAGCAAAGGAGAAATGAATGCCGGAAAGAGAGGCACAAGAAGTGCAATCATGTAGATTAAGGTGGGCAATTTCTTAATACAAGTTTTCTGGTGGACAGTTAGGGTTGCAGAGAAAGGAGGTCTTTGATTTAAAACTGTGCTGAAATCCACCTTGCTTTTCTCACAAAGTCTCTGCTTTTCTATTTTATTTTCAGAAACTCATGAGAATTGCTGTCAAATTTTTCCTGATGTTGTCCTGGAGCTGACTTTCTTCTTGTAGGTGACTGAAGGGATTAATGGCAGTTGTGGTTTTCTCTCATGCATCTTTCCACCATTTTGAAGTCAAATAGCTTATAGACCACCAAGAAGCAGATAGAACAGTGAGAAATGTATTTCCCCCCAATTCCTCATCACTATGTTCAAGAATACCCATTCCACTGAGGAAAATTGGAAGAATTTGTCTAGCAATTTTTTAAAGTTAAACTAGCAAGAACTGATCAGAAAAAAGAAAGGTAGAACAGTTTTTCTCCATGTCACCTTCAGGTTTCAAATTATGTCAGGGGTAGTGAATGATGGGAGATACTACTGCTGTATTATCTCCTTCACTGCCTCTTATATTCATTGATGCAGGGTGAAAATCAACTCTTAAGATGGTAGTAGGCTCAAGTCAACTACATGCTGATGAGGACAAAATGATTTAGTGGTTACCACAGTCGATTACGTTGTTTATGGCTTTCGTGCTAGCTTTTAAGTCTGACGTCAATTATTGGAATTGATTGGAAAGGGACTCCTTCACTTATCACATGAACATTACAGTATTAATTTGAAGATAATTTGAAACAATAAATTATTTAGCATCTTAAAGTTAGAAGATAAAGTCTCCCTCAAGTAGTGGCGGATGTAGGCTTGGTGAGGCGCTAAGATATATAAAGCTTGGACGCCCCTTGTTAGGAAGTTACACCAGAAGGTCTCGCTAAGGTACACACCAAAACAGGAACTTGGGTCAAAAAAAAAATTGAAAACATATATATGCCTTTTAACTATTTAACAGCAAGGTATTTAAAGTGAAAAATACAAATTATTTTCAAATGAATTCACTTACTGATTACATATTTCTCATTTGGCTGGCTTGATCTCTCTCATAGATTATAATATAGTATAGCCTGGAAACAATACTTAAATGTAATTTTTAAAATAATTTTAAGATACATTAATATATATACAAAATGCTGACAAAATCAGGATCACTGTTATTAACATAAGTAATAATGAACTCATTTGCAGCATCAGAAAACAGATATTCTGAAATGTTGTGAGGCCCTAAGCTGTAGCTTGTTTAAAGGTAAAGGTTCCCCCCGCACATTTGTGCAGTCGTGTCTGACTCTAGGGGCCGGTGCTCATCTCCGTTTGTTAGCCGAAGAGCCATTGTTGTCCGAATACACTTCCGCGGTCATGTGGCCGCATGACACGCACGGAACGCTGTTACCTACCCACCGAAGTGGTACCTATTAATCTACCTGCATTGGCATGCTTTCGAATTGCTAAATCCGGCATTGCAAGTCACTCCTGATGACGTCCATGTTGTTTTCTTGGCAACAGTATAGAAGTGGTTTGCCTTTGATTTTTCAGGAGTTTTTTTCAATGTCACCAGCTAGTTTACAGCTCTCCTGGGATTTGGGAGAGTGGGAGTCTCCCATCCAAGCATTAATCAGTCTGATGGTGCTTAGTTTTTTTAGATATCTGCCAAGGCTAACTGCCAGTATCTTCCTAAGACTTTTGCATCTTGCTTTGTGTAAGTCTTAATAGTAACAGACTATGACTATAAACGGGGCGTGGTGGCTCAGTGGGTAAGATGCCAGGCTTGTTGATCGCAAGTTCGGAGGTTCGAATCCCTAGCCCTGCGTGACGGAGTGAGCTCCCACACTTGCCCCAGCTCTTGCCAACCTAGCAATTTGAAAGCATGCAAATGCAAGTAGATTAATAGGTACCACTTCGGTGGGATGGTAACAGCGTTCCGCATGCGTCATGCTGGCCACATGGCCGTGGAAGTGTCTTCGGACACCGCTGGCTCTTCGGCTAAGAAACGGAGATGAGCACCGGCCCCTAGAGTCGGACACGACTGCACAAATGTGCGGGGTGAACCTTTACCTATGACTATAAACAAAACAAAACAAGCATCTTCAGCTTGAAATAGCAGTCAGCTTCTTACCCATATCAATTTATCCATAAAGATGTGAAATTCAAATGGGAAATTTGAATGTGATTTTGAATATATTTTCTCGAAGGAGGAATGAAAAAATATAGTCCATTTAAATGTGTGCATTTCAAATATTAGACTCTGCTCTCCTTCAATTCAACAATTGCATTACAAAATTTCATATAAATGAAATTCATATAAGTTTAAATAATAAGTAACAAATAAAATTTGGAATGGTGCAAAATTGAAAGAATGTAATCCATCCTTCACTCATTATCTAGGATAGCGAAAATTAATAAACAGACCAATTTGCTCCATGTATTTCAAAAAGCTTAATTTCTCAAACATGTTTATGTTGATTTGTAAACCGCCCAGAGTCCCTTGAGGGAGTTGGGCGGTGAGAAATCAAATAAATAAAATAAATAAATAAATAAATAAATATTTATTTGTGGATTCCTAAGGTCCATTTTCTCTGGATACTATAGAAGCCAAGCCAGCGATATCTTGTCACAGGTTTGTTTGATACCCAAGGGTTGTCTACTCAGACTCACTCAGATGTTTCCCAATGAGACACTGCACACGAAAATTGTTGTTCTCCCCTTTTTCTATTGGGGGTTAGTTTACTTAGAAACCCACCAGTTACAGTATAAAAGCACTCTTTTTACCCAGGTGACCAATTAATACACTTTCCAACTAGCCTATATTCCTACCACTATTACTACTGTAATCTATGTCTATTCTAACTAATACATATCGGTTACTATTCTATTACTATAACTATTAAACACTACTACTAACTCCAGGATACAGTCTCACTTGCTCCTGATTTTCTACAAACCTTTACTGCTGCACTCTCCCTCGCTTTCTCCTGTCGACTGTTTCTCACCCACACAGCTGATCCAAACACAGAGCTTTTTAACCATCTCCCTGCCTTAGGCTGAGGGTTTTTTGGAGCAAAAGGGAGGAATGTTTCCCAGCTGCCTGCAATTTAGGACACAGCCCGTCCTTCCACATATCCCTTTACTGATGATTCCTAAAATATTAAATCTAAAAATGATTAACTCTAATAAACTCAGAGGCTTTGACTGAATGGTCTGTTTTCTTGGTGCTGCTGTTATGTGAAACATTTCTGTGCTTTTTCTTGTTCTACAATGAATTATCAATTGAAAATATGTATTTTTCAAGGCCTTCCATCTTCTGTTTATGTAAAAGATGTGCATACAAAGTTAAAGCACTCATGGTGATCATTATTCAAACAAGTAAAGTTATACACACACACATGCATATATACATTCTCTGGATGGGAAGGGTAACAGCTCCTCCTGGGGATGGCTGGCGCCATAGAGCCCTCTTTTAAATATGATCTTATAGACCTTGGATTTTATATTTAACTTATTTTTTACTTGTATGGTGCTTGTATTGTATTGAATTGTATTTTATATATCTTAATTGTTGATTTTACTGTAAACCGCCTAGCGTCCCCCTCTGGGGGAGATGGGCGGTGATAGAAATTGGAAAAATAAATAGACAGACAGACAGACAGACAGACAGATAGATAGAAGTTTTGTCCTAGCTGCATCTACTTTTCAAAATACAGCCTTGGCATGCCATTGAAAAACCGAGCAAGGAAGCCCTCTTTGGAATCAAAAGTTGTCCTTTATCATCAAGCAATATTTGTTTAGCATCAACAAGGTGTCATTGTGTTTGTGTGTGTGCATATGTCCAATATCAATTCAGAACAAACTTAGAACTTATAATTGCCTGCATGCACATTCAGATCTCCTTCCAATTACAGTCTCCTGAGTCATGGAAGAAAAGTTCTTTTTTTAAATTCAGAAATTACTTTTTCTAAAAATATGAATCAACGTCAAATCTGTTCAGAGATTTTCTTCCACACATTCTGGGACACTACCTCTTCTCTCTCTTAAATCATTATGAAACAGAGCCTTACAACACACACTGAAAGCGACAGTTTTTGGATGCTCCTAATAAAGTATTGTTTGATTTCTTTTCTTTAAAACAAACCAATTAGACTTTAGAAGAAATGAGTTGATGTTATCAGCATAATGATGAGGTTCTGTCCCCAAATAGGTAGTGATCAAATGGGATAAAACAGACCTGGAAAATCAAGAAACAGACCAGAAGTTGTTCTGGTCCTCCATGTTCTGTCATTTTAATTGGTGGCCTGCTGGGTTTCATCTACTGGGAGAACTGAATGTTAAACAGAAATGAGGCAGGCCTTCAGGGGCCATCTACCTTTCTCCCCTAAATATCTGAGAAAGTAAAATAAAAGTAATAAAATGCAAACAAACCTCTTCCCCCCACCTGAAACTTCCACATTCCAGTGGGTCCTTTTCATCTTAACATTTTGAACAGTTGTTCCTCCAATTAAATTCTACCACCTAGCATTTTCAAACAGTGCTCTGTTGTCATGGCAAAACTCTTTTTAATGGACAGCTGTTTTTGACATCTCTCTCTGATTTGCCAGATCTGTGTCATCTGCTTGCACAGGAGGCCCTGTTTGCAATTTTGCTGCTGGCATGGGGAGATATGCAAATCTGGACATGAATCAGTTGCTGCCGTACAGATACCATGCATAGAAATGAGGAGGTTGTGCTGGGAATTCAGTGGGCTTAAAATGGAAGTGAGGAAACTTGTAGGAACTAGTGGGCGGGAGAACCTTCCTGCATAGATTTGTTGAAGTGATTTCTTCTCCTTTAAAACATTTCATCTCAAGGGCTTTTTGATGCCCCCATTCCACTTTTGAGGGATTATCACTTTTCACTTTGGGAAAAAGGTGGCTCACGTGGCTAAGGTGCTGAAATGCTGAGACGGGAAGATCTTAAGGTCGGCGGTTCGAAGCCCGTGTGCGGATGCCGCGTGACGGGGTGAGCTCCCGTCAGCTTGCCCTAGCTTCTGACGTCAGGCTCTAGCGACAAGCCGGTCGGTTACCCCCCGTCGCAACTAAACGGATCAACCAATTACCAACTTCCGGTTGATCCGGAAAAAAGCAGACCCTCCACCAGCGGGATAAACGCTAGGATTAAGAAGAAGACTTTGGGAATCTGTTGCTTGTAGATCAAACAACTTGCACATGTCTTTTAAAAAAAAGTTGCAAGAATTATAGAAAGATTTCAGGTAACTCACTATAAAACGTTGTGCTAATTTTTCTTTCCTGATGACACTGAATATTTTCAAATATGTTGCCAGATCCAATAAGAGGAAACTTTATTATTTCTGCTCAACTTTCTCAGGAAAGTGTTTTGGAAAATGTATCATTGTGCTAGTGAACCTTTATTTTTCTTGGACATAGGTCAAACTGTGGTTTGCTGACCATGGTTTATTGAATAAACCACAACTGACTGGTCTTCCACTATATACTAAACCATGAACCATAGCTAACATGCCACAGTGACTGGATTCAGACAACATGCTAATCCAAAACTGAACAAATCAAGTTAAAAAAGGTAAATGTTTCCCCCGCACATTTGTGCAGTCGTGTCCGACTCTAGCGGCTGGTGCTCATCTCCGTTTGTTAGCTGAAGAGCCAGCGTTGTCCGAAGACGCTTCCACAGTCATGTGGCCACATGACGCACGCGGAAGCTGTTACCTATCCACCTAAGTGGTACCTATTCATCTACTTGCATTTGCATGCTTTCGAATTGCTAGGTTGGCAAGAGCTGGGGCTAGTGCGGGAGCTCACTCCATCACGCGGGGCTAGGGATTCGAACCTCCGAACTTGCGATCTTCCGATCGATAAGCCTGGCATCTTACCCGCTGAACCACCACACCCCTTATCAAGTTAGGGTTTAATAAATCTACTGACTGCATGGGCTGAGTCAGATTCTGAAAATATTTCCTGGGAACAGGAAACAATATTTTGTGTGGTAGATCAATTCAGTTCAGTAATTGTTTGGCCAAACTTTAGCTAATTAATGCATTATTTCCATGTAAAATAAGGCTTTTCCAAACGTCAAATCACTATACAGACATTTTAACAAACTCAAGAAGCATGGTTTGCCTGCCTGGGACTGGAGGAAGAGGCCAACCACGATTCTCTTTTGGTTAACGTCACATCTCAATGCAAGTGTAAATTGAGAAAGGACAGCAAAAAGAAATGACAACTCACTTTAAAAAAATCTTTGAAAATACAAGGCATGTCATTGTCCGTTTGTGCGCATTCCACCATCTTCATCCAGTGCTCCAGATTCTCAAACTGCAGAGCCCTGAAAAATATTTGGAATTATTACAAAGCATAAATTATAAATGTGCCAGGGAAATGGAAAACAGCACCCAAGGTCTGCTTAGAACGCAAAAATGATATCGGCCATTATTCAACAATGATATGAAGATCTTTTCTTTCTTTTCTTTTTCATTTCCTGTTAACAATTCTTCTGTTTGCTATCATCTCTTGCCCGGCACCATGTCAATAATTACTAAATTAGCAGGACGCCTGTACAATTTCAGCTCAAGTGTTATTACTGACAAGTCAAACAAAGAGAGGACTGATCAAAAAGATGGAACTTATTTAAATGGATTGTGTTCACTGGGGAAGATTGAAACCTCTCTCTCTTCAAAGAATAGATAGAAGGGACTAGTTTACATTTCGAACTGATTCAAGGACATGGAATCACAGCAAATGACTTATTTTTTCCTAATGTAAAATTCTTCTCTTTCTCACTTGTGACTGAGGATAGAGAGAAAGTTACTTTTTTTTAAAAAAAAATGATGTTTGGAAGAAGCAATTATATTCAAGGGTAAAAAAGACTCACAGAAATAACTTTTTTTCTTTTTCAGGTTTGTTGTCAGACAAAAGTGGATCTTGTTGATTCTGGCATCTCAGGAAGCATCTGTTCTCACCATCTTTGCTGTCCAGTTGTGAGGCCTGGAGCAATTTACCTATAAATATTTGAGACATGGCATAGTTGATTGAGATAAAAATAGCTGGTCATTGGGTTGTTGGATGACTAGATCCATCTATAGATCTGAAAAAGAAGTATGAATATTCAGGATTCTAAAATGAAAAGAACAATAGAGAAGAAGAAGGGGTCAGTCAAGCCACTGTAGAAGTTCTTACTTCATTGTTTATGAGACCATTTATTTGAATCATGTAATCTGAAGTTCAACATTCAGCAGAGGTAGATCTATTTAGTCATGCTAACTGGCCGATGTAGAGAGAGGTAGTAAGATGTTGAAAGAAGCACCTTTGTGCTATGTTGATTACCCTGTGGTCCTTAAGGTACCCCGGGTGATGAAAGCACTGTCCCAAGCTAAATTGGCTCAAGTGGAATCAAGAGGGAATGCTGTTCCCTTCACTTCAGGGAACAATATTGTCTTTTGCCAGACTTGTGAGGGAGGAAATAATATTCTGTGGCCCAGTGATAGGCAGAAAGACAGGCTCTTATAATTTGGTCTCTGAAGATTAGTCATAAAAACCCTACTTGACCTTAGCCAACAAGACAACCAATGTAGTGTAGAGGTTAAGGTGTTGGACTAGAACTTGGAGAACCTAATTCAACTTCCACTTTTTGCATTGAAACTCATGGGTGACTTTAGGCCACCACTCTCTCTTACTGCAACCTATCTAATCACACTAAGTTCATTGTTATGAGGAAAAATGGAAGGAGGAAGTGCTATGTATACTGCTTTGAACTCAGGAGGAAAGACAAGTACTTGTCTTAAATAGAAGCTTTAGAACTGAATTGCTGTTTCACCAAGAGAAAACAGAGTGAAGGTCAGAGTAATGCTTTTAGTTTAACTACCAAGGAGGACTGAAGAGTGAAATAAGTCAGACCCGGATAGTAAATCAGATGCAGAGTCAACCACTCTGGAGTTAGAAATCTGCTGTAGTAGAAACACAGATAGAATAAAACATAGTCACATATAACAGGAAGAATGAGGATTAAAACTTGCTAAGGAACCTATTGAAGCCAAGATATATAAGAAAGGATCCTATCATTTTTCTTCTTCATTCTTATAGATCCGTCTAGTCTTCATTGTCTGTCTAGAATTTTTCCCTGCTTATCTGTCCTGTTTCTCTACTTTCTTTCTTTTGAATACTTGGCAGTAGTCCAGTTTCTTCCTAGTTTGATTCAGCTGTGTTTGGATAAGATAAGGAACCAGAGCAAGAAGCTTCCTGCTCATCATCCTTGATTTTTGGTGAAGTTTCCTGAATAACTTCCTCCAGTTTTTGATCCAATTCATCAAAAGAATGACTGTTTCATGGCCAATGTCCTCTTACAAACAAATGAGTAAATAAACAATGCCCAGTGTTTGTTATTGATAGCTTTGAGGAATTGGGGCTCTTCCAATGTAGTTGCTTTCCAGTTTTTTTGTCCTTGTCATTGACCATATAGGCTGTGGTTATCAGGGATCATAGTCCAACTCTATTTGGAGGTCTCCCAACTTTCTTACAGAAGGCACGATAAGGAAATAGATTTGTCTAAATTCTTGCCATCTTTCAGATACTCTTAGGCTGAGTGTATATGACAAGTTTAACCTGACTGATTGTCTGGTGTTGATCCCTGATTATCTGAGTGTTGGCTGCTGGAGGGGGTATGTTCAAGTCTTTTTGTTTCCTTCTTTTTTATTGTCTCTTTTGGAGAGAAACCACATTTACATACCATTCAATGTTGTGGATTTGATCTTGCTCCGAAATGCTTTGTGTGTTGTTGTTTTTAACCCAAATTACTGAGGGGAATTGTTGAGTTCAGTTGTGACTGGAATTAGCTATCAGCTCAACAAACAAACAAACTACTGTGAGATGCCAAAGATGTCAAAGCAAAGTCTCCAGTCTTTGCGTCATCTTAACTCCAGAACAGGCAGATTAAGTTGGGTGGGTCCTCTGGTCTGCATTTTTATTCTGATTTTAGCCAGTTGACTTCACAGTATGAGTAACACTTTCAGTGGATACCCAGGCTCATCACTGACCTTTGTTTACAACTGCCCAAAGGATAAAATGTCCTTCCTTTCTTCATTCATCATATGAGCTGCCAATGGTCTAGATCCACCTCTCCCAAACTCTTTCTTCTGCGGAGACTTAGGTCAATACTAGCTGGGGAATTTGGGAATTTGTACTGCAAGAAAGTGGATGGAGGAGTGAGTTTGGGCACAGCTGATCTGCAGTGGGCATGAAACTGGATAGAATAATAGTCAAAGAGTTGGACTTGGCAGGGAAGACCCAGATTCAGGTGTCCACTTGACCACAGAACTTATTGGATGCCGTTGAGCCAGCCATTCTATCTCAGCTCAACCTACCTTACAGGGTTGTTATAGAATAGTAGTTGCAATAGTGGTAGTGGTTATATAGTAGCAGTAGTAATAACAATAATAATAACCGTGCATCACACTTCTTAGCCCTGACTATGCACAAAATGTCAATCAATCAAATTTTATTTTGGTCAAAGACCAGTATAGAATGAAACAATTAACAAACTGTTTAAAAGTAAAAGAGGAGGACCCAACATAAAACACAAGCTAAGAGAATAATACAGAGTATTATTATCACTGTTATTAGCACTGTAAACTATGTCTCCAGGATCAAAAAAAAAAAAAACACCACAGAATCATAATCATAATAATCATAATCCCTATGAAATGGTTTCATTGTCTCATTTTTCATGTGATTGGCACAGCTTTAATATGGTAGATATGAAAGAGGAAATGTATGTATGTATGGTATGTACTGTATGTATATGCATGCCATAATAATTGAACAACCCTGCAAATGCACTTTTAAAGTTCCTATTCAATCTCTGAATAATCTGCTGAAGTTTTACTTCTGTTTTTGATCCTCAGCTTGAATTTAACTGTAATTTGCTTTTTATTTTAGGCTGTTATGTTTCTTAATTCACATTCAGCTGGAGGCCTAATTTAAAAGTTCCAATCATCTGTTTCTAGTTAATTCTTTGTGGTCTCTCGAGGCTGCTGGAAAACACTCCAGAAAGGGTAACTTCTATTTAGATCTAAGGGTAGCAATTGGAATATCTTCCCTTTCTGCTTGATGCACCCAACAGTCATTGGCTTTGGATATTTTTGTTGCTTTGTTCCCATTCACTGATCTTAAATTATAATAATGGGTCTCCAGAGCAGTTACTCCAAATGCTTTTAGCAGGACAAACACCTTTTCTTGAGATAAATATGACGAACCTCAGTAAGGTCTGATCGTTTTAAAGAATCATTCATCATTCTCCTGGGTAATGAATGAGATAAGTATCCGAAATACATAAATTTTAAAATATTACCTATTACCATCTAAACAGAACAAACTTCAATTAGATCATTATCTAAAATTACCCATTTGGACCACAGTCCAAGATTGTAGAAGCATTAGTGATCATCTTAGTTTAATAAGAAGTTTAATGAATTAATGCATTGAGATCATGCAATATTAATGTATTACTGATATTTTATTTATCTGTAATGTACATAATATCTGTAAACTTCCTAGAGTTCATTCTGGATTGAGGCAGTATATAAATCACCTAACTAAGTAAAACAGATTGGGGTTGACTGCAGGGGTGATGATATCTCATGAATATGTTCTACTGGTTTTCTGTATTGTTTTTATAGCTTTTTGATATGGTCAGACAACTAATCAATAAAATTTTACTTATTTTTACTTGTTTACTTATTTAGTTATTTACTTTAAATAAGTAAATAAGCAAACAAAAATTAATAAATAAATGTTCCTTTGTCTAGTGCAATAATGAAGGCTAGTAAATCATCATCATCATCACCACCACCACCACCACCACCACCACCACCACCACCGCAAATATAGGAAAAAGGTTGCCCATACTGGTATAATACCTATCATTTATACGTAATATTTACATTTATTTACATCTTCTCTGCTCTCCAGTACCATTATCCCCATATTGCAGATGGGAAGGCTGAATCCAAAACAGTAACCTGTGATCTAAAAATCCTCCAGTGCTCATTATTTAATCAATGTGTGCAATCAACTGGCAATGTATGTCCTCTGTGAAAGCATTACTGTTATTTCAAGCCATCTGAAAAGGGTTAACCACCACTAATACCATTAATATTATGTTAAATTTTGTACCCATTCTTCAATCTAGTATCATTCCCGTTATTATGAACTCCCTATTGAAGTCAAGAAGGCTTTGCTGAGAAACAGCATGGAATCCACAAATCTGTAGTCCAAGAGAAGGAACTGAAGAGGGATTTTCTGTCTTAGAACTTAGAGACCTGACCATTTTACTTATTCTGTTCATAATGAACAGCTTATATAGACACCTTGAAATTAATTCTACAGGTCCTGCAGCAAAGTACTTCAACAGACTTAATGAGGAAGGAAGGAAGGAAGGAAGGAAGGAAGGAAGGAAGGAAGGAAGGAAGGAAGGAAGGAAGGAAGGAAGGAAGGAAGTTTGTCAGTCATTGTCAAATTTCATAAGAAAACAGGAGACTTTGTGGAATATAGTATCTATATCATCAATCTGAAAAGTGAAGAAAAAAAGTTTAGCAGACTTCTCCAAAGAAACGCATCCATCAGAGAAGCTGAACAGGTTTCCTCTGCTTGGAGGTCAAAGGAACAATGTTATTAGCACCTGGATGATGGAAGGAGTACTTCTGAATCATTTCCCAGGAAGATTGTGTTCATCTAAGAGAAAGTCACCAATGAGCTCTCCAGCCCGATATATGGCAGGACCTTGGTGGCACTTCAGAATCAACAAGAGATGAAACTGTAAAATGCTTGCTAGATTGGTAATCTACTATGCTCAATTCAGAAGGATATTGCCTAGCAGGCCTTTTAAAAAAGAAGTTTGGAAAGGTGCTGTACACCATTTAATGTGGCTGCTTCACGGACACATATATGCCTTGCTTGATTTCTAATAGTTGGGAGAGGCCCTACCGATAGACAGAGTAAAGCAACAATCTCAGGGAACAACTGTTTCAGGACAGCAGTGACTAGTTATTGATACTGGACACACATGGCCCTTAGGCCATTCCCTTCCTTTGGAGGACAGACCTGGGTATGACTTGTACCTTGCACCTCCTAAACTAGCCTGTTGCATTACCAGCATGAAAGAAAACACAACTAACATCTGTATGTGCCATCTTGACCTTTGCTTCAGGCAGCCAACTGTCTTAGGTTAACACTGCTGGAACTACCATATCTGGGCTCTAAACATCCAGGTATCCATCCAGTGATGTGAAGTGAGATGCGTATTTTGCTGAATAGAAGAACGGTATTACTTTTCAAGTTTGCTTCAAAGGAGCACTTTATTCAAGCTTTTGATGAAGCAAAACACACATTTGAAGATCTGCACAGCTCTGAAGATTGCAGAGTAAAAGACAGGACATTCCCGTGTACTTCTCAGCTACCTTGTCACGAAAGAAATGCAAGGGTGCCATGTTCCACCCATAGAATTCTCTTTCAAAAGACATTTTGAAAGCAAATTCTCTTTCATTAAATTGAGTGGGAACTGCTTGGGAAAAAAATGCAGGAGAATTTCTCTACATCAAACCATCTTTGGGTGACTCCAGGTTTCTCTACACTTTGTGTTGGAAGTTTTCACTGATGTCATGATATGTACTTGTCTGGGGACATAATGTTCCATTTCCTTTTGGATGTTATAGGGAAATTTGAGGGAAAAGAGGAATTAAACATAAAAATGAAAATGAATCCGCCCAACCCTCACTCTCTGGGATTCAATGATCTGCTAGGCCACCAGATATCTTTCAACAGAATGAGACTCAAATGGATCAAGTCATCCAGAATGAGTTGTCTTCCCCTAAAATGGTATTAGGATTGTGCACGTCTTTGAATAATGGCTTGAATAAAGCCCCCTCTCAAATCTGGTTCAGGAAGTGCTGTATTGCTTCACTGTAACTGTATCAACAACCCCCTCCACAGCTCTGTGGATGTGTAGAAAAGTTTTCCAACTACTGTATCTGCACAGCTGTGATGCAATGCAAAGTGCCTTATTGAAGCCAATTGTGCAGTTGCGTTCCCTCTTCACCTAATGGAGACAAGCCAAAGCTGCTTGCACAGTCCTAATATTTATGTTCCCTCTCCCACCTTTTCTCCCACCAAAGAACTGATAATTCCACTGGAAGCAATTCATAAAATCAGGGAAAGCATTTCTGAGAATGACAACATTAACCTGTAGAGTGAGCTATTAAGAGTCTCAGCTTTGTGCATAGCTGACAGCTTCCTTGCAGTTTAGAAAAGGTGCAGGGGAAAAGGGACCTTCAACAGACAGTTGTGACAATAGCCCGGGGGATCAATATTCCACACAATTAGGCTTTGTCTCCCAAATGGGGCAATTCAAGGACTTCCATCTTTGAAGCACAGTATTTCTCTCCCATCATGTTCAAAAGAATAGAGACATTGGTCTTTCATGTTTATCTAACATGGGCAGAAAAGTATGTGAATGTCGATAGATGATATCCAGAAATCATATTTCTATGTTCTACAGAAGGCATCTTGTGTCCATTTTTTGGGCCTTGATGGCAAACATCACTTCTCAATGGTGGCAACTTAAATCGGGAAAGATCCTCCCTCTTGCTCTCTCTCTTTATAAGGGACATGGGTTGGGAGAAAACTAAAAAGGATTCAAACATCTAAAATGATCTTCCTTTTGTAACATTTCTTTTACAGCCTATGGGTTTCAAGCTTGCTTAAAAAATAAATCAAAGGTCTTTGCCATCTGAAACTAAATTGAATATAATTGGATACTTGTATGTCAAAGCACTCCAACACATAAAGGCAAGTATCTGCACATCAAAGAGATGGCAATTGGGTCAGAAGATAACCTATAATATGTGTGTGTGTGTCTGTGTGTTTGTACAAAATCTTCTTAAGTTCCTTCTGAAAATCCACAGAAATATCTTGTTACACCCACAAGCAAGTGGCTACACCTTATTAAAGGGTGGCTACACTGCTGGACAATGCCATTTAGTTACAAACCCTAGAACTGCCCTCCATAAAGCAGAGACTCATGAACTTGAAATAAATTTCCTGAGGACCCAACACTGTGAGAAATTTGAGAATGTCCGTAGTTAATCAATGAAACACCATCAAAGTCAGTGATAGAGCATTTCCCAAGCTGACCCACAGCAAAATACCGGATAGCAAAAAGCTACAGATCTTTCTGAGATACTTACAGTTTCCCCTAAATAATCCATGAATGAGGGGCGTGGTGGCTCAGCGGGTAAGACACCAGGCTTGTCGATCGGAAGATTGCAAGTTCGGAGGTTCGAATCCCTAGTCCCGCGTGACAGAGTGAGCTCCCGCACTCGCCCCAGCTCTTGCCAACCTAGCAATTCAAAAGCATGCAAATGCAAGTAGATGAATAGGTACCACTTCGGTGGGTAGGTAACAGTGTTCTGTGCGCGTCATGCTGGCCACATGACCGCGGAAGCGTCTTCGGACAACACTGACTCTTCAGCTAACAAACGGAGATGAGCACCGGCCCCTAGAGTCGGACACGACTGCAGAAATGTGTGGGGGGAACCTTTACCTGGACCAGTCCCTGCAGTTTTCTTGGCAAGATTTCAGAAATGGTTTGCCACTGCCTTCTTCCTAGGGCTGGGAGAGAGTGTCCCTAGCCAAAGTCACCCAGCCAGCTTTCATGCCTAAGGTGGGACTAGAACTCACAGTCTCCTGGTTTCTAGCACGTTGCCTTAACCACTAGACCAAACTGGCTCTAATATCCATATCCATATCCATATCCATATCCATATCCATATCCATATCCATATCCATATCCATATCCATATCCATATCCATATCCATATCCATATCCACTTCATTGGTGGGGGAAGAAAAAGCAGACAGTCCAGAAAGGATTTATTGCTGTGGAATATTAAGTTACTGAACTTATCCAGATGTTGTCCTTGCATGTAAGTTCTATGCTTACAAGAGGAGGGAGCCCAGATCAACATGCTAGGTCTACCTCCTTCCTCTATATCCTCATGACAAGGAGGAGGATGGTGTGCGTCCAAGAGTTTTGGATCTATCCATCAAAAAGTTTTCCTCGATTTTCATTTCTACTATTCACATACAGTGATGGATGTGGAGTAAAACTAGCATTTTTTTATCCCATTCTTACAGTTAGAATGTACAGAGAGACAGGCAAGAAGAATGAGAACACAATTGATATTCCAGTGACAGAGAGAGTGGAATGGAAAGGCTGGGAAGGGAGGGAAAAAGATAAATGGAGATATAAACAAACAGAAATAACTTTTAAATTGCCTGATTAGGTAATTTCTTGGTTCATACCGAGAAGCTATTTAAAATGTCACCAGGGATGGAAATGAGAACTGTTTGTAGAATACAAGGAGATGTCCAGGTTTAGGGTTTAGGTATCAATTTGTCCAGTGATTTCTCTCTGGAAAGATAACAGAAATAACAGCTTTTCTAATTCAGATTTTATTCCATGTGCCCCATTCCTCTGAATGTAGCTCATTGTCCATATTGCTGGGTGGAAAAGATTGCAGCTGGAAAACAGTTTTTATTATAGTTTATACTAAATATTAAGGCTGGGGTCAAAGTGATTCACTACAATGTGCAGAAACCTTCAACCAGGTGCAGATTGGAGGTGGAAGAGTGACAGGTTGAAGCTGAGAGAGTGGCTTAAAGCACTACTGTATTAGTATCCTTTGCTTTGATCCTCTCAAGAGCCCTGCAGTGTAGTTGTGTGTTTTACCCTTCCTATAAGCTAGACTGTTATGCTAAGGTAGAGATCAGCTTTGCAAGTAATTTGCCTCTAAAGTGGCAGGTCATATGCTGGATTAGATTCTTAGTTGCAATCATCCCACAACCCTCAGGTTGCAGCAAAGGCCATCCTACCTAAATTGATCCTTCAGATTTTCCTCCAGTAAATTGCAATCAGACGTCACAAGCTCCATTGATCTGCAGATAGGGTGGAAAACTTCTAAATATTCTAAAACAAAGAGAACGAGAAAGAAGAAAGAAAGAAAGAAAGAAAGAAAGAAAGAAAGAAAGAAAGAAAGAAAGAAAGAAAGAAAGAAAGAAAGGACTCCTATCTTTTATGGCAACTGCTTCAGCCAACCTTTGCAACTCATTCCATCAAAGCTTAGACAATATCCATGTATTGGCTTTTTTGTCAATTTTTTGTCGTAGTGCCATGTTTCTCTATTTCCATATCTTTCTCTGTTATCTGAGTGCTCCATTGCTGCTACCTTGCCATGCCACTAGCTGTGGAACAACTGATCAGCATGCTAGGCATCGAGACTCCCCACTGCTATCATCTGGCTTGCAAAATTCCAGAAAATGGACTTCAACAATGGGCTCTCACGAGCCAGTGGAGGCTGGCTCCAGAACTCCCCTGTGTGCACCCATTCATAAAAATGGAAGAGATTGTATAGGCTGCTCTGTGCATCCCCAACAGATGGCTATCCAGCTTCTGCTCATGCAATGCCAATGAAGAAGAATCCACTACTTCTTTTTGAACCTGGTTTCACTATTGAACTATTCTTACTGTTCGGAATGTTTTTGTAACATTCAATTGAAATGTGCCTTTCTGAAATTTAAAACTATTATTCCAAGAATTCTTTGGGATTGGAGCAGATTATAATGCAGTGAAACAAAAACAGAAATAAAAACACATTTCCATGTCCTTCACTTTGTCACAACAGAGAACGAGTCATCTTCTTACATTGTGCGATATCCTTCCTAATATTAGAAAAGTGCTATCATATCACACCTTGGTATTTTCTTCCCAAGGTTGAACATACCTTGTTCCATATCCCTGTAGCGCTTGGATTACACCCTCTCATCATTCTTCTTCTCCTACTGTGTGCCTTGAACAGGATTCAGTACTTAAAATTTTGATCAGCTGAGAATCAGGGTTGATCAAGTAGCTGTGTGGGGGGGATGAAGAAAGATTAACCCTCTCTTTTTCTCCTTTCTTTTCATGATCAGTTGAAGAATGAGTATTGGGAAGAGGTTCTGGAGGTTCTGGAGAAAGAGATGAAGGCCGGAGTCTATCTGTCTACCAACCCACCCACCCACCTACTTACCTATTTATTTATTTTGGACAGGCATTGGAAAAACAATTTACTTTCCACAAGGGTCCTCAGAAAGAGCTTGGGAATACAAAATACTTTTTGAAGAAGACTGAAGGCCATGGAATTCCATTAGACAATTTGAGGCCATGCTCTGGATTGAATTGCAAATGCATAATAAGAAATCTAAAAGTGGTAGAAGATTCTTTGAAAGACTGCAATTAAAACACACATACACACAGCCAGTCCTCTTTGTGCTTCTGCTAAATCCATAGCCGTTCAGCTGAAATGGGGTTATGAAAGCCAGAAGAAAAAAACAGCATGGCTAATGTTCTAATGGACAGAGCCAGTTTGGTGTAGTGGTTAAGGCATTAGGCTAGAAACTGGGAGACCGGGAGTTCTAGTCCCACCTTAGGCATGAAGCCAGCTGGGGGACCTTGGGTCAGTCACTCTCTCCCAGCCCTAGGAAGGAGGCAATGGCAAACCACTTCTGAAATCTTGTCAAGAAAACAGCAGGGACTGGTCCAGGCAGTCGCCAGGAGTTAACACTGGCTGGAAGGCGTAAGTAAGTAAGTAAGTAAGTAAGTAAGTAAGTAAGTAAGTAAGTTTGAATGGAGTGTGCCAGCAAATGATGCTCCTCAGCCTTGAATACCAGTTTTGAGATATGGAGGGGATTTTTTTTTTGTCTATGGTAAGTTAGATTGGTCTAAACCTCTTGGACTTCATTCCTTTGCCAGTTTTCCTCCTGACTCCCACCCCCTATGTGCTAATATAGATTTTCTAAATACATGCAAATTTATCTAAGATGTTTCATTCTGTTATCAATTCCCCTAAGTACACCCATTCTAATCATCAACTAATTGTCTCAGTGCTCTATTGACAACGCGCCTCCTTCCTTGCTAATTTCTGCTGACACAGCAGAGGCCTTCGGAACCAGGTTAACCTTTCTGCATTCATTGATAATCCACAGGTTTGATGGCAATTGATTGCCCTGGCTTCCCTTGTTGGAATGAAACCTCATCAGCTTTCTGGGTGACTTGGGTAATGAGGCGTTGTTAATTGACGACAAGTAAGCAATTGGAGGACTTGTCTTCTTTCTCTCTCTTACAAGGAGTGCCGCAGTCAAGGATCTATCATCCAGATCAAAAGATGCAAGGTGTTTGGCATGGCCATCTGCCCTGATGTTGACTTCTGGAACAGCACACAGAGTTGTGCTAGGAGGGAAGTGTAGGGAAGTGACAACATGTCAAGCTTTGTGTTGTTCTGCACTTTCACAGGAGCCCAGAAAAGGGGCAGGATGTACTGTATGTGAATGGTAACATGCTGCTTTTTGAAAATTTCCAAGCTTGTTTGTTGTCAGACAAGAACATAGCTTTTATGCCTGAAATTCAGTCAGTTTATCACAGCCTTAGACCAGGACAAGCAATGTGTCTATGAGTGCTCTGTGAGTATTTATAAATCTATTTTAAGAGACAGTAAATAAAATTTAAGGCAAATTAAAATACATCTACAGTAAGGTAAGGAGTGTGGGTTTCCTCCATGGGGTGTGTGGAATCTTTTGTCAGGGAGCTTTTGAAACAGCTCCCAGAGATGAGAGGGAGATGGTGCTGGGTCTCACAGGGTCTCCCCCACCTCCCTGAGGCACCCCACACTCCTTACCTGAGACTCTATCTGCTAAACGACCCACAAGATCTCTTATTGACCACAACTGGTAGTGCTGATGTTGTGGCCATTGAGCGAAGCAGTCAGATGTTGTCTCGCTTAATGACAGCTTTGCTCAATGACCGAGATTATGGTCCCAATTGTGCTCGTAATTGAGGACTACCTGTACAAACCTGACTAGAATCTGTGAGTGAAAGGAACAGTCTATGTCTAGGTTATAGGATAGTATCTAAAATTACATAAAATGTGATAACATCTAAAATTACAAAAATGTGATGGTATCTAAAATTTAAAGGGGCATGGTGGCTCAGCGGGTAAGACACCAGGCTTGTCGATTGGAAGATCACAAGTTCGGAGGTTTGAATCCCTAGCCCCGTGTGACGGAGTGAGCTCCCGCACTAGCCCCAGCTCTTGCCAACCTAGCAATTCGAAAGCATGCAAATGCAAGTAGATTAATAGGTACCACTTCGGTGGGTAGGTAACAGCGTTCCGTGCACGTCATGCCGGCCACATGACCGTGGAACCGTCTTCGGACAATGCCTGGCTCTTCAGCTAACAAACGGAGATGAGCACCGGCCCCTAGAGTCGGACACGACTGCAGAAATATGTGGGGGAACCTTTACCTTTACCTATCTAAAATTTACATAAAATGTGGTAATATGTAAAATTACAAAAAGATTGATAATATCTAAGATTACATAAAATATATTTGTTTAGCAGGAACCTGACCCATCCACCTGGCAGATCTTACATGCTGCTGCACAAAACCGAGCCACATGTGCTGTAATGAAGCATAGTTGAGCAATCCATCTAACATAATTCCCTGGAACTGAGATGTGTTTTGCCCCCAGACTGTAGTTTTCAATGTGATCAATGTGGAAAAATATTCCAATATGTGGGGAGCTATTGTACCAATTGGATTTAAATAATTAAATCTGCATTCATTTTTACTGAAAATTAAACCCAACTTGGTACTTGTGTTGATCCCATCTACTTCTATGTTCTGAACTCACCCATCAGTTAGAGTGAGGGCCCAAGCATGTTACCTCAAAGTCAAATGTTTTGAAAGTTAGCTGCCAAACCTTTTTGCATCTCAGTGTTGTTTAGAGTTTCTGGGACTGCTCTTCAGCATTTCAGAAGGGTGTGCTCCCTACTTTGTGTTGGAGATCTTTTAACCGGAGATGCTAAACCCCAAACATGGGACTTGACACTCACAAAGTGTGTGTTTTGATATTTGGTCTCCCACGTCCTAAATCCAAACCATGCTTTAGAAGAAACTACTCAGGAGGCCTCAAGGGTGCATTTTTAAGGGCTCAGAGAGAAAAATATGGATGGGGTGTGATCCATTTTACTTGCTGCCCCCTATTCTACCAATTGCTGTAATAAATTGTAGCACTCCATTGAATACTTGTAGCATCCCTCAGATTCCACCCCCACATTTTGAGAAGGAATCCAGTTCATTCCCTCCAGCAAGACACCTGTACGAATTCTGAGAAGCCAAAGGAATGTGAGAAAATGCACACATTTCTCAGGGATGAGGGAAGGAATCATGCCAATGGGGTAAACTAGAGAATGAAGGGGGTAAACTTAGATTTATGGTCTAGAAGCAAAATTCCCCTGAGAAAGAGTAAGATCAGAAGGTAAAATTAAATGAATTACCACTCTACCATGAAATAAAGGCCATCCTTTGAAAACTTCTCTTTGCTGAACAGTCTCAATCTTTCAAGAAAGAGGATTCAAGACGAATCCTCTGTGAATGTAAATTTGCTCTTTTCCTTAACAGTGCTCGATGCTGTCTTGATTTATAACTTCTCCATCTAAATAATTAATAGTTTCCTGTCTTGAAATGGCTGCCAGTTTGATGTTCAGCTGTGTGCTATTTAACTTTGTAATTAATCTTTCCAGCAACTGAGGTTCATTTTTCCATATCAAAGTATATTGCTACATGTATTAGCAGCCATAGAAAAATCTTTCTTCTCAAGCCTGCTCTGGGCATTCAGGAAAAGGCCAGTTATTCAGAAACTGTGATTTTTTTAAAAAAAAATGCTGTGCCAAAGTTCTCATGAGTTTCCTTCCCATGGAAAAGAGGTTTCTGCCTTTCTACCTCATTTTCAGGAAGCTTGAGAATTTCTTTTGAATTTCTCACTGTGGTTTATTTGAGCTTTGAACTTCCTTTACTTTGCCAGGTGGCAGCACATAATTGATCCTTGCTGATCTCAAATAGATAAGCAGAATCAGGCCTGGTTAATATTTAGATGGGAGATCATTAAGAAATCCCAGAGCTGTAGGCTACACTGGGAAGAAAATTCTGGGAGAAAGCTATGGCCAACACATCCATGCTTGTTGCCAATAAAACTACATGGATATGTGAAAGCCACTAGAAGTCAATCTCACCTTGAAGGAGATTTTATCTGCTGTGTTTTGTATTGTGGGTGATCTTTGTCTCACTCTACAGCCTCCCTGTCTATCCATGTTTTCCAGTTAAAACAAAAAGCCCTATAGGGAAGGAGATCCATCTGGAGGCTTTTCGTTGTCATTAATTGAAAGTGTAGGAAGCCAAGGAGGCTTCAGACCATTGGAGAAATTATAGCACAATGAACAACAGCACCACCATAAAAGCACAAAATAAGAGCATCGCGTTCCACCCCTGAAAATTTCTCCAAAGAGACTTTCTCCTTTAAAAGACAAGTTGAGAGAAAATTCTCCATCAAATTGCTTAAGGAAAATGCATGACAAATCTTTTTCACTACCTTCATATTTTTTCCCTTTGCTACTTTCCTGTTGAGATGACCTCTTTTTGCTCCTCTTCCCCCTCCCAGTAAAGATAAATCTTGGGCCCTTATGAGCCAATGAGTGATGTAAAACAAAAAATGGCAGCTTGTACAATCACCTGTCAGTTCAGTGCTGCAAAACACAACTTTTTATCATTGCTCTGGGTGCGTCCAACCTAATAATTCTATAGTATCATCATTGTAAGGGCCTCAGGAGGTACTACAATCAGGTTGGGGACTTGCACAGCCAATAGTGGTCTCCCTGACTCTATATAATTGCTACACCAGCCATGGTTCCTTGATTATCAGATCTTTTTACAGAAAATGCTACATTTCCTGCAAAACTAAAATGGGTCGACACAACAGAAGACAAGGCAAGGCCTTTTTTCTTCAACAATAGTGTTGCCTGTCTTGGGACACTAGAATCTTGTTTGCTAGCTTCAAACCCAGATCATGGATTTGCTTGGACCATATTATTTGTGGCCAAGCTGTGACCTTGAACTTCTAGAACTAGCAGACCTAGCAGACCTAGAACTCCTGACAAAGTCTAGAAGTTAGTGGAGCAACACATAGCAGATTGCACTTATGGGAGTATATATTTAATATTTATTTATTTATAAATAAATAAATAATAAATAAATAAATAAATAAATAAATAAATAAAATAATATTTAATATTCCATGTTTTTATTCAGGTTATGAAGTTTGAGATCTACAATATTCACAAAAAGGGCATTCCATAAACAAGAACAATCCACCCAGGCAGCAACTTGATGTTTGCACAACATTACAAGAAAACTCAATCATACTGTCAATGAATTAGAGATATTTGGTAAACTTTATTAATGACCAATTATTAAATCATTTTAGAAGAAGGGGAGTTTCATTTCCTATATACAATGGTTGATCCACATCTCTCAGTCTAATGCACAGATGAGAGTTAAGCTTTTGACCAAATACTGCACTTTTCTGAATGTCGCAGTGAAAAAGTCTGTTCTTTCAATTCCCATGATGTGGGATCAAACCCCATAGCTGTTTGAGATTTTGGTTTCTATAAATTTGGTTCTCTAACTGGGGAGCTTTTTTTTTTTTGAACTTAACTAGATTAACTTTACTTGTGAAACTAAGTTATACCGCCAAAATATAATTTCTGTACTCAAAAAATTATCTGTATGGGGTACTTTATTCCCTCTAGTGTGGAGATGTTGATAGGTATCTCCTGGGTCAGTACTGGAAGAAAGTCCTTGCTCTTTGAAACTGTCAGAAACCAACTCATTTTTTTTTGTCTATAGCTACTTAGGTTGCCTCTTGGCAACTTTGGTGGATTAAGAGGAATAGAATGATACGGACCTTCTTTTCTAAAAAAGGAGTGAATTGTCCCATTGTTAGAATTCCAGATACAATCCAAAACAGAAGGATGGTTCCCAGGGCATTCTAGAAAGAGCTATGATTCCAAAACACTTCTATGTTCCTAAGATGGTCCTAGTTGAGGGGAGGACTACAGTACAAAGGTAAAGGTTCCCCCCGCACATTTGTGCAGTCGTGTCCGACTCTAGGGGCCGGTGCTCATCTCCGTTTGCTAGCCGAAGAGCCAGTGTTGTCCGAAGACGCTTCCACGGTCATGTGGCCGGCATGATGCATGCGGAAAGCTGTTACCTACCCACCGAAGTGGTACCTATTCATCTATTTGCATTTGCATGCTTTTGAATTGCTCGGTTGGCAAGAGCTGGGGCAACTGTGGGAGCTCACTCCGTCATGCGGGGCTAGGGATTTGAATCTCCGAACTTGCGATCTTCCGATCGATAAGCCTGGCGTCTTACCCGCTGAGCCACCATGCCCCTTTACCTTTTTATAAATTCCTTCCACTGAAAGCAATCAGTCGGGAATAGTTTACAAACAAGCTGGTCTATTTTTTTCTGCAAGTTGGGGTTGTAATGAAGGACTTGGTGGTTCTACATTCTTTGGATCTAATGCCTCCCATGAATTATCTACCTTCCTCTCCTTTTTCTTTACTCAGTGTTGAACCTCCAGTGGAGATGTGTAGACCTTCCCAGAAGAATGGGGAAGAAGATACAATGCTTGATGTCAGAGTTGTGTCTCTAATATCAGAGGAGGAAATCTGATATGTCCTGTGACACTGGAATCTTAGCACCAAACCTGTAAATACAGTATGTTAAATATTCATCCACACATGTATTTCACAGTTCTGTAGAAATATACTGTATATTGGTGTGGAAATGGAATAGATTTGGGGATAAAAACTTGCAAAACTCATGAAGACTGAAAATAGACTCACCCATCACTTGCTGAAGACCATTCCTCATTTATGGTAACAAAAAAAAAAAAAAAAAAACAACCCATACTAGAGATGGGCAATATATTGTCCAGCTTATTTTGATTAATTATTCAGCCTTGTAAGTTCCTCTCTACATGCCTTTGTGGCAGATTTGAGGGATAAAAATGCTTTGAACAAACAAATATTCGATCCTGTTTTTTTTTGTAATGCTTTAACTTTGTAATTATAATCTGAACACATTTTAATGCATAACCTAAAAGAAAAACAGTTTCATCAAACTTTATTCAGTTTTTCATTGGTAACTTTCTGGCTGTCCTCCTGAAAAATTGATAATTAATGATTACTTACAGCAATATAGTTACCTGATTTCCCATGTTGACATAATTACTTCTTTCTTCCCTGAGTTCTCCCATCCTAGCTATGAGTTTCCATGGCAATAGTTTATTAAAATTGTTAAGGATAGGCTGTCCAAAACCACACAAAGCTGTCAATGCTTTCTAAAATATACCTGAAAGTTTTCAACTTATTCCAGTTAATGATTTTCAATACATTTCAAACTAGGCTCCAGACTGGGATTAAAACAGTAGAGTTGAAACATCCTTCTCCAGCCTGATGCCCTCCCTATGTGGTGGGACTGTATTCCTAGAGTCTCAGAGAGCTCTGCAATTGTAATCTCAACATACTTGGAAAACACTTGGCTGTGGGTGGCCAAGATTCAAGATCAAATAATGAAGCTGTTCCTGGATTATATTAAATTGAGTGTGTAATATTACATAATAATATTATATTAACTTGAATGTGTACATTTGGATATAAAGAAACCTGGCTCCTTGGGACAAGTGGGATTAAAACGAGCACTGAGCTGAAAAGAAAATCACTTTGATTTGATTTTGTGTCCCTTCATCAAGAAATGTGGCTTAACTGAAGCAGAGCAATTGACTTTTTTGACACCCTCCCCCCTCCGCCAATGCCTCTGAGACATGTATAGACCAAAGGTATGCAGCTCGTTGGTGAAGACTGGGATCCTTTGAAGGATACATTAGAGCTTTGTCTTCTGTGCTGGTATATTCCACAAAGTAGGTGGGGATAAGCCAAAAGAGAGGATTTAGGACTCAAATTACATTTAGTGTGGTGTGGTGTTGTACTAGGAATGGAAAGATCCAGTTTCTAGTCCCCACTCAGCTATGGAAGATTATTGGGGACTTTGATCCAGTCCACCTTGCCTTAGCCCAAGAGATGGAGTGCTGTAGTGTTGAAGGTGCTGGACTGGCACCAGAGAGACCCAGGTTCAAGCCACCCTCTTCCATGGAAACTTACTTAGTTACTTTGGGCTATTCCCTCTCTCTCAGCCCAAGGGCCAGTGTGGGGTAGTGGTGAAGATGCTGGACTAGAAACCAGGTGTCAGCTTTACCAGGTAGACCAGACAGGAAACATGACCAGATAAGCTAATTCTACTTTACTGTAAGGCTACATTGACAGAATCTTGCAAGTCTGAAAGTACAAATCTCCTGCTGTCTCCTTTACAGCCTGAGAAACTAGGGAGGGTCCCTTCTGAGCCTCTTGCCCCACCCATTATCCAGCTGTGGGCTATGCTGTCTCTTATCTGACCATTCTCTAGGCAACATCTCTTTGCCCTGTCACCAGGAGACTGTGAGTTCTAGTCCTCCCTGAGGTGTGAAAGCTGGGTAGGTGGCTTGGGCCAGTCCCCCTCTCTCAGCCCAACCTACCACACAGGGCTGCTGTTGTGGGGTCAAATAGGAGGTGGGAACTCTATGTATGCTTCCTTGAGCTCTTATACAAAAGGTGGGATAGAAATCTAATGAAGAAATAAATAAAATGTAACTTGACTTGCAATTAGGGGATCCTCAATCCCACTTTTCTGATAGGTTGTCCCAGAAACTTGCTAAGGGCAAGTGACGTCAGGATAAAAACGATGGGGAAATAAACTGGTTGGGTTATTTGTGATTAAGGTAGGCATGGAATTAAGTTAGGAATGTTAGAGAATTTTAACACTGATCCATAAATTTGACCCATAATTTGCAGAACTAACAC
Organism: Charina bottae; assembly: GCA_023362775.1. NCBI lineage: Eukaryota > Metazoa > Chordata > Lepidosauria > Squamata > Charinaidae > Charina > Charina bottae. The sequence goes on from JALMGJ010000010.1 coordinate 5,342,973, forward strand.
TTCCTGAACTATTAAGAAAACTGTTTTTCACATTTCCCCAGGTTTAGCCATGCAATGCAGTCCACTGCCAAGAAATATTGTGCAGAAATGTGAGTAATAAGAACACTTACATTCAAAAATGTTATAGTAGGAAAGCTACAAACACAAATGTATGTATTAGGGAAAGATGCATTGAAAATTTGTGGTTAGGAGAAGATGAGCACAGAAATAAACTCTCAATTAAAAAGAAATGAAGACTAAATTTTTGACTCTCTGTCTGAAATTTGACAGAAAGTTTTTGCCATTCCTACAAGCTAGGCTTCGGCAGTATGTGAACCGAGAACTACCAGAAGTGCAAGCTGGGTTTCGAAGAGGCAGAGGAACTCTCCTGTCAACCCAACAGTTCGAAAGCTTTGCGAGTAGATAAATGGGTACCACCTTAAGTGGGTAAAATTGCTGGTGTCCTGTCGGGGGTCGCCCACCAAACGGAAGATCTTTGGAACGGCGGTGGCTACGACGGATCCCGGAAAAAGCAGCTTCATCTACAGGATGTCGGCAGCCGGCTCCGACGCAAGGCATTGTGGGGCTTGTAGTCCAAGTAGCCTCGGAAGAGTCGGTTCCCTTACCCCTTCCCTTAGCACGCGGTTAAATTGAAAATGTATAATATGAAATGTATAACATGAAATGTATATGTCTATGTAAGCCGCCTAGAGTCCTCCATTAGGGAGGGGATAGGCGGGGTATAAATATAAATATAAATAAATAAATAAATAAATAAATAAATAAATAAATAAACAAACTAGAGATCAGATTGCCAACATTCGCTGGATCATGGAAAAAGCAAGAGAGTTCCAGAAAAACATCTACTTCTGCTTCATTGACTACGCTAAAGCCTTTGATTGTGTGGATCACAACAAACTGTGGCAAAGTCTTAAAGAGATGGGAGTACCAGACCACCTTACCTGTCTCCTGAGAAACCTGTATGTGGGTCAAGAAGCAACAGTTAGAACCGGACATGGAACAACCGACTGGTTCAAAATTGGGAAAGGAGTACGACAAGGCTGTATATTATCACCCTGCTTATTTAACTTATATGCAGAGTACATCATGAGAAATGCCGGGCTGGATGAATCACAAGCCGGAGTTAAGATTGCCGGGAGAAATATCAACAACCTCAGATATGCAGATGATACCACCCTAATGGCAGAAAGTGAAGAGGAACTAAAGAGCCTCTTGATGAGGGTGAAAGAGGAGAGTGCAAAAGCTGGCTTGAAACTCAACATTAAAAAAACCCAGATCATGGCATCTGTTCCCATCACTTCCTGGCAAATAGAAGGGGAAGAAATGGAAGCAGTGACAGATTTTATTTTCTTGGGCTCCAAGATCACCGCAGACGGTGACTGCAGCCATGAATTTAAAAGACGCTTGCTCCTTGGGAGGAAAGCTATGGCAAACCTAGACAGCATATTAAAAAGCAGAGACATCACCTTGCCGACAAAGGTCCGTATAGTTAAAGCTATGGTTTTTCCAGTAGTAATGTATGGCTATGAGAGGTGGACCATAAGGAAGGCTGAGCGCCGAAGAATTGATGCTTTCGAACTGTGGTGCTGGAGAAGACTCTTGAGAGTCCCTTGGACTGCAAGGAGGTCAAATCAGTCAATCCTAAAGGAAATCAACCCTGACTGCTCATTGGAAGGACAGATGCTGAAGCTGAAGCTCAAATACTTTGGCCACCTAATGCGAAGAGAGGACTCACTGGAAAAGACCCTGATGCTGGGAAAGACTGAAGGCAAAAGGAGAAGCGGACGGCAGAGGATGAGATGGTTAGATAGCATCACCGATGTAATGAACATGAATTTGAGTATACTCCAAGAGACAGTGGAGGACAGGAAGGCCTGGCGTGCTATGGTCCATGAGGTCACAAAGAGTTGGACACGACTAAACGACTGAACAACAACAGCAACAACAAATTGCGAAATTAAAACGGAGCAGCTATACAGAGTGATCCATACCTCTATAATTTAAGAACATAAAACATTGTTTAAAATGCACTCACCTGCTCTTTAGTTAATGACTAGTAATTATTTTAACTGAAAAAAAATTGGTTGCTATCGTGCAGCTTTCCAGAGAGAAATGCACAACGGTGAATGCATCATGAGTAGCACTGGAACCAGGCAATTGTCCATTTAGAACAGTCTTTCTCATCCTTTTCACCCTGGAGGGACCCTTGAAATATTTTTCAGGCCTTGGGGAACCCCTACACATTCAGGCTCTCATATAGGCCAGAAGTTACAAAATTATTACATTCATTTCATGGGTAGGCCTGTATCTGTGCATCAACAGTGTTCTTAAGCTGAAAATAAAGAATGAAACTTTCCTCTTTAATGTGAAGTTGCCCGAATTTGAAATATTTTTTTAAATAAATTGTGATCTCACAGGGAACCCCTAGTGACCTCTCGCAGAACCCTAGGGTTGCACGGAACCCTAGTTGAGAACCCCTGGTTTAGAAATTCCATAATTTTTAATTGACATTTAATTTTTATTGTTTTAATTCGTTGTAAACCACCCAGAGTCGTTAAGAGATGGGCGGTGGAAAATACGATAAATAAATAAATAAATAAATAAATAAATAAACAAACAAACAAACAAACAAGTAAGTAAGTCTTAGTGTGAGGATAGAAAGTGCTACTGCAGAAGTGTGACCGCAATTGTGGTTATTAAGGTAACTGCTTCAGGCTAAAACACATTTGCATCATCTATGTGGTGGGTTTGTTCATGTAAACATATGCACAAGGAATAAAACATTTGCTGGTAGAATTTAAGACATGCTGATACCTCTCTGTGGCTCACCCCATTTACTTGGAACATGGAACTGTAGCTTAAGTATTATTTTAGAAAATACTAGCCTATGTAGTTAACTTGTGTTGAAAACGTCTGCCTAAATAACTCCTTTTTTGGAATTCTCCCTCTTCCCTAATCAAGTTGCATTTGCAAACTCAGAGAAAGTGGGGGAAATTTGTTCTTGAATTACAAAACAAACTTCCTGATCATTGTATATTTCAGTTGGATACCTGATGAGAACTGACAACTAGTCTTTTTCATGTGAGTTTTGAAAAGTCTTCATTCTCTCCCTGGCAGAAGCTCTTAATAGCCACCCCATTATAAAACTCTGCTTCTTCAGAGAATGATTCACTCGCTTTGTATTTCCCTGGTAGTTTGTAATGTTTGATGAATGTGTTTGACTCTTGCAGTTTCCGAAAGATGACCCATGAAGCAGCAGGAAAATGCACCATGTTATTCTTCAAAACTTTCTTGTTATTCTTCCTTTATCTCCCTCCCTCTCTTCCCCCTTCTCATTTTAAAATGGACTCAACCCAGCACATGTGTTTTTGGATCAGGAAGAAAGGAAGAAGAAAAATGTGCAAAGTTTTAGTGCAGGACAGATTGTCTTGGTAAAAGCTCTAGCAAAAAAAAACCCTCTCCTCTTTCAACCCCTGTAGATGGAGCCCTCTACTAAGAGCTAGCAAAACCTCCAATGCACATTGACTTCCCTTTAGGTTGATGATGATGGATTGTGTTGTTTTCTTCATTACTTTAAACCTAATCAGCACTCAGTGTAATTTGAGTAATGATAGCTCATTATTGGCGATTGTGAAGTTTAAGGCTCTCCTCGTTTTACCTCCAAAGGCAGTCAGTTGGGATAAAAGGGTACCTCCATTTCCCGTTTTACAGAAATGAGAATGGTGGATGTGAGTGTGGGAGGTTGTGGAAAAGGGTGGGGGGGAAAGCTTGTTGATGTTCGGGAAACATTAATAGGTTTGTGGAATTTTTCTCTCTTTTTTTTCCGGCAAAGAGTCTGCTCAGTTACTTATATGATAAATCTGGATGCATTGCATGAGGCTTTAAAACACACACACACACACACACACACACACACACACACACACACACAAACACACACTCACTCTCACTCACACCCCCCCCCCTCAGAAGCTTTTTTTCCACTCCTGCTCCATTTTCTTAAGTCCAATAAATTAATCTTATTCCTTAACGCACACAGCCTGATGAAGTGAGATGAATGGCTTTCCATGGTTTAAAAAAGGTAATGTCCAAGTACCACAGGAGCAAAATGTATTTAAACTATTGATGGCTGTATTTTGATATATAGATACAGAACATCTTGTGGCAAACAATAATGCTATTTTAAATGCATAATAGAAAGAAATTTCCCATTGTTTTTGTTTTGGAGATGAGTTGACTTCCAAAGCCTGAAGTTGGTGAAACAGTTGTCTATTCTTTGGCAGCATAACCAAGTCTACTTTCTCAGCTAAGAAGTATCACCCAGAAAGTTCTCTGCTCCTGCTAAGTTGGCAGCTTCTGTAGTCAGCTTTTTCTGCGTTACTTAAAATATCACTCAGCATCCAAAGATGTTTGAAGATGATTTCCCCCTAAAAAATTGACTTTCCTCTTAGCTCTGGAGATCCCTCTTTCATCTCCACTTCCACTTCCTCTTTCTTTTCTTTTTCTTTTTTTTTTTTAAAGAAGTCATTTCAAAGAATATAAATAAAAAAGTAAATGAGAAAGATATTAAAAACACGTAAGAAAACAAAAGATAAGGTACAGTTCTCCCTGTTGAACTTTAAGTTGAGCAGACTTGGTTAATGTAGTACAAATCAATAACAGAACTATAAACAATAAAAATGCAGTAAATCAATTCTGAAAATTATAGATCAGAGAGGAACAAGATTCTATGGAAAAGGAAACCGAGATCTCGGATGTGGCACAAAACCATACATAACATTATAATCCAAGAAAGCTTTCCAGTTAGAATTAAATTCTGCACCAGATTTACTTTTTCCTATATGGAGTTATTTTTGACATCAAAGCATACTCCCACAATTTAATTAGCTATTCTTCCAAGAAAGGAATCAAGTATCTTTTTGAATAAGAAGCACATAAAGCCGCTGTTAGCATATACAGTGCTAGTTCATTGAATTTTGAAGGACTATATGGTTTGGTGAAATTTAATACAAATATCTTGGATTGAAATGAAATTACAACCTTCAAAATCTGTTCTACTCTGAATCATTTTCCAGTATTTTGGGGCTTTACAACATTGCCACCACATATGAAAAAAGGATCCAACGTCTCCATTACATTTCCAGCATTTTTAAGAGAAAGAATTATTCTTTTTGGCAATCAAGGCTAGAGCAAGGTATGAACAATAAACATCTTAGATCAATTCTCTCAGTATAATATTCAAAGAAAAGTTAATATTTTTCTTCCATGGAAATTCCCACTCTTGCATGTCTATAGCTATGTTCAAGTTTTGCATCCATTTAATCATACAGTTTTTAACTTGTTCAGATTCTGAAACATACTTCAAGAGTAGTTATAAATTGTGCCTAACAGATGTTCAGTATTATGTAGTATGAGATTTTCAAATCCTCTTTCTTTTCTTTACTCGGTCATCAAAATGGAATAGCTGCCTCTTCTTTTGGATCAAATGAATTCCATACTCACCCAAGTTAAAACTGCATACTTTTTCAATGACAATGAATCTGTCCAGGCTGACAGATGTTAGCCTCAGTTGCCCTGACCACAAATGGAGGTTGGGGGTGGGGGGAAGGAATCAGCGCCAAACTTATTTTAGTGCTGTGATTCAATGAATTTATTGGCATTGGTAATTTTAGTCTGTAGAGTCTACATGTTTTATGGCCAAGATATCAGGTGTAGCATTTTTCATTGCGGTGTTTGGCTTAGACATTACTAAAAATGTGGCTTTATCTTTCTTGATGCATAATAAATTGAAATAGGGATACTGAGGTTTTTTTTAATTCCCCAAAGGAACTCTAACTTACCGAAACCATTCATGCATTACACAGAGACAAAGGTTGGCTTGCAAGAAGCCTGTTCTGCAAGTCAACTAATGCTTTCTGAAAAACCTCCCTTTAGGACACCTGTATTTGCCAAGATGCTTTTTCTCTTGGCAGTTCATATTTTTGTGATGTCTATTGGATACATCTTACAGCAACAATATTCTATCCATTATGGCAGGGTTTCTCAACCAGGGTTCTATAGCACCCAAGGGTTCCATGAGAGGTTACTAGGGGTTCCCTGGGAGATCACGATTTATATAAAAAAATTATTTCAAATTTGGGCAACTTCACATTAAGGAGGTACGTTTCATTCTTTATTTTCAGCTTAAGAACACTGTTAATGCATATACGTATACAGGCCTACCCATGAAACGAATATCATAATTTGGTAACTTCCAGCCTATATTTGAGCCTGAATGTGCAGGGGTTCCCTGAGGCCTGAAAAATATTTCAGAGGTTCCTCCAGGGTCAAAAAGTTGAGAAAGGCTGCATTACGGCATCATCACTGGATTCTGGGTTAGGTAAAGGTTCCCCCCGCACATTTGTGCAGTCGTGTCCGACTCTAGGGGCCGGTGCTCATCTCTGTTTGTTAGCTGAAGAGCCAGCGTTGTCCGAAGATGCTTCCACGGTCATGTGGCCGCATGACACGCGTGGAACGCTGTTACCTACCCACCGAAGTGGTACCTATTAATCTACTTGCATTTGCATGCTTTCGAATTGCTAGGTTGGCAAGAGCTGGGGCTAGTGCGGGAGCTCACTCCGCACGCAGGGCTAGGGATTCGAACCTCCGAACTTGCGATCTTCCCATCAACAAGCCTGGCGTCTTACCCGCTGAGCCACCACGCCCCTTGGATTCTGGGTTGCAAGTATATTATTCCAAAATTGCAGCCTTGTCCACTTCAGGTGATAGGATGGCTAGATGTCTGAAATATTTGCTGAAGGTGCTAAGGAACAGCTTTACCCACTTCCTTAGCCTATATCAGGAACAGAATAAATGTTTTATTCAGAATCCAATGAGGTTCCTGAATAAGAGATGAGTAGAGCAAAGCCCCACTGATGGCTTGAGCAAGACTTGAGACAGTGATGTTAAACACAAGAGGATAATGCCCACATGATTTATAAAAGCTTCATTAAAATATAAGTAATGGTCAGAAAGTCACCCATACATTGCTTGTTTCATAAGAACGTGGAAAAAAAAAAGGTCTGACTAAGTCAGGCTATTTTCATCAATGCTTTCTCTGAAACTCACTGAACAAACAAACAAACAAACAAAAAACCAATAGTCCATCTTCTACAAAGATGTTGAAACCTGTACAGTATCTCTGATTTATTTTCCTTCTCAATACTTTGGTTTAAGCGTTTTAATCAATTTCATCCCTATATACTAGGGTGACCATATTTTCTTGGGAAAAAAATAAAGGACCAACCTGAAAAGGGGGCAAATCTGAAAGAGGTTTCATAAGGATATATTTTTTAAATTCTTTGTGTTTATAACTTCGTTTTACAAAGGAAAATTCAAGAGCAAAACTGAGAAAAACTTTACAAAAGCACATGTTCTAACAAAAATATCTGAAATCAAACTATATGTAAATTTATTTCAAAAAGACAATGCAATTTCCATATTTTTCTCACGAATGCAAAAGAGTGTGCATTAAGTGGTGCCATTTGTATGGTAAAAGTTAAAAGGCCAAAAGAAAGAACAAAAGAGAGTTTCTGAAAAATTAATAAGTCTAAAGGACAGCTTTCTGGAATAATGGACTGTCCTTTATAATAAAGGATGTATGGTCACTGTATTATATACCGAAGTATATAGGGAAAAGTATATATATTATCCCCATAATGTTGCTTGTGTAGGAATGGAAAAAGAAAGCTAAGCTAAACTAGACCCTGATGCTGGGAAAGACTGAAGGCAAAAGGAGAAGGGGACGGCAGAGGATGAGATGGTTAGATAGCATCACCGATGTAATGAACATGAATTTGAGTAAACTCCGGGAGACAGTGGAGGACAGGAAGGCCTGGCGTGCTATGGTCCATGAGGTCATGAAGAGTCGGACACGACTAAACGACTGAACAACAACAACAAAGCTAAACAAAGCATTAGGGATTCAACAATTCAGTGTCATTTCCTACAACTTTTGGATCTTGGGGAAAGTACAGGTTCAACCTCCCTTTCCCTATCAGTTGGTGGGTCTTTGTGTAAAAAAAAAAATAGCCTGTCTGAAGATTCTTTTTCTTTTTCAGTATGCACATTTCCTAACAACGAGCAACCTAACATTCTCCTCCTTTATGCCTCATTGCATGCAATTTCCCTCCGATGCATGCAGTTTGGATGCCAGCTTTTGCCCAGTGCCCCAAAATTTGGAGACATAAAAACAAAACAAAAAGGGATTGTATTCCTAGTTGGGGTAATCAGGGAGGTACGATTTAGATTTGTCTCATATTAAACAATGCAACTGATGGATTTCTCCCCCTACCTACAAGGAGCAGGCCATGTGCACCTCACTTTCTTAGCAGTAAATTCATCGGACACAGAGCAGCCAAAGCTATCAGTGGAAGTCGCACATTGCAAATCTCTTCCCTCCCCTTCTTGCTGTAATTTCACAATGTATTTTGCAGCTTAGAAGAAAAAAGCAATTCTCTCTCTTTTCTGCACCCCCTCCCCCCCCCATCTAACACATCAGAGCAAACTTCATTAGTATCTGTGGCATATTCTGCAACAAGGGTGCCTTTGGGTAAGGAGATTGTGTGTCTTCTACCAGGGATTATCCTATTCAGCCTAGGGGTCAGTCTCAGTCAATGTAACACAAATGGCAGAAAATGCTTGAATAAATGGTCAAAAAACTGTCTGGAGGGGACAAGAAATCTCATTTGCTTAAGCTAAACCAGAGAACTCAATGCGTATAAATCACAGGCCTCTTTTCTTTTGCGCTGTGAATATGTGTGTGTGCCTGAGTGTGTTTTAAATCACAAGAAAGATGCCTAAGATGACTGAGCAAATAACGCTAAGTACATTCTGATATTCTAACATCACAATAATGTGATCATTTGGATTCATACTGAGAACAGTAAAAACAATATGCTTTCTGATTAAATTATTCACGCTTGTAGCTTTTAAGTTTCAATTATAGATATCAGCACCGTATGCAAGACAGAGCAAGGAAGATGCAAACATTTCCTAGTGGAGATATTCAAAGCAGCCACGTTTGGGTGAAATCATTTGAAGAGAGAGAGAGAGAGAGAGAGAGAAGATAAAATAGACTGTTACAACTTCATATTGTGTGTTTATGAGTCAGAAGATTTCTTATTTAATTTGCAAGTTTTACATTGCTCATGCACTGATATATCTTTGGATAACTTTTCCACAGGATTACTGGATTTGGATGTTTGGCAAGGTGCATCATTTGGCAAGGTGCATCATTTGGCAAGAAAAGCAGAGACTGCTTAATAAAATCCAGAGTGTCCAGGGCGTAGCTAAATGGGGCTTTAATGGGGTATCTGCCTGTAATTCAGTCAATTAATAAAACCACCAGAATGTCCTCATAATTAGAAAACAGGCTTTAGTTTAGGTTATCACAGGAATGTGTGTTAACCTAATTCCCTGTCCATCCATCCATACTTATCTACTTTGATGTCATGTGGGTTTTGTATAAGAAGATTGGAAAATGAATGTATACATGGTATAATATCCTGAAAGAAACCAACCAAGCTTCCTTGCTAAACAGATCTATTCTGATCATTGCCACGCCATTTTTATTTGGGCAATACCTTGATTACACCAACTGAAGGTAAAAAAAGGAAGGGTGGAGCTTGCTTTTTATGTAATCTGGTTGTTACTGGCATTTTTCATGCGGGTGATAGGTATGTTCATTTGATGTTTCCAGTGAGTTTGAAATGAGATGCTTCAGATTAGTTAATCTGCTTCACTTCAGCCCAAAGACCTCTGAAGCTTCAGAGCTGAGAATGATTTCCACTTTGGAAAATAAAAAGAAGCAGAAAGCTACATGTGGAGGGAAGTAAATCAGCCAGGCATCAACCTCACCTCCTGATCCCACCAGATTGCGAAGCTGTTATTTCTGTGCTTCCTAAATACTCTGAAGTGAGATTACTGGCTGGTCTAGCTACAAATGAAGCCTCATTTATTTGGATATCTACGTCAGTCCATGTCAGTCTGTTTTATGTGTATTGAATCATAAGAATTCTCCATCACTGTTTTGCATGCTTATGCATTTTTTAAAACATCACGAGAATATTCACATTAACTTCCCCATACAACTTTTTGTGGGCAAATTCTCAGCGAAAGATTGGACTGCAAAATTATGGGAAAGTGCACAGTCTGTAAATTAACTATTTTCTGATCCAAATATTATTTGTAGAAGTGCAAATTAAGTCAGTTTATATATCTTAATACAAGCTAGCATAGCTTTACATTCTCATAGTGCTCTATAAATTCTAGTACTACTTATGTCCTTTTATAGTTAGCCATCTTAGCAATTTATAGCATTTATTATTTGCAAAACCAATAGTAATTTTATAGGATTCTTTTGCTTTTTAATATCTGCACTCTGTAATTTTACTTAAATAATTTTATTTTTACCTTGTTTTATTCTATCAATATGTTTTTTTATTTCTATTTCTATTTTAGCATAATTGTTATGTTATTAGTTCTTTGCTGGTCTATGACCAAAATAAAGATTGATTGATTGATTGATCAGTTCATTTAAAAATGCCCCCCACCCCCCATCCATGAGCAACAGGCAACAGGGTAATAAAGAAAATGATTAGGAGTGTGTAGATCCCAAACCTTGAGAAAACCCACTTGCCTTTAAACACCCCTTGAAATTCTTTAGATGCTTCCTCCTAGATTTTTCAATGTTGTCTTGAATTTTCAATCTAGGGAAAATTCAGTGGTACTGTAATAGGCAATGCAATGCGATGCAATAAAGGAAAACCTGCGAAAAAATAAAGGAAAACCTCAAATAATGTAGTGCAATAAAGAAAAAAATTGTACAGAAAATGCCAGCTAGGGTATGCAGTTGGCTACACCAAGATGAACTGTGTAGGAAACTGCATGGCTGAATTTGCCTAACAATGGTAGACTAGGCTAAAATGTGTTTGGGTAGTTCATGCTTGTCATGTTGTAGACACACGGGCATGGTTTCTGCATGTTAAAGGAACCAGGCCATCCCATTATGCTATTTTTTATTTTATTTATTTATTTATACTTATATTTATACCCCGCCCATCCCCTCCCTAACGGAGGACTCTGAGCGGCTTACATACATTGTTATACATTATACTTTTATACATTTTTCATTATACAATCCGTGCGTAAGGGGAGGGGGTAAGAGAACCGACTCTTCCTGGCTTTCTGGACTACATGTCCCACAATGCCTTGCATCGGAGCCGGCTGCTGATGTCCTGTGGGTGTTGCTACTTCCGGGATCTGCCGCCATTTGAGGATCTTCCGTCCGGTGGAACCTGACCCCCGACAGGACAGGACGCCAGCATATTTTCCCACTTAAGGTGGTACCCAATTTATCTACTTGCAAGCTTTCGAACTGTTGGGTCGACAGGAGCTGGGACTAGCAACGAGAGCTCACCTCGTTGCACGGGGATTCGAACTGCCGATCTTCCGACCGGCAGCCCTACAGCTTCAGCGGCTTAACCCGCTGAGCCACCACGTCCCACTGCTATGTTATATGGTTTCCTTTGGGGACATAGTATGTTATATAACCAGCAACTGAGATTTAGGAATTAGTGTGTTGGGGGAACCCCATCAATATGGGTCTAGTATTGCTTGAAGAGCTAGTCTGGTGTAGTGGTTAAGGCACCAGGCTAGAAACTGGGAGACCGTGAGTTCCAGTCCTACCTTGGGCACAAAGCCAGCTGGGTGACCTTGGGCCAGTCACTCTCTCTCAGCCCTAGGAAGAAGAAGTCAATGGCAAACCACATCTGAAAATCTTGCCAAGAAAACTGCAGGGACTAGTCCAGGCAGTCGTCAGGAGTCAACACTGACTTGAAGGCATTAAAAAAAAAAGCTTGACTGACATAGATGAGTTTGTAGAGGCAAAAAGTGCAGATGACAAATCAGAGGGTTAGGGTTAGGACAAAGAGTGCAAAGTATGGTAGGAAATCAGCCAGATCCAAGGACTGCAAGCTTTCATTCTTCTTTAAGGAGAAGATTTTCTAAAGAGAACATTTTTTCACCTTGAAGCCAGCCTTGCTTGGCATTCTGCTTTCGCTTTGCAGTTGTATTGGCATCTCAGAAAGGAAAGAACCTTTTGGAATTTCTACTTAAACATGCCAGGAAATGGACCATGGGTTTTTTTGTTTTTGTTTGGCATGCAAGGCAGATGGTCCACCACTTAGCTACAATACCTCTTCTGGCAGTGTTTGCTGATTACTTGTTTTACCTACCTTGCTGGCTTTTTGAGTTCTCTTCCTTCCTGATGTCCAACATTTACTGAGCCCTTAATAGAGTTTCAAGGATGCCTTAGGGAATCTGAAGCCCCTGTTCTATAGTGAAGAATGAATGACTTTGCAGAGGAGGCTGTGCCAATTTAGCTTGCAGGCGGAGAAGGCAAACTTGGAAAATAACACATAGCAACCAGTAACAAGAATAAATTTAGCTCATCGAGGAAAAGAGTTCTAACTTAATATGTTACATGTGCTCATTTTCTATATGCGGGGAGTTGTGTTTCCTCTTTAGGAGCAAAAATAAGTAAAAAAATAAACAAAAAAATAAATAAATAAAGCAAAAGTGACATCCTCTAATTGGCAGCAAAAGAAAGGAGGCATTTCACTTTCCCACCTGAAGATCCTGCTACCCCCCGCATTCAAAGTTCTAGGTGGAGTCACTCTACAGCTATAAGTATGTGAAACACCTTTCTACCTAGGTTCCCAGTTGAGTTGACAATAATTTACATGAAAATGTGTCTGTATCCAATTAGGGCAGCCTTTCTTGACCTGTGTTAGACCACAATTCCCATAATTCCCTATCAGCCTAAGGAAAGCAGCTCAGGGAGAGGGAATCTTCCAGGCGCAGTGGTCCTTCCTTCAACAGAGGTGAGACAACTGTGTGTGACAGGAAGGAGATAGGAAGACCCAAGATGCACCACAATTAAGGTGTAACAAGCTGCCACCGCTAGCAGTTAGTTAATGACACATTTGTCAGCTCCGTTTGTTTAAGAGGTTATGTCCCCGGCATTTTCCCTCCCTCTGACTCAGCAAGCAGTAACCATTGCCTGAGATATTTGTCAGTTGAGTTGGTGTTTCCATAGGAAGACATCTCTGTCAAGGATAATTAGAGCTTTTCTCTGCATCTATCTTAGAGTCAAGAAGGTCTGCTCACAAATGTCCTTCAAACGAAAGGGGGAGAGGAAATTTCCAGGGCCTTGGTGTTGACAGTCAGCATTTATGCTCCTCTTCCACATCCTTTCTTGCCCTCCCTGCTTTTTCCCCACCATTCTTTTTTCTCTGACACTTGAACTTTAAATTTGTTTTTTTGGCTGATGGGATCAGATGGGTGATTGAAATATTCAAAATGCTTTTGCCCAAGCTGCTGGTTTGTAGGGAACTGCTGGTTAATGGTGGCATTCTTAGACGCCTGGGAAATTCAGTCTTACACATTACGGCAAGCTGACTGAAGGAAGACCAGCAGTTGTGGGTGATCCCGTGGCACTCACCTGGCCTGACCATCCAATCAATGGTGGTATTGTTAAGACCAAAATAATCTCAGAACTTTCACTAGGAAGTAATGAGGTATAGAAGTTAGTGGAGAAGTGGAGAACTTGTTTTGTCACCAGCTTCCGTTGGATCAAAAAGCTGTCTGAATCTGGATTTCAGCAGCCTGGGGGTAAGGAGAAGAAAAATGAGCAGAGCTTTGATGTGACTGCTTTAGTAAGAAATTTAAAAAAAAATTGCAGGGAGGACCTGTTAAAAAACAAATCACAGAAACAGAACAACAGAACATCCTTGGTTGTCACCTACAGCTCCCAGCTAAAACCATCCAAACACTTTCTTAAGAAGCTGCAGCCCATACTGGACAATGATTCTGTACTTTCTCAGGCACTGGGTGGCCCATAGTTGTGTCAGCCCTTCGAGGTAGTCCAGACAAGAAGCACAAACCATGAGTACTATCACTACCTTTATTGTAAGGTTACAGAAACAGAATCTTGCAAGTCTGAAAGCCCTTCTCCCCTCCTTTATTTTTACTTTCCAGAAAACTAGGGAGGGTCCCTTCTGAGATGCTTCCCACGCCCCTTTTCCTTCTGTGGGCTGAGATACCTTTTGAATGACAGTTGTCTAGGCTGCGGCTCTTCCTCCACCTCCCAAGGTCATTCCCACATACCATTTCAAGTTGCATACAGACAACCAGCTGCCCTGAAGCAGATTCTCGCAAAAACAAAAAGACAATGATGCCAACATGGAAAGCAGGGTCACAAGTGATCATAGCGTAGTTAAGTTCAAGGAGCAAATCAAAACATCCTGATGTCCCTCTGACATCAGCCCAAGTTAAGACATAACAATTCAGTTCCCACTCCAAGCAACCCTCCTCCCGACAGAATGTCAGTTGAAAGAGCAGGTGCTTATCATTGTTCCTGGCAAGCTATGCCGGAATGCCAAGAGGGAGGCTAGCCTCTTGAAGCAATGAAATGCACGGCCAGCAATCTACACGTGTACAGCATTCAGAGAAGCATGGCAGACGAACATGTGAGGCTGACAGCATGGTGTTGAAAAAGCTGTTTTTGACTGTTTCTCTAGGAAGAAGGTATTCCAAAGCTGGAGAAGGTGTGCTCCTTAGCAGTTACCAGTTGTTTCTCTGTATGCAGTCCATTTAGAAGCTTCCAAAGATTATTTCAGGACTCAGACAGGAATACATAGGAAGAACCACCCAGAGTCACAGGGAGTTGGACAGTTTACACATTAAATAAATAAATAAATAAATAAATAAATAAGTAAGAAGCTTTCTTGTTAGGATTGAGGTGGGTAATCTGTAGCTTCAGATCTGGGTGTGGTCCCTTGAAGATTCTATATTGGGCTGGTGGGATCCTCTCAAGCTAAAAACCAGCAGCAATGTTCCATTTTGAAGTGGGCATTCCAGGGCTGATAGACGAATGGTTCCAGATTATCTCATGAATCTGGATTTCAGCAGCCTGGGGGTAAGGAGAAGAAAAATGTAGCAGCACAAGGCCATTGGTTTGCCAACTAATATTTTATTGGTCTGATCTAGGCTTAGGATGTCCCGTCCATTTTTGCTTTATAAATTCCACTTTCCATCTTAGCCTATAATTTTAAAAACTAGCTCTTAAAATTCTCATTTAGATCCATATTTAAGTATCGTATTAAATATATGAAGGGGCGCGATGGCTCAGTGGTTAAGACGCCAGGCTTGTCGATCAGAAGGTTGGCGGTTCGAGACCCAAGCGCTGTGTGACGGAGTGAGCTCCCGCACTCGCCCCAGCTCTTGCCAACCTAGCAATTCGAAAGCAAATGCAAGTAGATGAATAGGTACCACTTCGGTGGGAAGGTAACAGCGTTCTGCGCGGGTCATGCTGGCCACATGACCGCGGAAGTGTCTTCGGACAGCGCTGGCTCTTTGGCTAACAAACAGAGATGAGCACCGGCCCCTAGAGTGGGACACGACTGTGCAGGGGAAAACCTTTACCTATTAAATATATTGTATTTTCTCTCAAAATATGTACTTGAAAAAGTATTGTGAAGCACACTGGATTACAAACAGAGAGGGTGAGAAGAAGGTTGATACCTGTTGAGGGTTACATGCATCAATACTTTCATAAAGGTCTCTTCTGACTGGGAATACTGTATTCTGCGGCATATCTGGCACAATATGCTTTGGTGCAAACAAAACAGAAGTAGAAACTGAAACCAGCAAGCAATCAGAACTGTCTCCAAAAGTACATTCATGAATGTGCTGACCAAATCTTTGGGAACAGCAGCAGCAGCAGCAGCAGCAGCAGCAGCAGCAGCAGCATAGGTTAAAAAAAAACACTAAAAGACAGCCATACAAAATTAAACTTCTGTTGTCAAAACAGTAAAAAAGAAAGAATAATTTTAGTCCCACCTACCAATCAAAAGATGCAATTAAGTAAAGACAGTCCAACCTCAATTGCTGCTACTACGGCTGGTCAAAATGTGCTCAGGCCTGCCTTCAGGTAGCTCTTCCGATGCCTATCAGAGTGTAAAGATTTCACGTTTTTTTTTTTCTAAATTGTCCATTAAAAAAATAAATCCCGACTGTTTCCCAGAGATCTGTTTATCAGTTGAATCAATGTTTAGGTTAATGTCACTAAACATTAAATCAAACAAACAAAATGTTAACTTCCATCTAGTAGTAAAGAATGAGGATGTGTCCCCACCTCCCCAACCCCAGGAATTATGTTCCCAGGATCTCCATCTAAACTTTCTGACTAGGGGGGGGGGGGCAGTCTATGAAACTTTGCAAACTTCCCAAAGTTGTTTAGATTAGCCCAACTGTTAACTGGCCTTCTTGCCAGATCCCTGGCTGATGGACTTCAGAGATAAAGCTGAAGCCAAGAAACACTCAGCCAGCACCAAGGTGTACTATACAACCTGTCCCTTGAGAGTTCAAGCATCCCTGCTAATAATTTCCAAATGGTGCTCTGTAGTTAACCCTCCTAAAAATGCAAACCAGTCTAACAGGTGGAAGCAGTTTAGTGCCACATATCTTCTTTGTCAGACTGTGGAAAGAGACTCTTGAGTCACGGATGGCAGGAAGTAGAGTAAGTGTCATTTACCCAAATTACAAAACATTATCTTTGCAGTTGAGCTTTGTAAGGGACTGGCATAGTTCCCACAATACATTCTGTGAAATAAGCTTCACATCCATGCTAGAAGTTTCAGTGTCAGTGAAACCAACCCATACAAACTGGAACAGACCTAATAGATAGCTGAGGTCTAATACATAAAACAGGATTACATTTCTTGCTCCTAACTTACATCCCAGAAAATTGAGATTAGTTCCAAGAACTGCAGTCGTGAGCATGTGTGTTTGTGATATCGCCATGGCTGTTGACTAGTCCAACTGGATGTTGAGAAAGTTGAACTGGACAAAGCATGAAGTCATTGAGTGAGATATGGCAACTGGCGCTTAGGCAGGTAATATACTGTAGTTAGCTTTTTCTCCTGAGTTGGCAATCAATAGATCACACACTTCATTTGTCCATCCAGGATCATTTCTTCCAGGATCTCAAGAAGAAGCTAACCCAATTCTTAAATGAGATGCCACTGGGGAATTCAGCATGACTGGAATATAGTTCTTCTTTCAATGGATTGTAGACAAAACAGGTAAGAAGTGGCTTTCTTTCTCTGAAGACTCCATAGCACCGTAAGCTAGAGACTGCCAAGGTTGATGTAAGTTATTTCCTGCACCTGATCATCTTTCAGGAAAGGGAGCAGAGATACTGATAACTATTGCCAGTATTAGAGCAGTGCTCTGTGATACGGAATTGAATTTCTTCCTCTGAGAGGGGTCAGAAACTAGGACCTCCATCATTCTGTTTTCAATATCTGTAATATCTCCACCCATGTCCTTAAGAGGCCAGGAAGGGCAATTCTTCACTTCTTGACTACTGTGTCTGCCTGCAGAGAATCACCTGACTACCAGCCAATGTTCTACGTCCATTGGGATACATTGACACCCATAAAATCTTCACAGTGAAGCCAGTTCATCAACCAACTTGTCAGGGATCTGCCTGTTTCCCTGCTTTGGATCATGACCTCTGGCTGCCATTAGCTTTATATTTCCTTCTGGCCCTCCCAACTAGGAATAAGCAAATCCTGATTTCTCCAGAAGAGGCAGCTCTTCTACCATTTCCTCCCCCAAGGCTATCCGAAGTTCTTATACACACACACACACACACACACTCACTTGAAGCACTAATTTCCTTAACTTGTTTGTTTGTTTATTTATTTATTTATAATTCAATTTATATTACCATTTGTCTATCACACACACTCATGAAGTACTAATTTCCCTAACTTTGTCTGTAATTTGATGATCTTATTCCATAATAAGAGGCTATAATGCCTGCAAATTTAATCCAATTCAATAAAAAAGTGTAGCCATTTGTTGATTTTGAATTTTTGGTAAAAGGAGGCAGATACCTTTGGATTCATGAAGTGAGATTCAAGATTTGGCTCCCAAGATGAGTTGGCCTGTTTTCCTAAAAGCTACAAGACAAACCTTGAAATCATTTCTGTTAGGTTTTGTTGAATTTAATTATGTCAAAAATTCAGTGTGGGGAGCAGAGATATTTGGCCCATTCTGAAAAAGATATGGAAGTTTTCTAATGTATACCAGATAACTGGAAAAGCTAAACATTTTTAATCATCTGATTTGGAATTATACTATTTTTTTGCTACTGGGATTTACAGAGTCAAATGTATAGGGTGGATCTCCCAAGAATAAGTTTAAATCCGAAAAAATGAATATTTCTTCCAAATTAACTAAGTAAAAATAAAAGTCACGCAAGAGACAAAGAAAAAAATATATAACAATTTGAAATCTGAAAAACCAAAGAAAACTTACACATACTTGCAAAGCTTTGCACGTCTCTAAGAACCACCGCTCTAAAAGGTGACAAATTCATTAGCATTTAAATTGGGAATTGCAAATTAAATTCAGAATTATAGAAAGGAGAGAATTTTATCAGACATCTTTCCAGTTGTGGATTAAGTAAAAGAAGAATAATATATGTGTAAAAGAAAAGTAAGTGCTTTGCAAATTTTGCTGGTCTCTAAATGGAGTTGGGGGATTATAAAAGAGCAGGACAAGACAAGGAAAGCTATGATAATCTAAGATGGGTCTACAGTAGAAGCAGGTGGTTCCCATTAAGGCTGAGTTGAAATCTGTCTTGCAATATTTTGAAACATTTTCTTTCCCTGCATAAAAGCAATTGCTTTTCTATCATATTCTCAGTATGCTTGAGAATTTCTTTCCAAATTTCTCTTTGTGGTGTTTTTGGCATTTTTTTTAAATTATAAGGGAAAAAGAAGAAAGTGAGGGGAGAAAAGAAGGAAAGATTACACTACACTTAAATTATGTTTTATCGTCGGTGAAAAAATTCTAGGTATTCTCAGCCCATGATAAGCTATTGCCTCCTGATTTGAAAGCTTCCATTCATATTGATAGAGAGCCAGTTTGGTGTAGTGGTTAAGGCATCAGGCTAGAAACCGGGAGACCGTGAGTTCTAGTCCTGTCTTAGGCACAAAGCCAGCTGGTTGACCTTGGGCCAGTCACTCTCTCTCAACCCTAGGAAGCAGGCAATGGCAAACCACTTCTGAAAAACCTTGCCAAGAAAAATGCAGGGACTTGTGTAGGCAGTCTCCAAGAATCGGACATGATTGAATGGAATACCTATACCTATACCTATACCTAAAGGTAAAGGTTCCCCCTGCACATTTGTGCAGTCGTGTCCGACTCTAGGGGCCGGTGCTCATCTCCGTTTGTTAGCCGAAGAGCCAGCGTTGTCCGAAGACGCTTCCACGGTCATGTGGCCGGCATGACGCGCGCAGAACGCTGTTACCTTCCCACCAAAGTGGTACCTATTAATCTACTTGCATTTGCATGCTTTCGAATTGCTAGGTTGGCAAGAGCTGGGGCGAGTGTGGGAGCTCACCCCGTCACTACCTATACATATATATACATCTACAGTACATATATATATATATTCATTTTTTTCACTGTGCTCCTTGTCTTTCATTATTAGAACTTGCAGTTCATTTGCATTTTCAGCTATCAGAGTAGTGTCACCAAATAGCATAGATTATTGATGTTTCTTCGTCCAATTTTAAAATCATGCTCATCATCTTCCAATTTGGCTTCCCTCAAAGTATATTCAGCATAGAGGTTGTATAAATAAGGAGAGAGAGAGAGAGAGAGAAAGACTACCACTCCTTTGCTTACCTGGAGCCATTCTGTTCTGTTCACACTGTGGTTTCCTGTCCTGTATAGAGGTTTCACATGAGGACAATGAGATGTTCTGGGATTCCCACTTTCTTAAAGACATTCCACAGTTTTTTGATATGGTTGACACAACTGAAGTCCTTTCTGTAATCAGTGATGCACATAATGACTTTTTTTTGTATTCTTTGGCTTTCTCAATTATTCAGGGTACATCAGCAATAATGTGATCTCGTTTCTTGGCCTTTTCATGTAGGGCTGTATCCTGGGTTAGATGATGCTAAGCACTATTTTGCTAGCTTGTGAAATTAAAGTTATTGTACAATCATTTGCTGGCATAACTTGTGAGAACTTTTGCTGATTCTTCTGTTTGCCAAATTTCTGTAAAAATCCCATCAATTCCTGTATCCTTCTGATGTGATAATGGCTGAAGTGCTGATCTAACTTCACATTTATCCTTAATAATTTGATTTCATTCCACAGTTCCTCTGGTTGCCTATCAATGAGATTTAGAACTTCAAAGTGATTCCCAATGTTTTCCTTGAAAAAGGTTGTATTGTGGAAACTGATTAGCTTTCTTCTGCTTTACCTTGACTTGGAATTTGCACATGAGCAATTCATGATCTGTTCCACAGTCGGTCCCTGGGCACATCTTGTCTATTATAACTGAGTTCTTCCACCTCTTTGTACCATCAATATAATTAATTTGATTTCTGTGTGCTCTGTTTGGTGATGTCATGTATATAGGTACTGTTTTGGCTGTTTGAAGAACATGTTAGCAATGAAGAAATCATTGGATTGGCCAAAACCGATAAGCCATTTTCCTGCTTCATTTCTATTTCCTAGGCCATACAGTCCAACTGTTTTCCTTCATACTATTTCCATCCAAGGCATTCCAGTCTTCAACCACAAACAGCACATTTCAGTTGCAAGTTTTGTCAGTTTCAAACTGAACTTAACCATAAAATGCATCAACCTCCCTTTCTTCTGCATCAGTGTTTGGAACATAAACATGGATAAATGTCATATTAATTGACATTATTGACTGCATTGTACCTAAGTTCTGTCTTTGCTATATCTTTCCTGACTAGGAAGGCAATGCCGTTCCTTCTTTGCTTTTTGTGTCCTCAGAAGTAAACAGTATGACCTTCTGACTGAAAGTGTCCAATTCCCATCCATTTCAATTCGCCAATGCCTAAGATCTCAATGCATATTCAATTCATTTCATATTTCACTGTGCTGAGCTTTCCCATCTTCATACTTCTTATGCCCCATGCTCCCACTGTAATTTTGTCTTTCTCACTTTGGATTTTCTTTTCCTGCATCAGGTCCCAGAGGCTTTGAGCTAATTGCATCATAAAGCACCATTAATATTCCAAAAGATCCTCAGCTCTTCCTCAGTAGCATGTTGAGTGCCATCTGACCTGATGGCCCCATTGTCCAGCACTATTGTCAATCACTTTATGTTATCTATCCATTGGGGTTTTCTTGTAAAACACAGGAGTGGTTGACCATTGCCTTCTCCTGTGCAGTGAGAAATGGTTCCTTTACCATTGTCACTAACATGGTTAACATCCTCCTGTATTGCTGCTGCCCAATAGAGATGCCTCCTGCTTTAGCTGGGTGGCTGGGATGACCTTCACCGCTTGAGTGACCCTGTTGGGATGATATGTTTTTTGCATATTCTCCTGGCATTCTTCTTTCATCCCTCCCAGGAATGGGAATTTTTTTCCAAATGCAGACTAGATTTTTAAATTGGGAAAAGGCAAATGCTACCATTGTGTATCAGAATGAGAAGAATGCCCAGATTGTGGCAGAATTTGTTACGGAGTTTTTCTGCATTTCTAGTAGTTAACTACTCCCATATATCTTCCACAAGGTGGGAAGATTGGTCAGATAAAAATTTCACAGAAGCATCTTAGTTTAGCTTTCCCTCTAATGTGCTGTTCCTCTAATTCATGGGATCAAAAGTTTTTCTCCAGCTTTTGCCAACTGCCTTTTAAAGTCACTCATTAGCTTCAGGATCTTGTCCTTTGACCCACTTGGAGGCAGCCATTCTTACAGGCTGCATTTCTAAGAGGCTCAGCAAAGTCCGACTGTGTCACATATGGCCCGAATTATGCCTGAACTTTTTCTAGGATCTTGGCTTTAGAGCTGATATGTACACCTTGGGTAGAACAGGGAATCTTTTTTTCCTTTCAGTGCTTTACATATTCAGTGGCAGCAATGCAAATGCATATTAAAAAGGGATTGACCTGAAAGAGGATGATTAGATAACCCATCTTTTGCTGAACATTAATTTATGAGCATAAGGCAAATTCTTAAGGGGACTTTCTTTCAAGCCCATTCATTGCAACTAAGCTAATCACTTATTCCATAATTCACACCCCTTTTGCAGATAACTCTTTTTCTGTGAAGTGTGGTTTTGCTAGCACACCATATATTATCATTGCTTAAAAGGTAGTATTATTTTATACCGGCAGCCTTTTCCCTCATGAGTAAAAGATGATCTGTGCCTATGGCCTGCGATTTTAAGTAATGTTGCTTTCCTTGTCTGTAATGGAATCCTTGTTCAGAATAACTTCCACATAACCCACTAACTCAAAGGCAAACGAACCATTTTATGGCTCAACATGATACTGAACATGTTGTCTCACCATGGTTTTGCATCTTCCGGGGCTTCCTACACTTCCATTTAGCTACCATGAGGGAATCTTATTTATGGAACATTTAGACCGGAACATGTGAAGGTGCATGAGTCATGGACAGAACCGTAACATAAAAACTATCCTATTCCTTTACACCGATGCAGTAAGCTCAACACTACCTTTCAGAGAAACCCTAAAGAAATTCTAAAGCACCCCGGGAATGGAAACAACATAAGAAAGCAAGAGCATTTTTCTGCCTGGTGCTGGTGTTCCTCCAGCATTTATGAGATGCAGCCTATAAGTTTGCCACAGCTGCACATGCAGCTCAAATTCCTTGAAAGACAGGCACGTTGAGGATCTATATCACCAACAGTAGGCAGAAGGTGTTGGACCCCCCCTTACCATATTTGTTTCTTTTCAATCCCCTGGAGCTAAAAAGGGCTCAACATCTGGGACCATTCCTATCTTTGTGATATTTTATATGTGAACAAGCAATTTACCCAAATGTTTTCAGTTATCCCCCCCCCCAACCCACATTTTATAAACCTCATATGCTGAGTATAAAATCCATTAGCATGGTGGTGGGCTGGGAAGAGAGAAAAGAGCAGATGCACTGCAAGCAATTCCTTAAGGGAGTCCATATTTTTACATATTTTGTAAGAAAGGAACTGCTGTTCCCAGATGGTATAGAGCTACACACAAGTGGCTTGCTTTTTGATAACATAATCTTCCCTTCTATCCCCAATGAGGTTCAATTAATTGGATTCTATTTAGTGACAATAGAAACACTCTGGCATGTAGGCGGTACTATTTTCAAGCAAATGTGTCTGAAAGATGAATTACTAGATTCAGTAAATGTGGATGCAAGGCAGAGAAATCCTTCAGTACTTTTCTTGCTGGGTCTTGTCCAGTTGGACTAAGGAGAATTTGTTTTAGAAGTATTGCAGGGAGAAGGAAAACTTGACGTAATTTGCGTGGACAGTGGATTGTGCTTTACAACCCATTTAGCAGCCAAATGGCCAAGGTGTTATAAAACAGGCTATAAACCTCAGTTTTATCAGAAATGTAACTGAACTCCATCTTTGAGGAACTCACGGATAGCAGGCTTTAAGAACTCAATACTGCTAGATAAGTCACTATATTTCAGAGAAGAAACAAGTCATATATGTCTTACATATCTGTCATATAGCATGCATATATTATCTCTCTCTCTCTCATCTATCAATCTTCTATCAATCTATTAATCTATCAATCTATTGATTAGATAGATAGATAGATAGATAGATAGATAGATAGATAGATGATAGGTAGGTAGATAGATATGATAGATATGTTAGATGATAGATATATCATATCATACCTACCTACCTATCATCATCTATCATCTATCATCTATCATCTATCATCTATCATCTATCATCTATCATCTATCATCTATCATCTATCATCTATCATCTCCATCCATCCATCCATCCATCCATCCATCCATCCATCCATCCATCCATCTATCTATCTATCTATCTATCTATCTATCTATCTATCTATCTATCTATCTATCATCTACCCATCCATTCATCCCAGGGTTTAACTCTAACCCACCCTGGAACACATCTGCTCAATACTTGCATGACAGTTGTGTCTATTCTGAACAGTGCTGGTTCCTCCCTTGCCAGCTTCAGGCTTTACACATGGGCTGTCCTGCCTTTTCCTGTAAATCCTCTCTCCAGGATACTTGTTCAATCCCAAGGAGGAGATCAGAACGGAATCCCCCCCCCTTTATAAGTAGTAGTACTACTGTCACTGCTAAAGGGAAGTCTTGAGGTTTTTTCCCCTTCTACTGTAGAAATTTGGAGAAAACGTCTGCCCAATTTCTCTGCCTATAAATCTGGTGGAAATTTTGAAAGGCTGCTTGGGCTCAGCTTTCATAAATACACAGAGAAGGTCTTCTACATTGCTCCATCCCATCCTTTAGTAGGAAAGCTGCTTGTAATGGAGACCTTTCTTGCAGTTGGAAAAACGAAGAGGTGGAGGGGGTGAGTTCTCCAGTTTTGTGCTGTGGGGAGGAAGACTCAGATTTTTTGACTTCTGCTTTCTGCCAGGACAGACGCCTGTGTGCTTTGTGCATGGTGAGAAACAAATTTCAGACAGCTTGTTTGTTTGTTTTCCCATCATGTAAAGTGGCTCAGTGTGTAAGACGCCAGGCTTGGCGATCGGAAGATCGCAAGTTCGGAGGTTCGAATCCCTGGCCCTGCGTGCGGAGTGAGCTCCCGCACTAGTTCCAGCTCTTGCCAACCTAGCAATTCAAAAGCATGCAAATGCAAGGAGATAAATAGGTACCACTTCGGTGGGTAGGTAACAGCGTTCCACGCGTGTCATGCGGCCACATGACCACGAAGCGTCTTCAGACAACGTTAGCTCTTTGGCTAAGAAACGGAGATGAGCACTGGCCCCTAGAGTCAGACACGACTGCACAAATGTGCGGGGGGAACCTTTAAAAAAAAAGTTCTGAAAAACAAGTTTCTTTGTTCCAGCATGTCTAGGTATAATATGATCCCTGTGATAGCTTACTGCAGTGTTTCTCAGCCTTGGCAACTTTGAGATGTCTGGACTTCAACTCCTTGCTGGCTGGGGAATTCTGGGAGTTGAAGTCCAGACATCTCAAAGTTGCCAAGGTTGAGAAAACACTGGCTTACTGACTTGAAAGGCAGAGTTTAAGGCTGCAACTCCTGGCCCAATTTGAAGAGCTTTTTCCCTTTCTTCTTCCAACTCCTACATTTTTGTCCCAGTAACCTTGATGGAGACTTCTGTAGCATCTACAGTAAATGTTGACTGAGACATTTGGTCAGCCCTAGTAAAAATATTACCTAACTGCATATTTGATTTCCACCCCTTTCTCTGTAACTAACAGAGATATTTTTTTGGTTTTAGAAAATGTACTAATAATGCAAATGGTGCCAAAAGTAGAGAAGAGTATGTCTTAGGATTGCATGAAGCAGCCTTGATCCAATTTAAACTTGTGTTTCAATTGGATTTTTTAAAATTCCATTCCAGTTTATGCTTTGCTTCAAATACTCACTTCCAAATATCAGAGCAGATTGATTTGAAAACGCAGGGTTTTTTAGTGTCTTTCTGCATATGCAAAAATTCATCAGCTCATTGAACAGGTTTAAAGCCACTTGGTTCAGTATTACACATCAAATCTATTTGAGAATTGGATTTGAGAATTGGATTCAAAGGGGGATTCAACACAGAATTAGAAAACACATCTGCTTTCTGTGGCAGGATCCCTATTACTTTTCTATTTATTCCCCTTTTTATTCATGCAACATATGTTACTCATGGAGTTTCCCAGTAGGGCTGCAAACTGCAGGATACTTTGCAGACCAGAGGATCAAATAACAGCACTGTCCTGAGGACATTTGTGTTGAATTTTCAAAGTAATCCCCCAGGCAGATTGCTAAGCATGGGTGCAGGGACGAGCTAAACAGGAAAAAGCGAGCAAAGCCCTCTGGATTTCTTTATTGTAAATAATATGACAGTATCTACCCACCAGACCTTATGCTTTAGAGAAAATGTAGTGCAATCTTCTAATGTCCCCTACTTCAGATCTGAAGGAAATTTTTAACCCCAAGAAGCCAGAGGAATTTTTTCCTCCATCTCCCGCTTGTGAGCATCCCAGAGCATCTGTCTGGCCACTGTGAGATATAAAATGTTGAATATATATTTGTTTGGGTTTATAGGTACAGGATTTGAGCCAGTTTGGTATAGAGGTTAAGGCGCCAGGCTAGAAACTGGGAGACCGTGAGTTCTAGTCCCACCTTCGGGACAAAGCCAACTGGGTGGCCTTGGGCCAGTCTCTCTCTCTCAGCCCTAGGAAGGAGGCAATGGCAAACCACTTCTGAAAAACCTTGCCAAGAAAACTGCAGGGACTGGTCCAGGCAATCTCTGAGAATTGGACACGATTGAGCAGATTTTTTTTTTTTAAAAAAAGGTTCAAGAGATATTCCTAGACAAATTCAGACTGTATTAATTCCATCTCCTTCCAATAAATTTCCCAGTACTCTTTTGATCTTTCCACCTTTGTCTCATTTTTGGAAATTAAAAAAAAATGTAGTTTAAAATAAAATCTCATTCCTTTCCAATCTTTTCCCCAGTCTAGTGCCAAATATCTGAAGGATTTAAAAAAAAACATTGGGTGTTTCAACAAAGAGGAAAACTTCATCAATGGTTAATAGGTCATTGGAATTCCTTCTATTTCTGAGATCTCTTTGCATTTTATACTTTACCTTTGCTGAAACTCTATGGTTGCCTCCCTAGTGAAACTTTCTTGCTTGTACAGTTAGAGGGGGGGGAAATTACATTTTATACATGTAGAAACAGAAAGTAATGGTTTAAGATAAACTGCTGCCTAGACATTCCTGCAATCCAAGTAAGAGAGAAGAATGCTGTTTTTACGTAGCGAGAGTACAGCTGGTTCAAGAGCAAAAGATGGATTCCTTCTGGAATGGGAGCAGAAAACAAACCAGAGGGAAGCAAAATGCATTTGGGGGATGTTGCCAGTTGGATTGACAGGAGATCTACAGCTCTTGGCTGGAGAAGGAAACCTGCTGCCATGTAATATTCTTGTCAGAGAAAGGGGAGAAAAGTCCTCTCCAATATTCTTGATTTGCTCTTTCAAGGTGGCCTCTTAGAAAGCAACCTTCCTTAACTTGGTACTTCCCAGATGTGTTGGGACTATATTTCCCACCAAATTCCAGAATTTCCAGCTGGCATAATGGTTCCAAAATCTTTTGACATGAGTTTCAGACTCATAGCCCTTGTTGTTGTTATGATGCAGACAAATGGGATATGAGAGACCTCTGGTCCTATTATCTGCCCCAAAACTTCACAACTAGGTATTATCAAGATTTTTGGAACAATTACTCCCCAGATCTTTGCTATTTGGCATGATGTTTTTGTCAACAGGAACTCTAATTCAAAAGATCTGGAGGACACCAAATTATCTACAGTAGGCCAATCTATTGATGGAGCTTCCAAAAATAGAGCTTTCGAAAATAGAAGATTTACAAATTCTTGCTTCTTCTCAGAGAGCTTTGGGAGAGAACCTATTACAATCTATACCTCTTTGTACCTGTCTGAAAGCTTTCCATCACTCTACCTAATAAACTGACCTGAGCCATAACATTGTTCCCATGGAAAATTTGTAATGTACGTCATCAAGGCGGTCTAGTTTAGACAAATGCCAAATTTGGTTGGTTTGGTTGCTTGGAAAGGGAGAATTCATGGCTGTTTTCCAAAATACAGGCTTTTGCCCAGAATGGGCAGCACAATGTACAGTAGTTTCAGTTTTGGAACTGGCATCCAGGATCCTTTCTGATTGATGAGTTTGGTGCTTGCCTTGATGGGAAATGCTAGAAATCCTTGACTATGCATTGTTCTGGATGGTTTCAGGGTTTTAAAGGGGTTAATAAAATGAGAATATTGAGAGGGTTACAATTCTTAAAAATTATTCTCATTTATCTCGAACATATCCTGCTGTTTCTGGCATCAATTTTGTATTACCAATGACTTTCCCATTCTGTTGCAGCTTCTAAACTATCCCCTTTCTCCCCCTAGATGTGAGCCATCCTCCCCAAAGTGTTGTGCCTTTAGACAGACAGTCATTGAAGCCACTCTAAGAGTGTTGGTCAGCAGCAGGAAAGTTTGGTTCTCTTGCTATGATTTCCCAACGAGGAAGGCCCTGTTAATTATCTGATGAAAACAAAAACATTGTAACACTTGCTTCCCCTGAGAGTGGGTGTGTGTAGAAAGACTTCAGCAGGCAAATCACCATGTGCAGCCTCTATTCGGAAGCAAGTCAGCAAATGTCTTAGAAATTTGTTGCAAAGGCTTATCCGCATGATGTGAAGCATATGGGATCTAAGATGGGGGCCATCCATGTGTTCATGCTTTCTTGCCTTCTTAATTTCCAACATTTCAGCAAAGGGACTCAGACGACAAGGCCAGTTAGTTACATGCTGCCCTCTCTCTCTGAATTTGATGGAAGACATACACTGACCTTCTCACACTGAATTACCTTTGATATTTCCCCCCACAGATCTCACCAAATCTGGACCATTGTGTGCCATGGCTGGAAATGGTGGGAGTTTTATTCAAAAATACCTGAAGGGATCCATGCTTGAGAATTCATTGCAACTTCTTCCCCAATAGAATGGTTGGGGTAATGCTCACTATTGGCCAAGCCTGGTGGTAAAGGTGCAAGTTGTAATGCAAATATAACTTCAGGGCACCAGGTTGGAGAATAATTGGAAAATGATTGGAATAATTATTATTAAATAATAATTAAATAATTAAATAATAATTGGAGAATAATTGGAAAATAGTCTACATTCTTGAGGTTGGGGGTGAGTAGATAAACTGGAGATTGTGGAGTCCTTGATGCTCTCTGAGCTTGGTTGTTTTCTTGCAGACGTTTCATTGCCTGACTAGGCAACCTCTTCAGTGCAAGAAGGGAGTGGGTTAGGGTTTCACTCCCTTCTAGCACTGAAGATGTTGCCTAGTCGGGCAATGAAACATCTGCAAGAAAACAACCAAGCTCAGAGAGCACCAAGGACTCCACAGTTCAACCATGAGCTACAGATATTCTCTTCAATTAAACTGGAGATTGTCCTGGTTTATTGGAAGGGCTTTATTTGTTCCATGATTCAGTCCTGGGACTTTTTTAGATTTGGGTTGTTTTGGGATTCTTTTGGGTCTGCATTTTTAAGCACACTAGCCCAAGATTTTTAAGCATGCTAACCCAGATTAACATGCAGATCAAATGCAGTTTTATCTTTGGTTTTTCCCTGGCTGTATATTTTGTAATACATCCCTCACTCAAAAACATAGACCAAAAAGTATACCAAAATGTATATTTTAGGTGAAAAAGCGAAGAAACATATATGAGTTTTAGAATAAAACCAATTCAAAGCAATGCTAAAAATAATACAGATTTATTATTATTATTTGCACGGTTTTAAAGAGGTTTTGGGTTGTTCTTCATTTGTTTGTTTTGCAGAGCAATGGAGTTATGAATGACCATAAGTGAAACTGACCATAGACCAGAAATATTTCAGTCTGGAACAATTGTCATAAAAAGAGACCATTCATTCATTCTGGTTTATTTCAGTCACTGACCAGTACAAGATTCTAATAAAAAGAGATCACTGTATCCTTGAGCAGAGGAGTGCTTTCCTCTTGAACTGAACAATTAAAATGAGTGATTGGGGAAGGACTTTAAGATGGTAGTATTTCAGATCAGGCTTTGGGTCAGGTGTCTCTTTATCAAGGAATGAATTTTTTTTCTGGCTTCATTGAATGTTGGCTTCGGATAGACAAAACAATGCTGGAAAATGGGGAATTAGCCTTCACCCTGGAAAAGTGGAGGATTTGCTCCTGTGATGGTCAGGTGTGCACCAGGAAAGGCAGGTGGCATTTATAATGGATCTCAGTGAAGTCAGCATTAGCTTATCATTCCAGGATCTTTCTAACAGGACATTCAGGAAGAGATTTAAGTGGCACTTAATGGCTCTGCACCTATAGGCTGGCTGTCAGGAGGTTTAAATAAAAATGACATATGCTGTAGCTTTGAACTTTGGGAAGCCTTGCTTCGGCTTTTATGGACGTCCTGCAGAAGTCATCTCAAGTTCATGAAGACTTAATTAGGCAAGGAGATGGCCACTTGGCAAACTGAACTCTTCCCCTCTCCTCCCCCATTTCTCCCCTCCTGCTAATCCTGCTCCCTGAAGACACAATCAAGAATTTTCTTAAGGAATGAAGTTTCCAAATGTTCCACCATAGATCTGATGGAGGACTCTGTAATTAAACAAGCCTGCTCCTGCTGTGTGTTAAAGGTAAAGGTTCCCCCTGCACAGTCGTGTCCGACTCCAGGGGGCAGTGCTCATCTCCGTTTCTTAGCCGAAGAGCCAGCATTGACCGAAGACACTTCCGCGGTCATGTGGCCGGCATGATGCGTGCGGAACGCTGTTACCATCCCACAGAAGTGGTACCTATTTATCTACTTGCATTTGCATGCTTTCGAATTGCTAGGTTGGCAAGAGCTGGGGCGAGTGTGGGAGCTCACTCCATCATGCAGTGCTCGGGTCTCGAACCGCCGATCTTGCAACCTTCCAATCGACAAGCCTGGCATCTTAACTGCTGAGCCATCACGCCCCCTTTGTGTTACTATAGCCTAATGTTCAGAAGACCATTGCCTTTGAGCTTGCAGAATGTGCTATCTTACCTAGAATCTCTAAGTACAGGAAGGACTCCTGTCTGAAGCCCTGGAGACAGGTGTGGAATCAACTTGATGCCCTCCAGATATCAAGCAAAGCCATCCTAGCCAAGGGCAATAAACAGTGAGAGCTGGAGTCCAAACTTTAAGAGGGTACCAGCTTGCCTACAATACCAAATTGGAGCAACAATCTGAGGAGTTAGAAAGATTTTCCACTTGTTTGAAAATCATTACCCTAAATTAATACTTGTATCGTTTCTTTCTCCAGCAAAGGAGATCGTTACCTTGTCGTGGTGCTGGAGCTTGAGCACCTCAATGAAACCATGAGCTAAGGTGAAGGGACACCCAAGACGGGAAGGTCGTGGCAGAGAGGTCAGACTAAATACGATCCCTGGGGAAGGTAATGGCAAACCACCCCAGTATTCTTGCCGTGAAAACTAAATGGATCAGTAAAACCAGAGATATGTCGGTATACCATCGGAAGATGGGACTCCCAGGTTGGAAGATGGTCAAAATGCTACTGGGGAGGAACAGAGGATACGTTCAACTAGCCCCAGATGTGATGACGCAGCTAGCTCAAAGCCGAAAGGACGGCTAGCGGCCGACGGTGCTGGTGGTGAACGACGAATCCGATGTTCTACAGATCAACACACCATAGGAACCTGGAATGTAAGATCTATGAGCCAGGGCAAATTGGATGTGGTTATTGGTGAGATGTCAAGATTAAATATAGACATTTTAGGTGTCAGTGAACTGAAATGGACTGGAATGGGCCACTTCACATCAGATGACCACCAGATCTACTACTGTGGACAAGAGGACCACAGAAGAAATGGAGTAGCCTTCATAATTAATAATAAAGTGGCTAAAGCAGTGCTTGGATACAATCCAAAAAACGATAGAATGATCTCAATTCGAATTCAGGGTAAGCCATTTAACATCACAGTGATCCAAATATACGCCCCAACCACAGATGCTGAAGAAGCAGAAGTAGATCAGTTCTATGAGGATCTGCAGCACCTACTGGATAATACACCAAAAAGAGATGTTATTTTCATTACAGGAGTCTGGAATGCTAAGGTGGGTAGTCAGACAACACCTGGAATTACAGGCAAGCATGGTCTGGGAGAACAAAATGAAGCAGGACATAGGCTGATAGAATTTTGCCAAGACAACTCACTGTGCATAACAAACACTCTCTTCCAACAACCTAAAAGACGACTTTATACATGGACTTCTCCAGATGATCGACACCGAAATCAGACTGACTACATCCTTTGCAGCCAAAGGTGGCGGACATCTATACAGTCGGTAAAAACAAGACCTGGAGCTGACTGTAGTTCAGATCACGAACTTCTTATTGCAAAATTTAGAATCAGACTAAAGAGAATAGGGAAGACCCACAGATCAGTTAGATATGAGCTCACTAATATTCCTAAGGAATATGCAGTGGAGGTGAAGAATAGATTTAAGGGACTAGATTTAGTAGATAGGGTCCCGGAAGAACTATGGACAGAAGTTCGCAACATTGTTCAGGAGGCGGCAACAAAAAACATCCCAAAGAAAAAGAAAACCAAGAAGGCAAGATGGCTGTCTGCTGAGACACTGGAAGTAGCCCAAGAAAGAAGGAAAGCAAAAGGCAACAGTGATAGGGGGAGATATGCCCAATTAAATGCAAAATTCCAGAGGTTAGCCAGAAGAGATAAGGAATTATTTTTAAACAAGCAATGTGCGGAAGTGGAAGAAGACAATAGAATAGGAAGGACAAGAGACCTCTTCCAGAAAATTAGAAACATCGGAGGTAAATTCCAGGCAAAAATGGGTATGATCAAAAACAAAGATGGTAAGGACCTAACAGAAGCAGAAGAGATCAAGAAAAGGTGGCAAGAATATACGGAAGATCTGTATAGGAAGGATAATAATATTGGAGATAGCTTTGACGGTGTGGTCAGTGAGTTAGAGCCAGACATCCTGAAGAGTGAGGTTGAATGGGCCTTAAGAAGCATTGCTAATAACAAGGCAGCAGGAGACGACGGTATCCCAGCTGAACTGTTTAAAATCTTGCAAGATGATGCTGTCAAGGTGATGCATGCCATATGCCAGCAAATTTGGAAAACACAAGAATGGCCATCAGATTGGAAAAAATCAACTTATATCCCCATACCAAAAAAGGGAAGCACTAAAGAATGTTCAAACTATTGAACAGTGGCACTTATTTCACATGCCAGTAAGGTAATGCTCAAGATCTTGCAAGGTAGACTCCAGCAATTCATGGAGCGAGAATTGCCAGATGTACAAGCTGGGTTTAGAAAAGGGAGAGGAACTAGAGACCAAATTGCCAATATCCGCTGGATAATGGAGAAAGCCAGGGAGTTTCAGAAAAACATCTATTTTTGTTTTATTGACTATTCTAAAGCAGTGGTATTCCCTGTAGTAACCTATGGCTGTGAGAGCTGGACCATAAGGAAGGCTGAGCGAAGGAAGATAGATGCTTTTGAACTGTGGTGTTGGAGGAAAATTCTGAGAGTGCCTTGGACTGCAAGAAGATCAAACCAGTCCATACTCCAGGAAATAAAGCCAGACTGCTCACTTGAGGGAATGATATTAAAGGCAAAACTGAAGTACTTTGGCCACATAATGAGAAGACAGGATACCCTGGAGAAGAAGCTGATGCTAGGGAAAGTGGAAGGCAAAAGGAAGAGGGGCCGACCAAGGGCAAGATGGATGGATGATATTCTGGAGGTGACAGACTCGACCGTGGGGGAGCTGGGGATGGTGACGGCCAACAGGAAGCTCTGGCGTGGGCTGGTCCATGAAGTCACGAAGAGTCGGAAGCAACTGAATGAATAAACAACATCATTTATTTTCCTACTGCAAGATAACCTGATGTAAAAACTGATTTGGGAAAAAAAATCATTGTGCACTCCAATCCATCAATTGGAATAAAGGCCAACCTGACACATTGATCTTGACTATGAGCTATTTATAAACAATGCACAGTTGGGCATTGAACATGGAGGGTTGGATGAATCATAAAACCTTTCTCAGGTATCTTCCCGCCCACCAGAAAATGGAATCATTTATGCCATTCTGATTGAAAATCCAAACCCATTAGGATTCTTTTTCAGTTAACCACAGGAAGGTGTTGGAACTTGCATCTGTTGGCAAACTGTTTGAAAAGTATCGGATATGAGCCAATCACAGTTTCTCATATTGGCTTACATATTCCTTCTTTTCTAGTCTTGGCATTCATACATATACGTAATACCTAATCACACTACCACTCAGGAAATATTATAAAGCAGCCACAGGGATCTTGTCTTGACCTCTAAGTGTTTTTAAGGAGATATGAGCAGGGAAATTACTAGAAAGTAAGGGAAGAGCAACCGTCTGTTTTATGTCAGTGTTTCAAATTACCCCAAAAGAATTAAACACTCTTTTTTTTGCTTCTGGGAAACTGGCTTCGGAAAGTGGGCAAAGGCATAATGGCAGTCTTCTACTGGGAAGTCAACAAATAGATCAGAGAGACTTATCATGTAAGTCAACAAGTGGACAAAGAGTGGAGGAGATGTTAGTATGTGATTTTCACTCTTTCTTAGGGCTTTTTTTCTTTTTGTAACTTTGACTCAATACAGATTCTACAGAACAAGGCAAGGCAGCCTTCTTGGCTGTTTTTGCAGTAGTCTAACAGATGCTACTTTCTTATCACTTCTTGATCCATCTTTGAGTTCACAGACCTATCAGGGTTCTAACTGTCTGGCTGCCTTGTCTTCCTAGACAAACTCTGAAGTCATTCTTTGTCTCCCCATCTCATCCTTCCTTCCTTCTTTCAAGAAATGTACTGATGAAATATTTGTCATACTGATGCACTCAACACATATATACACAAACAATCCCGAAGCTAGTTATTGGAAAGTTAGCATCCATTGTGAAGCACCAAATTGTTTTAAAGGAGAGGAGAAGACACTACAGAAATCTACAATATTGATCTGTGCCTTTAAAGCCCAAATCTACTTTGGTCATCTCCAGAGCCCTTGTTCCCTGTGTTATGACAGAGGTGGCACTTTTTCTGGACATCCTGAAGATAGAAACTCACCTAAGTAAGAAAGACAATGGAAAGCAGCCCTCTTTGTCTAGTGGTCATACTTCACTTTTCTGCCCTTCCTAGGGAGCCACAAGAGTTAAGGTTTGATGATGTCATGATGACAGCAGAGTGGGAGAAGGCAAACTTTTGGGGACTTTTGTGGTTGGGGTGGTTCCTTAATCTCTCTTTCAAATTGACCCTAAGGAAATCTTAAGACAACCATTTTATTCACAAAGACCCACTCAACTGCATCCCTGCAAATTAAAGAAAAATGTCTGAAATTGTTTGGCCTGGTGGCTGAAAAGAGGGTGCAGGACTCAAGGGTCCTCTAGTTCTGATAGAAGCCTTCAAATAAGGCTTGATATAATTAAAATAAGGGGGGAAATACTTCTTTGTCAAATCCCAGGGTAAAAAATATTTTTGTTGTTCAGCCGTTTAGTCGTGTCCGACTCTTCGTGACCTCATGGACCATAGCACGCCAGGCCTTCCTGTCCTCCACTGTCTCTCGGAGTTTACTCAAATTCATGTTCATTACATCGGTGATGCTATCTATCTATTTATTTATTTATTTATTATTTGAATTTATCCCCGCCCATCTCTACCATGGTAGACTATCTAACCATCTCATCCTCTGCTGTCCCCTTCTCCTTTTGCCTTCAGTCTTTCCCAGCATCAGGGTCTTTTCCAGTGAGTCCTCTCTTCGCATTAGGTGGCCAAAGTATTTGAGCTTCAGCTTCAGCATCTGTCCTTCCAATGAGCAGTCAGGGTTGATTTCCTTTAGGATTGACTGGTTTGACCTCCTTGCAGTCCAAGGGACTCTCAAGAGTCTTCTCCAGCACCACAGTTCGAAAGCATCAATTCTTCAGCGCTCAGCCTTCCTTATGGTCCAACTCTCACAGCCATACATTACTACTGGAAAAACCATAGCTTTAACTATACGGACCTTTGTCAGCAAGGTGATGTCTCTGCTTTTTAATATGCTGTCTAGGTTTGCCATAGCTTTCCTCCCAAGGAGCAAGCGTCTTTTAATTTCATGGCTGCAGTCACCGTCTGTGGTGATCTTGGAGCCCACAAAAATAAAATCTGTCACTGCTTCCATTTCTTCCCCTTCTATTTGCCAGGAAGTGATGGGACCAGATGCCATGATCTGGGTTTTTTTAATGTTGAGTTTCAAGCCAGCTTTTGCACTCTCCTCTTTCACCCTCATCAAGAGGCTCTTTAGTTCCTCTTCACTTTCTGCCATTAGGGTGGTATCGTCTGCATATCTGAGGTTGTTGATATTTCTCCCGGCAATCTTAACTCCGGCTTGTGATTCATCCAGCCCGGCATTTCTCATGATGTACTCTGCATATAAGTTAAATAAGCAGGGTGATAATATACAGCCTTGTCGTACAAAATATACCCATATGCTTAATATAGCCCATTATCTGCTTAAGCCTCAGGCTCACTCCTGAATGGCATATAATTCAGATGATTCCACTGCAAAAGATAATTGAATTGCAAGGCTTGAGCATTTGCTAGTTGGAGGTAAGGTAAAGACTCCCTCAAGTTGAGCATGATTCCTGGTGACTTCATGGACATGCCCATGTCACTTTCTCAGCATCAGTATCACTTCACCATTGCCTTCTTCCAGGCTGTGTTTTCAAATTTTTAGTCTTGTACAGCCCTGGAATTCTCTGGTAGACTGCTCCCTCAAATGCTAATCAGGGCCAAGACTGGCCAGAAGAAGATGGCTCTAAATGTTTGCAGGCTACCACCAAATCAGCAGTATTTACCTTAATGTGCAGTAGCCCCATTTTGTCTCCTAGTCGCAGGTGGAAAAGATGATGCTCCATACTTACATATTTAATTTAATTTAATTTTTTTTTCTTATACACCTGTCACAGGTATTACACAAACTAGTCTTTGGGGACCTTTGATTTCCTCTTCCAGATTTAGAGCTGGACTCTGGTTACATTCTCAGTCTCCCACAAACCTTACAGAGAAATAGAGGCCTAAATCTCTCCAGTATACTCCCATTTTTGTGCCTGCAATCACAAGGCACTTCTTTTCATCTTTATTTCCCCCCACTCCTTGCATGTACAGTAATTTCTCCAGGGTAAAGTCCATGTCGAAAAGATTTGATTTTAACTCCCTTTCCATTTCACTCCAGTTGCATCCCCTTCAAAGGGAATGGAGGATAAAAGTCAGAGTTAGAAACACAGAGCAAACACTCATGTGGATTCTCTCTGGCCATGCTTTGAAGTCCTCCTGTCCCCTTCTGATACTCATCAGACCTTCGTCTTCATTACCCATTTCAGCTCTATTTTCAGCTTTTACATGGTAACAATCTTTTTCCCCTCTCATGTCAGATTCCACAATGCTCCTTGTTGCTTGAAGAATGAAAGATGTTCAGGCTGCATTTGTTCCATTCCATGAGATACATTTTCCCTTAAAAACAAAAGAGAGGGGCTGTGACGATCCACTCCTTTGATATTAATTTAGAAACTCTCATCACAAGCCATGGTAGGATATGGAAAAGTTCTTTAATTAATACAAGTGAAATGAATCGATGCAAAGAGCAGATTGAGCAAAAGCGTGCACAATCACAACTTTAAACATGCCAGTTCCCACTTACGCCTCACCAACCCCTCCCCTACTGACTCAGTTCCCATAACTCTAAGCTGTTACTCCTTTTATGCTCCCAACTGAACGGCCTTGGTTCCTGTCTCTCTACCTCCACATTCCACGACTTGCATTCCTTGCCTATCTCTAATACCCTGCAAGCATGCTAACTAATTACTGCCTATCTACCTAATAACCACAAGCCCCATCTACCTAATAACCACAAGCCACATCTATCTAATAACTACAAACCCCATCTACCTAATAACTACAAACCCCATCTACCTTTGGCAGGATGCCATTACCATCCTGCCAGGGGCAGAGGAAGGAAGATTTTCTGCACATTTTTGCAGATTTTCTGACCAGGCCGCTATCTCACCTGATAGAAATGGAAGGATAATTAAGTACTAACTGCAAAGCTTCAGAAGGATATTTTGGCTAACTTCTCAAATGATAAGAACCTGAGATCGTATACTGATTTGTTCAAGTTTGTCGTATTTGTGGAAGAACTTGTAATGTGGTGGTTTCTGGGGAAGGATATTTTGTAATTCTCCATTCCTTGCTGCACATACGATAATCAGATGGCTCATGAAGGCTAAAGGGTAACAAGAAAGGAAAATGGGCATATACTGGTGCCCAGGGGCATCATCCGGGAAACCCTAAGTGTGGCAGAAAGTGTGTTGAATTCACATTCCCCCTCTGCCTATCTCAGGAGTCTGTTGTGCTAATACATTTTTTTAGGAAAGAGATACATATGATGCTGTCTTGTACATAACTTTTGTGTCAATAAAATGATGTTTGATGAAAATAAACATCTAAAAACAAATAAATGAATAAGGTATGATAAATAAAGGTAACCTTCATTGCTTCTCTTTGGCCTTGTGCTGTGTACTGAATACATATAACTAAAACTACAAGAAGAAACGAAACAGAGTGATAGGCTCCATTCAGACACATATTTCAATTGTAGCATCAGAAGACAAACGTGGTTTTGTGAAAGAGCCTTTATAGATCACACACCGTGGGTGGACTTTCACATGTCCTTGACTGCATTCCCCCCCCCCTCTGATCTGGGCTTCCTAGAATTGACAATGTCGTTTTAATCTGCAGATGGAAGAATCACATCTCTGAATTGTGTGATTCAAACTCTGTTTGTATGAATCAAACACCCTGGAGCACAGCAGGGAGAACAAATGTTTTCCTATGATTGCCTAGCTCTTTCAAAAATGCATACATACCTACTTGCAGGCTGTTTGATAGACAAGAGTACACTGCAGACTGAAGTGGTGCATTTCTTCCTGGCATCTTGCCCCACCACATCCGCCTGCATCTGAAGATTAGAAGCAAGCTGTGATGCATTCATGGCTGTGCAGCCAAGCAGAAGAGAGCAAATCAAGACAGTGGTGAAACCACCTAAAACAATAGAAAGATGTCATATTTCTTTGTTAGTAGATGCTGAATTGGTATATTCTCTCATTTGCTTGTCTGTGGCTGCAGTCAGGGCAGGGAGATGAACCCAGAGAATCAGCCTGAAATGTGGTCATTGCCTACAACTGTTCAAAGCCTTTCAGTTTTCCTGGGCCAGTCACTCATCATTCCATCTTCCAACTGTGAAGAATCATAGTATTCCATATAAGAACCTGAAATATGAAGATCATTCAGTGGCCTGTTAGAACCAGTGAATGGAGCATAGCTTAACGTTGTGTAAACTCGTGGGCAGAAAAAGGAATATTGTTTAAAAACACAGCCTGTGAGCATGTTAGAGAGATTCAGGTTCTTATTCTTACACTTTTAGCCCACCCAAGCATAAAGAAACACACGCTTAGACATTGCAGGTACAAAAAGTAAGTACAAAAGAGTTCTTGCATTTATTCAGTCCAGGTACAGCCATTTTACTAGAAAATTGGTTTCAGTTCTTTCTGTTCCCTAAACTGCATACCTCTGGCCCTGTTTGCTGCCAGAGGCTGCGTGGAGAAAAAGGGGCTTCAGGCCTAGCACGTGGCCACTCCATGGAGAGGAGAAGCCACATGCTGCTTCCTCCTTGATGGTGGAAGAATCAGATAGAGAGAAGAGGAAGTGGCGCGGTGGCTCAGCGGGTTAAACCACTGAGCCATTAGACTGCCGACCATAAGGTTGGCAGTTCGAAACCGCGTGAGCTCTTGTCACTAGCCCTAGCTCTCTGCCAACCCAGCGATTCGAAAGCTAATATAGCAAGTAGATAAATGGGTACCACTCACGTGGGGCAATTTGCGGGCGTCCATCGGAGGGTCGTCCTCGATCCAAGAAAGACCTGGAGAACGGTGATGGCGGCGGAGGACGACGGATCCGGAAATAACAGCTCCTGGACGTCAGCAGCCGGCGCGGAGCCAGGCATTCTGGGACGTGTAGTCCAATGCCTGCAGCTGAGGAGCCGGTTCCCTTCCCCTCTCCCTATTGCGCGGTAAAAATTTGTATGCTGTATAATTGGTATGTAATTGAATTGTAAGCCACCTAGAGTCCTCCAGTAGGGAGGGGATAGGCAGGGTATAAATAAGACAAACAAATAAATAAATAAATAAGTGGGAGGGGCAACAAGCAGCTTTGTCTGGAAGCACAGAGTTTGCCTCCTAGAGCAATCACCCATATGCTAATGAGGCATGCTTGATTTGCCAGATTCCAACAAAATAACCACCCAAGAGAAGGTTGGGTCAACTTTTAGAGAGACTGAGCTTGCTGATATCAGGAAACAACTGGGCATTTCTGCTCTACCTGATTCTTCTTAGCTAGTTTGAAGGGACAATGCAAGCTTGTTTCTAGTGCCAGACAGACAAATTCTGCATTTTTCCCTACCAGTTGTCATCCAGTTCAGTTCAATGAGAATTGCTTTTGAAATTTCATTCAAATGAGTAGAGAAATTTGGAATTAACTGTCATAGGTGAGATGCGGTTATTTAAACAAATAGCAATCAATGGGAATGAATGATTGTCCTGTCTTCATTGTATAGTCTTCCTGCCAGCCATCTACAGATTCATTGGCTCTGCAGGTTCATGTTTAATCTGAACCAGAGGTATTAGGAAGGACTTCGCCAGTTGAGAAGTTTGGTAGTCAGGGAGGCAACAGAGGGGTGGAAACTGGACAAAAAACAAAACAAAACAAAACAAAACAAAACCCAAACCAGAACCTTCTCAGCACCCCCAAGAGAAATAGCAAATACTGTATATTCACAAACACCCTGAGAATTTCCTCTTTTGCAGGGGAAGAACACTTCTGAAAAATGACATGGCAGATATTGACACAGCATTACTTGCTACCATGCAAGAAAACTTGGAAAAATCCATTGACCAAATGAACAGGAGGAAAGCTGCCCACTCTAGCATGTATCACTTCCATGATTTGCTCTCTGGCATGCACTGATGCTACCACTGCAGTCTTAGACTTACAATCTAAAATGACATGATATGAAAGAAAAGGAGAAGAAGCGGAGAATAGAAAAGAATAGAATAACTTTATTACGGTCTTTGACCAGCCTTTACAGAAAACAAAATAGTTTAATTCAACAATCCATTGTCAGGAAAAAGGAAAACAATAAAATAATAAAACAATATATCTAATTAAAATGTTTGCGTAATTGTATAGCTTGATAAAAATATTTCGCCACCAGGTTTGTGAGTGTAGAATCAGCATCCCTTAAAAAGAAATAAAGAGCCAGTTTGGTCTAGTGGTTAAGGTGCT
Source organism: Charina bottae (assembly GCA_023362775.1). Lineage (NCBI taxonomy): Eukaryota > Metazoa > Chordata > Lepidosauria > Squamata > Charinaidae > Charina > Charina bottae. The sequence goes on from JALMGJ010000010.1 coordinate 5,384,095, forward strand.
GGGCTAGAAACCAGGAGTCTGTGAGTTCTAATCCCACCTTAGGCATGAAAGCCAGCTGGGTGACCTTGGGCCAGTCACTCTCTCTCAGCCCAACTCACCTCACAGGGTTGTTGTTGTGGGGAAAATAGGAGGAGGAAGGCATATTAGGTATGTTCGCCACCTTGAGTTATTTATAAAAATAATAAAGGTGGGATAAAAATTAAAATAAATAAAAAATAAATGTAAATGTAAAATCTATCAGTATGACCCACAAATTTAGAAATAATTGGGGAAATCAGAACACATCTTGGGGCATCATAAAAAGGACACCGTATGAGGACATGGGCAAGAGTTTCTACCTCCCTGGATCCACAAGGGCAAAGTCTCTGTGAATAAAGAGTCCCATGAAATCTTCCTGCCAGAAGTGCTGAAGGGAGGGCATCAAAGCGGGCTCTGGAAAAAGCCCATCTATATTTGCTTAGGATTAGATTGTATAGATATCCTGCAGTAGAGGGTTTGCGGCTATCTAGAATTTGGCGGTAGAATTCGGGAGCACTGGTAATATCAGTTTGGCGATCAATGTCCCTAATTCTTTCTTTTACTATTGATTTGGCCTGCTCCAGAGTTAGTTGGCCTAAATATTCAGGAGAGAGGCCAAAACTACAAAGTTCTTTTGTACAAGCATGGTGCCATTGAGATTGGTAGCTGTCTGACAACAGCAAAGGCATCAGGCCTGTAGGCTCAAACATAATTTTGAGTCCTGAAGTTAAAATTCTGATCCAGGCTTAAGCCTTAATACTTGGCACATTTGCTTCAAGCCTCAAAACTGCATTGGGGGTGCATTTTGGGGTACCAAACAAAGACCTAAGGAAATTTGATTGGATAGTTTCATAAGCCCTTAGGTTTGTGTATGGGCCACGTTGTATCCCGTATAGTAGTTGGGCAACTGTTTTGGCCATAAACAGTTTAATTGCTGCTGGGATCTAATTGGCCCCCTGTTGCCTGTAAAATTTTATTATTGCTTGTGAGCTCTTCTGGGCAGTAGAAGTGGCATAGTTTACCTGGGCTGTTAATTTCCTAGAGGCCTGAAATACGAAGCCCAGGTATTTAAAACATTTAACTTGCTCTAGTTCATGGGAGTCAATTGTCCACTTTTGCTTTTGTCTTTTATTAGAGAAAACTAGGACTTTAGATTTGTCATAATGAATTTTTAATTGCTCCTCATTACATTAGGATGCCAGGGTTCTTAGTGCCCACTTCATGCCTATGGAAGACAAGGAGAGAAGAACTGTATCATCTCCATAGAGGAGAATTGGGAGATGTCTGCTGGCCAATTTAGGTGCATGGATATCAACTCTCTGAAGAGTTTTAATCAGGGAGTTGATATAAATGTTAAAAAGCAATGGTGCTAAAATGCATCCTTGTTTCACCCCCTTAACAGTCTGTACAAAATCAGAAAGGTCCCCTCCCCGGTTACATCTTACTCTAAGGCCAGTTTTATCGTATAGCTTATGAATTAGGAGCAAGAGTCTTTTGTCTATAGAGGATCTGCTCAGAATATCCCAAAGTCTGACCCTTGAGATATTATCAAAAGCTGCCTTGAAATCAATAAAGGCTGCATATACTGTACATAGGTTCAGACCAGAGTGGTTAGTATATTTGTCAGCCAGGTGTTGAAGCACCAAACAATGGTCTATAGTAGATTGTCCCGGTTGGAACCCTGCTTGCTCAGGGTCGATTATTCCCTCATCTATTACCCCGTTTTGGAGTTTGGTGAATAGGTAAAAAAAAAAAAAGGTAAAGGTACCCCCCGCACATTTGTGCAGTCGTGTCCGACTCTAGGGGCCGGTGCTCATCTCCGTTTGTTAGCCAAAGAGCCAGCGTTGTCCGAAGACGCTTCCACGGTCATGTGGCCGCATGACACGCGTGGAACGCTGTTACCTACCCACCGAAGTGGTACCTATTAATCTACTTGCATTTGCATGCTTTCGAATTGCTAGGTTGGCAAGAGCTGGAGCTAGTGCGGGAGCTCACTCCGCACGCAGGGCTAGGGATTCGAACCTCCAAACTTGCAATCTTCCGATCAACAAGCCTGGCGTCTTACCCGCTGAGCCACCACGCTCCCTTGGTGAATAGGTACCTGGCATATAATTTGCTGATAATGTTCAGTAAACTAATGGGCCTAGAGTTAGCTGGGTCATTTCTATCCCCCTTTTTATATAAGGGAACAATTATGGCTTCCCCCCAGTCCTCTGGAATGTTAGCTGCGTGGTTAATGTATGAAAAGAGCGAGGCCAATACAGGAGCCCACCAGTTTGAATTGGATTTAATTAGCTCAGGGGGGATATGATCACTCCCGGGGGCTTTACCACACTTAAGCTGGTTAATAATAATTTTAACTTCCTTGCATGTGACTTGGGGCCACTGCGGTAGTGAGGATAAATCCATCACATAGCTGTTAGCATGCGGATCGCAGTAGAGGGTTTGGAAATGATGTACCCAGATGCTTGAGGGAATACTACAGTGCACTTGTATGGTGTCATTTTGGTTATAATATGCCAGAATAGGGAAGGATTTTTTGACTTTGTGGCTTCAATTAGCTGCGACCATTTTTTCTTCTGGTGTTGGGTTTTTTTCTTTCTGAGCAGGGCCTTATATTGTCTTTTCTGCTCCTTTAAGATTTGGATGGAATCTGGTGAATTGGCCTGCAGTGAGGTGGCATAGGATTCCAATAGTGCTGCTTTAGCAGCGACACTAGATTTGTCAAACCAGCTCTTAGAATGCCACCCCATCCTGGTCAGGTTGGTATTCACCTTCGTTACAAAAGGTTGGAGCTTAGCTGTGAGGTCATGATATACATCAAGTGCGCTGCTATCTTGAGGGGTGGTTGGGTCTGAGTGTGCCCCAAAGTTACAGAGGGATGAAAAGTATGCTCTTCCTTCCCCTGAGTAAAACCATTGGGCTGTTCTATCTTCAAGGGAGTTATTCCATATGACCCTGATCTGGCTGGCTAGGCGGGTGTCCCCTTCCTCCCTCACCGCTCCATGTGCATCCCTCCCAAATCTGCGCGCTCAGTGGAAGAGGATGACCATCCCAGATAGAAGGAGTGTACCGATCATCGGTCAAGGGTATACGATAGCTGCGCTCCCCTGCTAGAACCTCCAAATAATCCCAAGAAAGGGAGAAATAAGCAAGGGAAGCTGGCATGGTTTTCTTAGGGATTTCCCCAAATTTATTTGTAAAAAGTCAAAAATGTTCAGAATAGTCTAATTAATACCAAGGTTAACTGTATTAAATAAAATTAATTATTTAATCATGTTAAATGAACATACCAGAGGAGGGGCTTACCCAATGCTACATCCATCAAATAAAAGAGAAAACTAGCCTTTACTGGATGAAGTATGTAAAAGTCAACCATTTTATTTAATTGGGGAGGTCTGTTGAGTTCAAAAGTGCCTTCTTCCAAAGAAGGAGGAGGAGGAGGAGGAGGAGGAGGAGGAGGAGGAGGAGGAGGAGGAGGAGGAGGAGGAGGGATTTTCAGCATTGGCAACATCCTTGCAAAGAACTTTCTGAGATAAAACAACTCCAAAGAAAGCCTGCAAAGGAATGAGCAAAAACGGAAGTTCTTGTTTTGATTTCTCATTAGTTATGATATCCAGCCTTCTCTATCCCAGTGGCATTCACATCCTCTTCGCTAGTGAAATCCGGGGCCATGACAATAACAGTATGATATGAAGGATGTTAAGAGCAAAGAACGGGTGGTCAAAGGCACCGCTGGGTCCAGCTGTGTTTAGTTTGCCAGCATCCATGTGTTCCTTGTTAGTCAGCTTTCCAGCCCTCCTTCTCCTCTTTCTTCTATATTTTGCGATTCAAAAGTATGAACCAATTAGGGACCACAGAGTGAGCTGTTTACCCCCTCCCCTTGTCTTGACACAGCTATGCATTTCCTGCCTACTATCAGCAGAAGAGGACAACAAATCCAAGGTTCGACCTCTCCCCCTATTTTTTAAGAGTAAATTGAACCAGTAGAAAGGGAATGGAGAGAAATAAACACCATTGACCTATCTCGTGTTTAAAAAGGATAATCCTAGAGGAGGGGTAGTCTAGGAACACCATCAACTCTGGACTGACATATATCAGGCTTGGTGTTTCCATGAACCAATCATTGCAATTTAGGCTGCTGTTCTAGATGAAAAATGAATGGTGTCCTTCTGCTTAGCTGGTGTCTAGAGGGAAGCATGGGTCTGCAGGCTAAATCAAACACCCAGTGATTACAGAATTACAAGAGGCGGCCACATTATTCTGTGTAATAGCCACCTATCACTTCCTCAGTCATTCTTTCTCAGATTGACTCAGCAAGCCTTGAGCAAATGCGTTCAAAATGCTTTCACAAAGTGTCAGATGGAATCGGGTTTGACGCATCCAATACTGCTATGCTTCCCTCGCCAAGAAATGGGTGGACAGACAACGCTGTCCCTTTCAATTCAAGCAACATCACCTTCTTTAGAGTTCTGTCCAAGCCCTGAGTCAGCCCTATAACTTTTGAATATCTTCTTTTCATAAAGACATTTTGGCACATGCAATTAGGATAAAGAAGGGGGGGAGGGGGAGGGGAGATAAAACAAAAAAGAGGGGGAATGGAAGGATAAAAACTGACCCTGATGCTGAAATTTTTATGATGTGTTTTAATAATAATAAAAAAAGCTTGCTTCAAAGGAAATATTTAAGTGACAGGCTGATACATGGCAACGTGTGGATGTGTGCAAAAATAGCACAGCAGCTGAACCTTGTAATGTAATATTTATAGCATAAGTCATGCTAACATTCCATAAAAATGACTTTTCATTGTTGCAAAGGCATCAATATGCAAAGGAAAAAATGGGAACAAGTGGTGTGTGTGTGCACGTGCATGCATATGCATATGCATCTGTGTGTGCTTCTCTACCTGTACAATGGACATACAAATCCAAGGCACATGTGATTGTTTCTCTACCCTCTGAGGAAAGTTTTGTAAAAACAGTGTGGAATTCAAGTGAACCATTATATTTATCGGATACAATAGCAACATCCTTAGTAAAATGATTCACGTTGACATATCCTTTTAGTGGGCATGTTATTATCTCTTTGGCTTCTAGATAGGTCTACTATAACCGTATTCATTATTATACCCATAGCAGAATGGCAGTCATTGACATGAGTTCGCAACAAACAGCATGCAGTCTCCTCTCTAATTTCTTTACACTAAGGATGTGAGCTCACCAGCATCCGCAGAACTGAAGAAAGGCTGACTCTGAGTCTAAGAGACTACACCCACACCAGCATCACAGTTAAAAATGTGATTGATTTACTATTGTTTAAACATCTCCCAGAATTTAAAACCAGATACTCCGTAAGCTCAGGTGTCGAACGTTAGATTGCCTTGGAGGTTGTTTGTACTCATATATTTTTTAAAAAACGTATGAACCACCCAAAGTTGTTGGGAGTCATGTGGTGTACAAATTTAATAATTAAGCAAGCAAGCAAGATGGACTTGGATGTTGTTTGTATTCAGTATCCATCTCTCTCTCTCCCTCTCTCTCCCTCTCCCTCTCCCTCTCTCATCTATCTTATCTATCATCTTAAGCAAGGAAGCAAGCAGGCATGCTACTGATTTTCTTTTCATTCATATCACTCTTCAAACCCCACATCATCTCCAAAGCTGTAACTCAATTAGAACCCTATTCCATCTCAGTTGAAATGGTGGTGGTCTTACTGCATTTGTTCACATTTGCAACTTTGCTATCTTTGACTCATCTTTTCTGCTTTTTGCTGTGTTCCTCCTGATCAATGATTAAATTTCCCCATCAAATACGATCGTGTCTTCAAATTACATAACTCCAGAAAAGCTCTCAAGTTTAATTTATTGTCACTGGTTTTTGTTTCAGCTCCATTTTTTATTTTAAAAAATGCTGGATGTTCTTTATTTTGGCCCCAATTATTTTAAACTTGGTTTTTTTATTGTGTCATTTTTAAAGCATTTTATGCATCACTTTCTGAGACTTTTTCTTATCTCTAAAAGATGACCTAAAACATTCATGTATTAAAAAAGTAGCTCTCTCTTTACATAAAATTTTTGAGATGATCCACTTGTGTGCTTAGCAGAAGGCATGCTTTTTAAATGCTGCAATTGAAGAAACAAACAATTAATTAGATTTCCTAACTACAATCAATCAATAAATTTATTGTTGTGACCACAGGTTGTGACCACATTACATAGATTTTTTTTCATTTACAAAAATGAAAATTAATAGTAAAAAAAATAGAAAGGAAAAAAAAGAATAACAAAGAAAAGGCATGCAGGGGAGTTAAGATGGAACCAATGCTAAAAAAAATTATAATTTTAAAAGAAAGCAAACTTAAATTATTGTAAACCGCCCAGAGTTCCCCATTGGGGGAGATGGGCGGTTATATAAAATAAATAAATAAATAAATAAATAAATAAATAAATAAATAAATAAATAAATAAATAACATCTGCAAGGAGGTAGTTCAGTTGTTTGGAATCTGACCCTTACGTTTAGGTATCTTCGGTATTTTCCCCTTAATTCAGTTGTAGATAGGGTAGTAGAGGATGTAATGGATTTTATCTTTCACTTAGCTGACGCTGCAACAACAGAGGCACTGTTCTACTGGTAGTTTACCAAATCTACTTTTGAGGTATGGGGAGGGCATGGTCTGAAAGTGGAGAATAGATTTCCTTGGTTCAATTATAATACAATAATTATTCCTATAATACTTTGTGATGAGATAGTGGAGGGACGTCTAGAGGTAGAAAATGGAGTTAAAACTCTTCACCTCCACTGTTCTCACAGTCCAAATCCCAAAAAAACCATTTTCTTTCCCCACAACCAACCTTGAAATCCCTGTACGTGATTATTTGTGTTCCCTCCAGCTGACCAAAAGAAGCACACAAAAATGGGAACCAGCCAGCATCCGTCCTTATTCTTACTTTATGTTCCATTTCTTTCTTCTTAAACCAGCCTTTCTCAACCTTTTGACCTTGGAGGAACCCTTGAAATATTTTTCAGGCTCAGAGAACCCTTGCACAGTCAGGCTCAAATATAGGCCAGAAGATACAAAATTATTATATTCGTTTTATGGGTAGGCCTGTATATATGCAATTACAGTGTTCTGAAACTAAAAATAAAGAATGAAACATACCTCTTTAATGTGAAGTTGCCCGAATTTGAAATAATTTTTAAAATAAATTGTGATTTCCCAGGGAACCCCTAGGGACCTCTCGCGAAATCCTAGGGTGCCACAGAGCCCTGGTTGAGAAACCCTGCACTAAACCATCACTGACCTGTCACTGTGGCAAAATGCAAAGGTGCCTCAAGCCTCACTTAGAAAGACTACTGCTGTTGCAGCTTCCCCAGTCTAGGCATGAGACAAGAATTCTTGACAATCATGGAACTCCAATCCCCATCATTCCCAAACTGAAACTTTTCCATAATTTATCTTTCTTTAGAATATTATATACAGTCCACCTTCCTTTTCTTAATCTCTCTGACTAGAGAATGTTACATAATATCATGTCCTCAGGTACAAGGGAGTGAAAGTCATATGAATACCTTCCTGAGCTTATCTGCTGTCTCTGTTTTTTCTCTTCAGCTCTGAATTGTAGCTTATTTTATAATCTTACCTTTTGAGTTGTTGGAGAGTGTGTTTTCTTGCACATGCAGAGTAACAGTCTATTAGTAGTTTCTGAGATGTTTCTGATGTATGGCAGTGTAATCCTTTTCATTGCTCCTGTTGGTTTTGCTGTGGTGGGTTGAGTGGTCAGGCACTTTTTGATAAAGTTGCGTGGGTATCCATTTTGCTGGAATATGCTATATAAGTGGTCTGTTTCCTTTTTCTGGTGTTCTGGGTTCCTGCAGTGTGTTTGTGCTCATCTGAATAGTGTTCTTACACAGCTCCTCTTGTGGGAGGTTGGGTTATTGCTTTGGTAGTGGAGCACTTGGTTAGTGTGGGTAGATTTCTGGTAGACTTGTGTTTCTAGAATGCCAACATTTCCTCTACTGATGAGGATGTCCAAGAAGGGTAGTGTGTTGTTCTTCTCGTCTCTTCTCTTCTCTTCTCTTCTCTTCTCTTCTCTTCTCTTCTCTTCTCTTCTCTTCATCACATAAATGACAATTAGCACCAGAATCTAACACCCAGAAATATGAATCGTATTTTTCATGCACTTGTGCAATATGTGTAGTTTGAAGTGCCTTCTTCCGTGTTGCCTCTTTGTTCTTTTTTCCTCTCTTTTGCTCTTTGGGCAATAAATTACAGTTTTGTAAAGTGTCCAGGTGAGCCACAATTGAAGCACTGGTGGCTGATTAGGGCTGTGGCCTCAGCCTGATTCCTCTTTCCTTCTCTGGCTTTTGCATGCTGTAGCTTATCAAAAGAAATGGGTGGAGCTGAGTGCTGTTCCTGTTGTTTCTCCCACTCAGCAAGTAGTTGTCCCAAAACATACCAAGGAGTAAGTTCAGCCTCGGGCATTGCTTCCAGAGTGCAAATTAACGTATCCCACATTTCATTCAGTGAGGATAAAATAATGTATGCTTTTATTAGAGGTGTAAACTCTATTCCTCTCTCTTGCAATTCTACAAAAAGCTGCTGAATGAAATGCAAATGTTCAGGCAGGCTCCCTTCTTCAGACAGATAAGCCTTATACAGTTTTCTAGTTAGAGAAACCTTGCTTCCAGCGGTTGCTTTGATATGCAAATTTATTAGTGCCTCCCACAGTTCTTTTGCAGCTAGTAAACCACATACGTTTACTAGCTGATTGTCTTCAATTCCCATAATAATGGACACTCTGGCACATTCATCCAGCCTCAGCCATGCATTGGAGGGATTTGCTGGAGTTGCTCTAGTGATGGGGAACCATAAATCTTCCCTCCGAAGATACATTTCCATTTTTAATCTCCATTTTATGTAATTAGAATGTGATAAATGTTCAAGCGGCATTCCTAATGACAGAGAAGTGGCCATGGCTCTATCTTCACTAAGCACCTCGTAAATTCCTCATCTTAGCTTTTCTGCAAACAGATAGCTTCTAGAAGCCTCCTGGTAACTTCAAAGAGAAAAACACTTCACTTGCCTTGTTTACTTTTCTTCAGATACAAACGAGCTGCTGCTGAGCTGGTGTCTCTTCGTGCTTTCTGGGCCCATAACCTGTTGGAGAGTGTGTTTTCTTGCACATGCAGAGTGTCTACAAGGGAAATCAAGACTGTCTAGCCAATAGCTGCAGCCATGCGATTGATGCCCCACTCGTCTTTTACATTTGTTGCATTCATTATGCACATATAAAAGGGTGGGATTTCAATCATGTGGCTGTGGCTTTTGACTTTTCTGACCCCCCTGCCATGGATGCCCCTGCTGAGATTGTGTCAGTTTGAAGAGTTTTAATAAGTTTGTTCTGTCCTGCTGGCTGAAATTTCAGGGCTATATTTGGAAAGGGATGATGTCCATGAACTTTTGATGATTGTTAGAAACCCAAGGGTTGGTTTTATTGCAATTAAGGGTGGCAATAAACTGGAATACAGAAATAATCAACCCTGTGCTTAAATCTGCCTTGCTATGTATTGGATATTTTCTCTCCCTGCAAAGAGGGCTTACGTCTTAGTCTTAAGGTTGCTGGAACATGTGTTTCAAATTTCTCTTGATGGTGTTTTTGAGCTTAATTGACTGTTGGAAGTGTCAGAGGAAATGATTGCTGCTGATGGCATTTTCTGAGAAATATTTTTTTCTATCCCTCTGGTGCTTCTGTGGTTGCAGACATTTTCCAGTCTGGAAAAGCCCTATTTCCTTATGATGTCTTTCTTTGGGGTTTAATAGAAGTATGGGACACTGAAGAGGCTACAAGACTGCTGGGGAGTGAATAGGATAATGAAAGACAGGCTATTCAGACAAACCCTTGGCTACCTTGTAATTAATAAGTAGAACACTATAATCTACTTGTGAGAATGTTCCTGAAGTTCTTTTCTTCAAAAAGGTGCAGGCAAATTCACCTTCATCAAATGGAATGATGAAAGACACATAACAAACGTGTCAAATTGGGATTTGGGAACATAACCAATCAATCATGAGGCTGCCGCTGCCTCATATGTTAGAATCGGCAGATGAATGTGACATTAACATATACAGCTGGGTTTTCCTGCCTGCCTAGGACAATGGTTTACTGCCATTTTGCGTAAAGAAGTCAGATGAAGTCTTACCATAAGTGGAATCAAGTTCTCTGCCACTCCTAATTTAGGGGAGAGGGGAAATAGAGTATTATTGTTTTGTTTGATTGATTCTTTGATTTGATTTATTGCCCACCAGAATCACAGGACTTTCCATAGAAATACACAGTCACAGTATCTTCCCAACCGAAGGTAAAAAGCAGAGACCATTATTGGTCTCCCAAGCAACTACTAATGGGGAGGTCAATTAACTCTTTCCAATGGTAGGATTGCCCTGTTAACATAGGTCACTTTATCAGTGTGCCCATTTGATCATGGGAATGCCCACAAAGCAACGTCCCATTGAGAACTGTTCTCTGAATTTGCCTATTCTCACTTTTCTTCTTCTCAATGCAGTTAATGGGGATGTGCTGTTCTTGAAAGAAAGTGAAATACAAGAAAAAAAGCAATTGACACTTGCTGATTAATTAAGAGGCTGTCTAGGAAAAGTCTTTAGGGAAAGTCAAGACTGAGGAACAATCACTCACTACATAGTTCATTATATATGGATGGTGCAGCCAACATCACCAGTGGCCCAACTTGTGGGTCTAGCCATAGGTTCTTCCTCCCATCTTTGAGGTTGCAAATGAGACAATGCATACTACATATTTATTTATCCAAAGAATTCCAGCTTTAACCAAAGGCATCTGAAGGTCTGGAAAGAACCTAAGGGGCTGGCCCATTCTACATAGTATGCATCCCTGTGGAGTGGACAACATCTAGGAGAAAATGCTTTCAGATGTTTTCTCTCCCTCATCAATAAAGGAAGAGAAGAGAATAATAGTTGAGGAATAAATCTCTTTTGAAAGATTTGAGTGAAGCAACATCTCTTTTCTTCTTCATCTTGGTGAGAAGAAGTCCTGCAAGGAAGCCTGTGAACTTTACTTATCTGTTTCATTTTAAACAATTGCCTTCTCTTTCCACTGTAATTTCATTTCCTGTAGGGAATTGGCAGAAGGATTTATTGATTCTGTGGGGAGCAGGGTGGCCTTGCATTTTCTCCTACCAGGGGCATTGATAGGAAAGTAACTAAGAATACTAGCTATTTCATTTTACCAGTCAAAGATGTGGTTTTCCTCTTCTCACCCTGCATTCAGACCAAGATCATGGGGACAGGCAGTTAAACAGGCCAATTTAAACAATATGAAACACAATTCTGACAAATATAGCTCCCTTTTTCTTTTTAAGTTGAGGTTAATAAAGAGAGGTCCAACAATCTCACTACCAATAGAACAGAATATTCTATCTCTATCTCTATCTCTATCTCTATCTCTATCTCTATCTCTATCTCTATCTCTATCTCTATCTCTATCTCTATCTCTATCTCTATCATCTTATTTATTATTTATTATTTATTATTCAGATGTATCACCGCCCATCTCTACAGCAGTAGACTCTGGGCGGTTTACAACAATAACATTAACATTAAAAACCTATACACTTTAAAATACAATATTATTAATATCTATCTCTATCTCTATCTCTATCTCTATCTCTATCTCTATCTCTATCTCTATCTCTATCTCTATCTCTATCTCTATCTCTATCTCTATCTCTATCTCTCTATCATCTCTAATCGTTTTTTATACGCATAATATCTACATAACAATCTCTCTTTCTGAGGACACATTCAAACAAACATCATGACTAGAAAAGGGCGGGTTTACAGTATTTATTTGTTTGTTTGTTTATTTATTTGTCAAGTTTATATGGATGCCCATCCCGCAAAAAGTAACTCTGGGCAGCGTACAACAATTAATAAAACAATAAATATGTAAAAAACAATCATTATTTAAAAATACAGTATATAAAAAACCACAAGGCACAAGAGAGACTGAATGTTAACCACAGTAATGGAGCCACCGCAAGATCTCACCGGTCCCCTGGGACCCCCAGGCCTGATGACATAGGGGAAATATAAGAAGATACCATATGAAACCCGTCTTTGCCCCTGTGACACGGGTGCTGCAGAGACCACGGCCCATGTTCTCTTGTATTGTCAGTTTTATAGGGATATTTGCCATCAGCTGATTACCCCACTTTTGTTTAAATTTCTGGGCCACTCTGACAATTTTTACTTACATTAACTGTTAAATAACGAAGATAAATGCATTTCTCTGAATGTAGCAAAATTTTGCTACGTTCTGTGTAAGCTTCGCCTACAAATGGTTGTTAACAGTTACTGATACTACTGATACCAGGGGATAGCTTTGTTTCTTTTATGTATTTTATTGGTCAATGACCATATAAAGTTTCTAGTCTTGATGACATAGCCAAGTCTTAAGGGATGTACAGAACATTAACAGGGATGGAGCTAGCCTCACTTCGGGGGGGGGGGGGAATGTTCCATAAGGCAGGCACTGCCAAGTGTGGTTCCCTAACTGATGGGACCTGCAGCATGCCTCTTCTGCCAGATCTGCCAGGGTGGGCAGATATAATTGGGCAGAGGCGGTCCCTCAGATGACCTGGCTGCATGCCATGAAGGGCTTTAAAGGGCATAACCAGCACCTTGAATTGGACCCAGAAGCAAACTGGCAATCAGTGGAGCTCGTGGAGCACAGGTGTAACATGTGCTGTTCTCGAGGCACACATAACTGCCCACACATAACTGCATTCTGGTTCTGGATACCCTTCAAGGGCATCCCCATGTCAAGCACACTACAGTAGCCCAATAGGGAGGTTACTTGGGCGCAACTGGTGCACAACACAAAGCTGTGCAAAGACCTCCTAGCCATGACTGTCACCTGCTCTTTTAGCAGGAGCTGTGAGTCCAGGAGGACCCCCAGATTGTGCACCAGGTCTGTCTGGGGCAGTACAATCCCATCCAGCACCAAAGATGGCATAGTCCTAGAACTGGCAGGCCCGAAAACCCAGGAACACTCACTCTTGCCAGGGTTCAGCAGAAGGCTGTTGTTCTCCATCCAGACCCTTACAGCCTCCAGGCACCAGGACAAGACATTCATGGCATCCCTTAATTCACCAGGGGCAGAGATATATAACTGGGTATTATCGGCATACTGATGATACCTCACCCCATGGGGATGGATGAGCTCACCCAGCAGCCTCATGTAGATGTTGAATAGGAGAGGAGAAAGCAATGAACCCTGCAACACCCCACATAGTATGGGTTGAGGGTGGGATCTCTCTTCCCCCATCACCACCAACTGGAATCGACCCCGGAGAAAGAAGGCAAACCAGCACAACACTGTGCCGCTCACCCCCAATCTTCTGAGCCGATCCAGAAGGATACCATGGTTGATGGTATTGAAAGCCGCAGAGAGGTCAAGTAGGGCAAGGATGGATGCACAGCCCCCATCCCTCCCTCACCAGAGATCATCTTAAAGCACAATCAATGCCGTTTCCATCCCATACCTTGGACTGAATCCTGACTGAAAGAGATCCAGATAATCCGCTTCTTCCAAGGTCCTCTGAAGCTGCTGCACATCCACCTTCTCAACCACCTTTCCCAAAATGGGGAGGTTAGATACTGGACGAAAATTATATTGGAGTCTAGTGATGGCTTCTTGAGGAGTGGGTGAACCAATACCTCTTTAAGAAGTAAAGGAACAACCTCCTCACTCAAAGAAGAGTTAACCACCGCTAGAACCCACTCACATGACACCCCCCGGGCCCCTTTCACAAGCCAGGAGGGGCATGGATATAAAAGAGCATGACTGTGGCTGAGCTCACAGTCTTAAGGACCCTGTCTACTTCCTTAGGTCCAACAGGCTCAAACCATTTCCAGATAACAGGGCAAGACTCCTCCCCAGGCATCTCCTGCAGAGCTGCAACAAGGCCGGCATCCAACTGTGGGAGAATCCGAGCTTATTTCCAATTAGTGAATTATTTCCAACCAACTAGTGGTTAAGGCAACGGGCTAGAAACCAGGAGTCTGAGTTCTAGTCCTGCCTGAGGCACGAAAGCCGGCTGGGTGACTTTGGGCCAGTCCCTGTCTCTCAGCCCTAGGAAGGAGCCAATGGCAAACCAGGAGTCTGTGAGTTCTAGTCCCACCGTAGGCATGAAAGCCGGCTGGGTGACCTTGGGCCTGTCACTCTCTCTCAGCCCAACTCACCTCACAGGGTCGTTGTTGGGGGGAAAAGAGGAGGAGGAAGGAGTATTAGGTATGTTCGCCGACTTGAGTTATTTATAAAAAATAACAAAGGCGGGATAAAAATCAATCAATCAATCAATTATTTCCAATTAGTTAATTAGTTTATTTCCAATCCATGCCAGCTTCCGTTCTATCATACATAGTTTTGAATGTATTTTAATTTGAAATATACCGTTTTTTTTGCAGAGTTCAGTACATTCATCAAACAAAGAGCTGTATCGCAGATGAAGAAACTAGTCCAACCTTTCCCCCCATCTGTATTTTGATGTATAAATTACTCTGAGAAATATGTATTAGGTTTGTCCATTTGTTAAAATGGGGGTAGGGTAAGGAGAAGGGGACGGCAGAGGATGAGATGGTTAGATGGCATCACCGATGTTATGAACATGAATTTGAGTAAACTCCGGGAGACAGTGGAGGACAGGAAGGCCTGGCGTGCTATGGTCCATGAGGTCACGAAGAGTTGGGCACAACTAAACGACTGAACAACAACAACAAATCTGTGCTGGATGCTAATTGGCTTCTACATCCAATTCAAGGTTCTGGTTATCCCCTATAAAACCCATTTATGGGTCAGGTCTTTACTATCTTCATAACCATCTGATGTCGATGGACATTGCTCAAGACCTTCACCCTACCAAAGGTTAGGGGACAGAGTTCTCAGAAATTAGCATTTTTAGTATCAGCTTCCGCACTCTCGAATAGCCTGATTCCAACAAGGTTAGTATGGCTCTTTTCCTGCAGATGTTTCAGAAAACTGCTCTCTTAACAATCAATTGTGGTGGAAGGGGGCAAGGATTAGGTGATTTATTTATTTCATTTTATTAAATGTAGAGGCTGCCCAACTCCGGATAACTCTGGGCAGCTTATGATGTGATGTGTAGTTTATTTTATTGTTTTGGAATGTATGCTATCTAGAATCAGTGGGGTAAGTGGCATACAAATATATGACATGAAGTAAGTGCCACAGATTTCTCAGCCCTGTCCTAAATGATTCCTGTCAGGGAGTTTGCCTGGAGTTTGCCTAGGAATGGGGGGAAAATCCATGTATCTAATTCGTATGTCTTGAACTTGTATACAAACCAGAGGTGATACACTGACACGTGTATTTTCCCAAATTTTGCAATGCAATGTGCTAGTCCAAAGGGCACAGAACAATTCAACATATGGGAAGGAAAATCTCAGAGAAAATGTGCAGAAAACTGATTTGTTCAGACAAAAGCAGACAGAATTGTAAAATGATATGGAAAAGGGCTGAAATGAACAAAAGAGAAAAGATGCTTAATCAAAATAGATGCATTTTCTTACTCTCCCCTTTCCCCACCTTGTGTATGCTCTTTGATTTTCCTTTCTCCTTCTGTATTCCCATTGGTGACTGTGTTGAGTAGTCATAAATATCTTGGGTGTAGACATCTGGAAGGGAATGAGAATATGTGTGTATCTCCACAGAATGCTAGGTGTTTTTTTAAAAGAAAAAATGGGGTGAGGAAGTGTTCAAAAGTTGTAGTCCTGATAGAAAGGGTCATGCCCTGTTTGCAAACTTCCCAACGAAACAGTTGGCTGATCACTCAGGTCCCATCAAATCTACAAGTTCTCCTCTGCTCCTTAATGATTTTCATCTCACCCCAAACTATATGTACTCAGACATCATATGTCTATCCTTGAGAGATTTAATTATCTATTTTTCCCCCTTTTTCCCCCCAATGGAAGTTGATCGTGCTTTGCCAGAGTCAATGCCATAAAGTTATTGTGAAAAAAAATGCCACTAGACACAGGACAGTGTTCACTGGCTGCAATAAATATGTCATAAAGAAAGCTGATGACTCTCTGGTTTAGTAGATTATGGCAGCACAGAGAAATGTGAATTCTCCTTTTCTTTTTCCTTTGCAAAATAAGAATCACAGAGCAAACACTTAAGTGATCTACCTTATGTCCCCCTTGTGAGATGAAATGTAGATTTTACTACCAACAATATATAACTCATTCCATTTATGGCTTGTATAATTTCCCCCTCTTCCCAACTAAATTTCACTTTATCTGCTTTGAGGTCTTATTACCCAATGGGTAATAAGGGTTTTGAGTTTGGCTGCTTTGAATATATTTCCCTACAACCATCTTTGAACTCTTACTAAATCTCATATAAATTTCAGTTCTTCCTGGATTTAGAGAAGAGTAAAAGTAATTTCAACAACATCTGTTAGACAATATAAGCCTCTTTGTCCACCACCGCTTTAAAGTATAACCACTTCCCACCCTTTGCATTAATTCTCATGTACAATAAGCACTTCTGAAAATCAGGGTTTCCTCCTCTTCCTCTACCTTCACTTCCAAATGACCACTCCTAATTCTGGCAACTGATGCTAATTTATTAATGCAGCAACTCTGTTTACATGGTGCCACTGCATACACTTGCACACAATGTCATGGGCATTTACAGGCACAGTAGGATTAAAGAGAAGCAGGCAAATGTGGAGAAGAATATGGAAGGCAAAAAAGAATGGCATTGAAAAGAAGCAAAAGTCAAGGGAAGAATGGAAGGAGTGAAGATGTGTGTAACAATGCCAGTGAGATTTCATCATGGATACTTGTAAACCTATACACTCTGAACTGCCATTGCTAATACGTTTAAATAAAATGTGGGCAACATGTGGGCTAGGTGAGTGAGGGCAAAGGAGGAGGATCCCCAACAACAACAATTAGTTGTTAGGATCTTCTAGAATCATCATTCCATTATTGAGCTCAAATGACTGTAAGGACATTATTTTTTTTAATCCGTTCAATTGTGTCCGATTCTTGGAGACTGCCTGGACAAGTCCCTGCAGTTTTCCTGGCAATTTTTTCAGAAGTGGTTTGCCATTGCCTCCTTCCTAGGGCTGAGAGAGAGTGACCGGCCCAAGATCACCCAGCTGGCTTTGTGCCCAAGGCGGGACTAGAACTCATGGCCTCCCAGTTTCTAGCCTGGTGCCTTAAGCACTACACCAAACAGGCTCTCGTAAGGACATTAAAAGGTTAAAGGTTCCCCCCGCACATTTGTGCAGTTGTGTCCGACTCTAGGGGCTGGTGCTCATCTCCGTTTGTTAGCCAAAGAGCCAGCGTTGTCCGAAGACACTTCCGTGGTCATGTGGCCAGCATGACGCACGTGGAACGCTGTTACCTACCCACCAAAGTGGTACCTATTCATCTACTTGCATTTGCATGCTTTCGAATTGCTAGGTTGGCAAGAGCTGGGGCGAGTGTGGGAGCTCACTCCGTCACAAGGGGCTAGGGATTCGAACCTTCAAACTTGCAACCTTACGATCGACAAGCCTGGCGTCTTACCCACTGAGCCACCATGTAAGGACATAATCCAGCCTCAATTCACTGATGTTGCTAAGTATTGCTTTTACCTCATTTTGGTCACCTTTTCAGCTAAATCAGATGCAACGAACGCCATAATTATAGAACATTTGCCCCAAGCCAAATTTAAATTACTGGTTTAGTCGATCTTATTTGTTTAGTTTTCCAGCTGAAGTATATATATGGCAAGGGACGATGGCACCCTCCTCTTATCTATTCCCTATAAGAGGCTGAAAGTAAAGCAGAAATGGACTTCTGCCAGTGTTTTGTGTTAACGTGAAGGGCAGAGGTGAGTTTTAATGCTTCAACATCATTCATGAAATATTATATAGATAATTTGTACTCAGAATAACATGTGGTCCCTCCAAGGAAACATTAAAATAAATAGCTCCTTTAACTCTTTTGTACCTTGGTCGTATCTTATTTTGATGAATCAATAAAAGGGAGATGCAAGATTGATGGAGGACAGATCAGTAGAGCAATCATGTACTTTATTACATATTTATGAGTCTGAAAGATCAAAAGATTTTTTTTTAATGCACATAACTTGGCAAATGTGCATTGCTATGTTCGGAAATATTCCAAGTGACTTTTGCAGAAATACAGAAGGACTTGGCAGCATTCCCACAGAGCTATTTGGCAAGACTTTGAATGATGGGGGATTTTAAAACTTGCCTCCTGTCTTAGCATTCTAGACATGTGTTTGCTGTACTGTGTGAAAGGGGGAGCGGGTTTGCTCCTCCACCAAAGACCCAGAGGACAGTCATGTTTCTGGAGGGTTTCTGAAACCTACTGATTTGAAACTAACACATGCACAATTTTGGTTGCAAGTCCCTTGGACCTACCATGTGATTTGTCCATGCTTCACTAAAATGTATACATTTTTGTAACATCTCCTGCATCCCATCCCTATTAAAGCTTGGACATACCTGAAAGCATTTTCTCCTAAATGTTGTCCACTCCACCCTATCCCCACAACTCATACTTATTTGCTGACTGGGTTTTAGACACTGCTGCTTTCTCTGTTTCCCATGTCAAATCTTGTTTTAGTCCTTTGTGCTTGCTGCAGTTTCTGTTTTAAAAACAAACATTAGTGCCATTGGAATATTCCTGAATATTCCATAGCACTTCAGCCAATAGCTTTGGAACCTTTATTATGCCCAAACCAGCACTTTTATAACCTATAGCTCTTAAAAACTGGGGCCTATATTAACTTCTCCTTCACATTCTTGTTGGCACCAGGTCTCACACAATCCAGCCTGAGCTATTTCATGATGTGTTTGCTTATTTCTTGTGCAGAGTAGACTTTGATTGACTCAAGGATGGTGCAAAAGCTTGTCAGGGAGTGCTAATATACTGTACACTGCAGCTGTCAATGCTGTTATGGGAAACATCAGGATGCTACCTGCAAACTACCAAGTGACAGGAAAAGGAAGCCTTAACATTTTAAAATGGGTTGACAGGTGTTTCTGATAGTTAGAATAAATTGAGGAAGAAAATGGAGCAGCTGATTTGGCACACGGTTTCTCTAATAATAATCAGGAGGAGGAAAATTAAATGCAGAACTGGTGGAATTAATCCATACAGCCACTTCATCTTTCTACATTACCAGAACAATCAGAGCTCTAGTTTCATGTCAGAACTTACATGATTTTTTTTTTACCCCCTGATGTTTCTCATGAGTATGGACTCTTTTGGGATTAAAGATCTCTCTTGTTCTCTTTCCTCTCCAATGCAAGAGTCAGTCATTGAACCTATGATAGGCACCATATGAAGTCTCATGCTGAACCATCATTTCTGAAAATACTTTCCTAATATACCTTTTCGACATCTCTCTGCAAACATGATCTCTGTCAAGGGTATTCAGCAAAATCCGCCCCCCTCATGTTCATTGCCCAATAGTAGCACAGAGAATTTCCAGGATCTCAATGGATTCAACCCAAAAACGTTCCCATTAGTTGTTTTTTCTTCTGCTACTTTGGCTTGACAATATATTTAAACTTAAAAGCATAAAGGAATACGTTCTTCCACCCCAGCTTCCTTTTGGCTTAAGGTATGCCAAGCTGAAATGTGACTGGCCATTTCTCAATTGCTCCTATTTTTCTCCTATTCCTAGAAAGCAGGATAATTTTTTTTCAAAATTCTTTTCAATTTTTTTTTTGCTTACTTTTTTTTTTTAGAGCTGGTGAAGGCTGTGGTGTTGGTGTTGTTCTTTTCTGTGACATGTAATTTCATTAACCTCTAGCCACCCTAAATGTCCCAATCTGGAAAAAGATGACTTTTCCCTTTGTTTTTAATAAAATGAAAAGTTCTGGAGATGTTGGAGACCACTGGAGATACGATTGTACTGCAAAATGATAGGACAATCACATACACCCTTTTGTCACCTTGACTAAATGTGCAAAACCTTACCACTCTGCCCAGGAAAGTTTCACCAAACTGTCTTCTCCTTTGAAATACAACTCAAAAGTAGGTTCTCTTTCATCAAACTTAGGAGAACTAGTAGAGAAGAAAATGCAGTCATCCTTAAAGCACTTCTTGATCCAATCCAGTTGTTGCTAATCACAACCAGCTTGTCAGATGGTGATGGATGCTGATGATTTTACTTCACCAATACCTGGAGGACCATGGGATCACCAATTCCAATTTTGTAAACAGTCAGTCTACTAAAGCCTTTTCAGTTGTCATGCATATTGGAATTGTGCTATTTAATTCCAGAGAAGAGGGCATTTTTAACAACAGTACCCTGGCTTTGTAATGCCTTCCCTAAAAATGTTCACCTGTACTCATTTGCAGTAATCTGCTGGCAACTAGCCTTTCAAAACTCTGCAAGAATTGCCTGGAGGTAGAATGGGTAGCAGCAGCAAATTTTTCTTTTTCCTTTCCTATAGCAGATTCTGCTTCCCTCCACCCTCCACTGCAACAGAAACTGTGCTTGTAGCTGAGTTACATATTGCAGACACCCTTGAGAAAATTTATGGACCTCCCTCCCTTCTCAGAGCTGTTACCCACCAAAAGTGAGTGGTGAATTTTGAGAAGTTGGTCATTCCCTGGTAGGCAAAGTACTGTTTCATGGATTTGATTAAAAGGCTCACAAATGATGACCCTTGACTTCAAAGGTATGTACTGTCTGAAAGGATTCACATATGTTAAAGCTTCTTTATAATAATAAAAATAATAACAAGATCAATCTGCTTTTAAGGCAAGCAGTGGGAGGCTCATATATCCTTAAGCTTGTGAGAAATATTATACATCTTACACAGTTCCATTCCATATAGACTTAGAAATAAATTATCTATACCTAAGATGACCACATGCAATATTTCAGCACGTCGGCGGTAATCCAAAGAGACTGTAGCACAAATCTTTGTAAACAGGTTCCCCCCTCCTGTTTTTCTTCTTGCTATCTTATTCGAAGGACCTGATGTGTGGAGAAGTAAATTGGGCAAGTCATCATGCAGGCATTCTTAGAAGCTGTCTGCTCTATTGGATTACATCTGCTCACAGATTTCTAAAGATGCCGAGAGGTGGGTTTGTCAGGGTGGTAGATAGGCAGCACATGGAGGAAATTGTAGGACCTTGGACAGCTCCATATACTGTAGATTAAACCTTCAAATGAAGCTGGATCTTTCATTGGGAGACCTTTTCTTGCTTTGCCTGAAGATAGAAATTCTTAAAGGGGAAGTCCCTTGGCTTCCCACTAAGATTTCAATTCTCTTTTTAATAGTACTAATAGGCAGGCTACAGGAAACATGAGGCATGATGCAGACACAGCTATTTTCTCATTTGTTGGAGTGGTGTGGAGGAGATGCCGTTTTGTGGGTTCTGATACAAAAAAGTCTTGGCTGGCCAGTTCCAACTCTAAGTCAGTTTCAGGTCCAACCCTAGTTCAGATTTAGATTTGCTTTCCGTACCTTCATACATTGCAACTAATAGTTACTGCCTTCCAATCTAACTGATATCATCATCTATATGTCAGAATCCTGGAAGTTGTTCTGGGCAAGATTCGCAACACATCCCATATTTTGTTCTCCTGTCTAATGGTTTTGACTATCAAGAATGAGTGAAGAGTCCTTAGGTTTAACTCTTCATGCAAGTATCTGAAACTGCCATCTACTCCACCCCAGAAAACTGAACTAGATTGTCCCTTTCATTTATCTAGGTTTGTCTAACATCTTGCTCTGCTGATCTGGCGTTCTTTACTTCTAAGTATCGGGGGGGGGGGGGGTTTCTCCCTTCTCTAGGAGAGTTTTCAGTAAATCATCTCCAAGAATGGGAACAACTCTTGAGCCTGGACAGAGGCAAATTACTTTATTCTTAGCCCATATCACTTTTGCATGCAGTCACCTATAAATTCTTTCTGTCTTGTTTCTGGCTTCATACATTCTTTTTGGTAGAATAAGTCCACAATTTCTCTTCCTCTTTCATAGCCACAAATGTGCATGTGCACGCACACACAAACAACAAAGAGAGAGATTTTTGTTTAGCTGTGTCCATTATTGTTAGGTCAAAGCTGGGAATGTTATGGCGAGTACCCTGCTTATAGCTGGAATTAACAAGAGCTCTCCAGGAAGAATGGAAAAAGGTATAAATTATGTCTGATTGAACAAACAGAACTCCACCGTTGAACAGCCACTCAATGAAGAGGGCAGGGAGAGGCAATGGAGCAAGGTAATGTGTAATATTACTAGTCAATGGGCTGTGTGTAGCACCAGGTTCCCAAATGCTGGAGATGTCAGGGAGATAAATAGCAGAGTGTCCTCCTCAAAAATATGATTAATACCTTCCTCGGTCCACTGCTGAAGATGTAGTGGGTGCAGCTGGTTTGGACAGCAGTTGCAGAGAGGAAAAAATCCAGGACAATTGCAACAGAGCAGAGAGGGCAAAGAGTAGGACAAGCAGTCAAGTCAGTGGGAGTGCCAGGCACTGACGAAAGGAGAAGTAGGCCACCGCTGGCAAAAGGTCTCCTTTGACTTCTGTTGGGACTATGTTTATGGGACTTTCATGCATGCACAGCTGAGGCTCAAGTGCACAAATCTCCTTGGAACAGAGAAAAATGAGGACTGTAAAGCATTTGAGTTCATTGTGCTTCAGAACCCACAGGACAGAAGCAGCTTTCAAGAGCAACGCCTTTCTCCTTTTCCTATTCCCAGGGCATCTGTCTACATCAGGGTTTCTCCACCAGGGTTCCGTGGAACCCTCGGGTTCCACCAGAGGTCACTAGGGGTTCCCTGGGAGATCACAATTTATTTAAAAAATTCTTTCAAATTCAGGCAACTTCACATTAAAGAAGTGAGTTTCATTCTTTATTTTTAGTTTAAGAACACTGTTAATGCATATATATACAGGCCTACCCATGAAACGAATATAATAATTTTGTGACGTCTGGCCTATATTTGAGCCTGAATGTGCAGGGGTTCCCCGAGGCCTGAAAAACTATTTCAAGGGTTCCTCCAGGGTCAAAAAGTTGAGAAAGGCTGGTCTATGTAGTCCTCATATCAAAATGAAACTAACTGCTGTATGAACCACAGAGTGGATTCATCATAAGACTCAGAAGTATCTATGGGTTGATCATTCTGCTCAGCAAGGGAAGAGCTGATGCACTTTGGAGCAGCATCTAGTTGGCAGCCATGAACAAGGCTGTGATTTAATCAAGCCACTGTCTTTTGACCATCACCAACCAATATTGACTTAATGCTAGCACTAGTGCTGTAATAATAATAAAAAGAATCTGCAGGTATGGAAATAAATTGTATTCATAGAATCATACATCATAGGGTCAGAAGGAGCCATTGAGGCCAATCCCTTGCTGGATGATGGAGATAAAATTAAAGCACCCTCAACAAATGTCTATCCACCCCCTTGTTTAAAGACATCTTTCATAGGCAATTGGTTCACCTATTGAACTTATCATTAAAAGCTCATCCCTAACATTAGCCTTGAATCTGCCTTCCTGTAACTGAAGTCCATTGTTCTGTGCCATCATTAGAATGGCAGTCATTAACTTCTTCTGGGTGGTACCTGTTCAGATTTTTGAAGAACACTGTCCCCACTCAGCCTTCTATTTCCAAGGCTAAACATATCTAGTTCCTTATTGTCTTTTTAATAGAATTTAACTTCCAATCCCTTGATCATCTTTGTTCTCTTGCCGCCGCCTCCTCCTCCTGCTCCTCTTTTTTTTCTTTCTGAACCCCCCCTTAAAGTGTGGTGCCCAGAGTTGGCCATAATGTTCAGAGATGCAGATTAGAATGAAATTATTGCTTTTCATGATTTGAATTTTCATGATTTGAACTACTCTGAATTTTGCAATTTAGCTTTTGGCTAAAATGCATATTTTAGAAAACAAATATATTCAATGTTAATGTCCTTTTTTTAAGTAGATGGATATGAGAATATAAAGAACATACTTATGAATACCAACAACAACACAAAATCCAACCCTGATACAAACTAAAAATAATCTGGTCTATCCATCTCTTGCAGAGAGATGCAATTGTGACACCCCCACACATATGCTGAGTCTAGTAGTCATGTCATCTGAACATGATGCTACAGATGATGTAGGACCAGAAACTGAAGTGGTTATTTCTCACAGGAACCCATATCTCTGTTGGTAGTGGCATGTGAAAATAGCACACTCCTATCTTCATGGGAACCAGATTAATCAAAGAAATAGCTGCTGCAATCCTACAACCAGCTAAACTTGTATAGGGATAACCTTGGTTAAGGGTGTACCTGCGTATGGCTTAGCTTGTCTGCTTAGATTATGGTTCAATATAGATGTTTTTGGAGATTGGTAAAGTTATAAATCAAATAATTAATACGTGTCCACAACTTGCTTTGCTGAATATATTTTAGGGTTTAATGCAAATATTTTTAAAATAGTTTTTATTAAAAGATTTTACATATATTACATATATTTTACATACACTGTATAATAAGTACATTCAAAGAAAAAGATATAGTAGAAAAGAAAGGAAAAGAAGAGAAGAGAAGAGACAAAGAAAAAAGGAGATAAGAAAAAGAAAATAAAAGAACAGAAAGCATGAAAAGAAATATAAAGAAACCGCTTCTGATCTTCTTCTTGGCAGTTATACATACAATTCTAATCAAACCTCTCTCTCTAAGATTACATCATACTTCCCTTCTTTCTATAACCTATTCTTTCTAATCATGAAACCATAAGTCACAAAATCATTTTCTTTTTTATGTAAAAAGTCCATAAGGGGTTTCCAGTCATTGATGAATGTCAATATTGACCTTTCTCTAATCAAAGAAGTCAGTCTGGCCATCTCAGCAAGTTCTATCAATTTCACCAACCATTTCCCATTGGTGGGTAGTGCCGAATCTTTCCTTCTTTGTGCTGCAGTAATCATGCAAATATTTAATCTAAAGAATTAGTGGTATTTTTGTTGACTGTTGCTAGAATGTTCATGGCTTCACATGGAAAGGCAAAACTATGATGCTGGAGTTCTGGTACCAAAATATCTGTCATGCCACCATAAGAGAAATTGACCTACACTCTTCATCTCTATACTCGTAAAACTAAAGTTGAAACCTTCTCAAATATATGGTCTGATTATATATCTTACATTAACCAGGGGAGCCATAATTGTTTTATGCCAGACAAATATATTAATGTGTGGGAGGAATACTAAGAAAATATTCATATTGGGTCTCATGAATTGTTGTTCTTGTGTCTGTTTTTAACCATTTTGTTGTACTGTTTATTTTACTGTAATTTTTTTTTAAATGTATATATTTTTATAAACCAGTCACATGTAATCGGACCCCCTAAGGACTGGACTTCGTTCCACTGGTGCCATTCATTGTAATACAAGACAGCTCTATCTGTAAAGCAGTTCAAATGGAAACTTTAATTTTAATACTGAGTTTTGGTTTGGTTGTGACATATTTAAATATACAATTTCCCAATATATTATATATTTTTCTGTGTTTGGAAAAGGAGGGAGCTTAACAACACTGTATAGGTAATAAATTTATAAAGACTTTGAGTGTGCTCCAGATTTTCAGAAGTGCTGAGAAAGTATGTTTAATATTGACCTTAGCACACTGATTTCAGGATGGAGATGAAGATGGGAGAAGTGGAAAAAATAGTAGTGATTGTACCAGTCGGAGCTGGTTACATCTCTCTGTCTCTGTCTCTGTCTCTGTCTCTGTCTCTGTCTCTGTCATTTATCTCTCCTACCTATGTACCTATGTACCTATCTACCTGTCTCTATCTACCTATGTCTCTATATCATCTACAGTATCTATTATCTATCTATCTATCTATCTATCTATCTATCTATCTATCTATCTATCTATCTTCTATCTATCATCTCTATATCATCTATGTCTATATCTTTATACACATACATGTACTCAGCATTTGATCAGGGAACAAAGGGGAATAGTTACTGCATAGTTACTAAGAGCTGATGGATCCAAATTTGAGGGGGAGGGGTAGCATAATAATTTCTGCAAGAACTTTCACACTTGGACCATGCTGGTGGGTATCAGGCATCTGCCACTGAAATTTCCCCAAATGCCCCGCAGTTAAGTGCCATCAAGTTAGATCCAACCAGAGGTGACGGTATGGACAAATGTCTGCCACCTTGACCTTGCCTGTGGGATAATCCACAGCTTTTTGAATGGCATTCCAATGGTCACCCTGATCCTGCCCATCCATCTTCTACATTGCCTTCTCCTTCTTCTCTTTCCCTTAACCTTGCCAAGCAGAGGTGACTCTTCTAGTCCATTTATTTGCCTACAACTCAGTAAAGAAGACCCAGGTCTGGTGCTCTCAGCAGGGCTTCAGGGCTGTGGGTCCTGCTTTTGCGTGCCAAATGCTTGCAGTCATCTTGGGTTACATTCCATTACAATAATTTTCTTTGGATGTAGCTCTTATCCATTTCAAATGAGCTCCTGGCCAAATTAAATGAGAATCCTTGGGTTTCAGCCAATCCCCAGTACTTCATTCAGCAAGATTCTTCATGGGCTAAACTGCAGAGCAATTAAACTGAGACATTTGGAATTACAAAATCATTTAATTCCTTCCTTAAAGTACTATTTTAAGCAAATGTTCTTTTCTGGTGGCACTCGGCCGAAAGAGGTAGATCTCCCCATTAATTTTCTTTCTGGAAGGATCTGGGGCCAGAGATATGGTGACTAGAATGACAGGGCGAGTGCTCATCCATGAGATAATTTTGCACCAACCCATCTTGCACTGCCTGCATTATGGCTGGTTCTAGGTACAATCTGAAACATTAGTGAAATAACTGTTTCTTTCTACACCAGCATATCCACTGCCTAAAACCTGGGGGTATGTATTTTTTTGATCCTAGTTCTGGTGGACACACAGTTGGTTATGATTAGAGAGAACTCCTAGGCTGAGGATGTTTCAGTTCAGAAGATTCTTTAATCTTTCAGGGTAGATACATTGTGCTTTCTAGATAGGTTTTTATTTGTGATGACTGCCGTATTGCATTTTACTAACGTGGTAGCTTCTTTCAGAGACAGCAGCTTCAATTTATGTAAGCCAATTTAAGTGAAGTAAAGTCACCAGAAAGCAGAGAATTTATTTTCCTGCTAAAATTTAGAATCTAAAGAAACCAAAACAAAAGACACAGACCATTTCTCAGAGGCTGCACCAATTACATAAAGCTGGCCTTTGCATCTCTAAAATCATTTTTTGTTTGTTTTAAATTGTGTTACAGAGTTTTAAAAAGCTTATTTTGGAATATTCTTCACAGGATGAATTTTCTCCAAAGGTATGAAATCGAACAGGATTTGCTCTCTCAAGGAAAAAAAGAAAAAACAGAATTCCAAGACCATAGATTAGATGCAATTTAAATAGTCCTGTAGTCACAATGGCCAGATGAACATATTATGCTTTGCACATAATACAGTATGTTTTGTTTGTTTTTGTTTTTGTTTGTGTATGTATGTTGTTTAATACCAACCATTGTGATTTGTAAAAACGTGGTTTATGACATCACATGTTATATTTATTCAATAAACCATGGTAAAGCAAACTTGGCTGACTGTGATGTGTAAACCTCTGCACTGTTTTGGAATGGTGTTTGTTCTGATGTTGAGTTATCAACTGTCAGGAATGAAGAGCTGAAAGAAGTGAACCAATGACTTAGACTGGTGAATGTATATGTGAACCCATCTTAGATGGTTGTTATATAAATGCATCAACTGATCCCATTCAGATACAAAGTCTCTGAATTTGATTATATTAAGTCATATTAAATTAAACGTTTAAAGCGAGGGAAGGTGAAAATGTCCTGTCTGTGGTGTTCAGCCTTCAATGACACACTAATTTGACCAAGTGATGCTCTAAGGCAGGAGGAAGAATCTAAAGATTTAGCCCCCACCAATGCATATGGTTCAGAATCCTCTTCAAAACTTGTCAGATGTTTGCAACATTGTAATGTGACATATTACACTGGGATTAAATATTAAATATTATTAAATACTGCATTGGGATGAACTAAATTAACTGTATTTAATTAAGCAAGTGACAGCACCTAGGTGAGCTTGGCTGATCTCAAGAAGTGCTAAGCAAAATCTGACTTAGATGGAAAATCAACAGGAATTTCAGGAGTATTGGCTAGACTAGTAAACTAAAAACCAGCCAACCAAACTAACCAGAACATTTTAATTGATATGTGGGAGGCCAGGGAGACTACAAATCATTGGACAGGAGAACAATACTATGAAAGTTAAGAGATTCATGCAAACCACTTGATCACCAGCTCAATCCATCAATCAGAATATGTAATAAATTGAATTGAATTGAATATGACTATAAATAAAGTTTGAAATTGGATTGATGGTAAAAGGTGAAAGATTTATGTGATCTGAAGAGAAACCAGGGACCCAAAATTTAAGTAAACTTGGAAACCATTTGTGGATTCTAATTCTATATATGGACTTGTCCCACATCCAAAATTTGAGTTTCTTTTCACATTAAGTCTTAATATTCTAGTTGTAAAAGATCTATTAAATCATAACATACGTATCTTGAGTGGTTTGGATAGAATTTACTGTAACTTTTAATCTTATTTTATGATATATGTTGATTATTGCCATTGATATTTATATATTCTTTGGATTTTAACAACACCTTGATGTTTTCAAAATTGTGTGTGTGTGTGTGCTTGTGTATATGTGTGTGTGTGCATTACCTAAAACTAATTAATGCAATATTGAAAATTTTAACCTGATTCTATGATGCTTGCAAATTCTATTTATTCATTTTCTGTTTTGTTTTTCTTTTTTCTTTCTCCCTTTTTTTCCTTTTTTTAAAAAAATGCTTAATGCAAATAATATTCAATTGAAATCTGAAATACTGATCACCTACTCCATTAGTATGGGCAAGAACACTGTGCTTTGCTCATGAGAAAGCAAATTCTTTTTCGTAGAATGAGAGCTGGAAGAAAAAAAACGCAGGATGATTTTTCTGCCTCACATGGTTTATCAACAAAGGCATGATCCTATGCCCAGGTTTGTTGAAGAAAAATGAAAATGCTGGTGTTTGTGAGTAATGTGAAAAGGGAAAGAGAAAGTGCATCAGTGTTTTTTTTTTGGTGTTTATCCATTCTGTCTATACTAATATTGTTCATTCTATGTTATTCCATTCCTTACTACTCCTTATTTCCAATCTCAGAAATCAAGAAAGATGGTAAAAGTAGTTAGGCTGGGGAATTGTGCTGTTGAGAATTGGGGGCTACAGGAATGTTTAAGGATCTTTTCCCCCTTTCTCTACTCTTCCCCACCCAATATTACCCCAATCCCATATTAGCATGACGAGACAAATATGGGATTAGCCCAGAATGTGTACTTTAATATGTAGGAACAATGCTGGATCTCAGGATCCAAGCCGATGCTGACCCCAACAGCTGCCTAGAATTGTCCAGTTGTTGGGGCCAAGCTGGCCCCTGTGTAAATCATTCCTGTGACCTCCCAAACTTTCTGGCAGGTTTTCATTGATCGAGATGGCTGCCACCTTGAAACACAATCCCTCTGATGATGAATAATCACATCTTTAGTATTCTGCCTCACTGCTTCCCATCAAAAACCCCAGGAATATAAGATTAACATAAGAAGATATTATATAATATATGCATGACATGAAATGCAGCAAGGTATTGATTTGACCTCTGGAAACACCATTAACAAAAGAGGCATATAGATATCAGTAATCAGTGATGAGGCTGCCAAGAGTTGGCATCTGTTCCTCCTATAAGGCTGAGCCACTGTCTCAGTCATACTTTGGGGATGACTAGGGAAAGGATTATTGTGGCAAGAGCATTTGCATCCAGATGTTGCAGATTTCGAGTATTGCTTAGAGTTCTTCTGTACTTTGAGGAAAAGGAGTAATACAGAACAGTTTGACATCTGGAATCTACTGGACAAACAAATAAAAGGACATGTTGGAAATGTTGGAGAACTGTTACCTGCCAGGGTGATCTAGGAGTGAAGACTCTATGACTCTTCTATTCTGAACATTGTGGGCTGAAGTCCAGTTACCACAGTTCCATTTACCATGGTTCATCCAATTAAGCCCATTTTCTGGGTTCACATGTCAAAATGAACCCTAAACTAAGCACGCTAGGAACATTCACACAACACGCCAGGGTTAAATGTGTCTGCCAACTCATGGTTGTGAAAATGTACAACACCAACTTGTGGTGTTGTGCAAATTTAACTAATATAATGCTGATTTAGATTAGGATAAAAAGAGGTGTGGTTTAATAATAGAATATAATGCATCGCATCTTCGGGTAGTGCTGGGAAAGACTCTTAGGGAAAAATCTTAGGGCTTTTTCACACTGCAGAATTATGCAAGTAAGGTGTCTTACATGCATAAACTGGCTGGAAATTAAGTGGCTTATATTTGCCCTGGGGCAACCTAGTCTAATGGATTGTCTTAGTCAGCTGTAAATCAGATTAAAACCAAAGGTGCCTTCTGTAATTTGGTATCCATCATGCGCGTGTATTAGAGAGACAGAGAGAGAATAAACAATCTTTATCAAAAAGAAGCTAGCAGACTAAAAATCTGTATAGGTTTTTCTCTATCATCCTATTTTTGTAGCTACCAGGAAAATGATGTGCTTATGCAGGCTTAAGTGCAAATGATAAACTAAAGTAAGATAATGGTTAAAATCTTGGACTAGAATTGGGAGAATTGAGGTTCCAGTCCACCCTCAGCTTGGAAGCCAGTCTTTCTCTGTTAGCCCAAAGTTCGCCATAGGTTTCTTGTGATGGGAGGTATTGGGGGAGAAAGTGCTGTGTAGACTGCCTTGAGATCTTGGAGGAAAAGTGGGATATAAATTAAACAAATACATTAATAAAGTCTCACCTCTGAAAACTGGAGTGGTATAACCCATTGTGAATATTTTAGGACCACAGTACTTTATTTCCCACTTCCTCTTAAGATATGACAGTGTCAGAAGAGAAGAGAAGAGAAGAGAAGAGAAGAGAAGAGAAGAGAAGAGAAGAGAAGAGAAGAGAAGAGAAGAGAAGAGTCTACTCTGGAGAAGTCAGTTTCTCTCAGCGCAATCTACATCAGAGGGTAGTTGTGAGAGTGAAATGAAGGGACATTCCTTTGTAAGCACTTGGAGCTCCTGCTGGAAAGACATCTAATTTGTTTAAAGTACTTTTGAACATGTCCCTTCTTAAAATAGACATTTCTTGATGTAGTCAACTGGAATATTTGCAAGAGGGCTATTTTAAACCTTTCCTCCAGGTCAACTAGTTTATTCCATGCAGAAGGTTATCTTATCTCACTGACATGAGAAAGCATGAAAAAAAAATCAGTCTTTCCCCATGTGCAAACTGAAGTGTTCTGTTCAGCCTGACCCCTTATTCCAGTTAAATAATAGATCAAATCTTATTTACTAAACTTTCAACAGTGTTTTCATTTGCCTTAGCCCTTAAAACCACTTACAGCCCCTAAAGGCGGCCTGTTAAGATGCCAACATGAAATGTCGGTTCTAAGAACTAAGGGTTAATTGCCAGAGACCAGCATGTGCTAAAAGAATGGCTTGATGGAGCTAATGTCCCAAATTTACTGCCTCTTTCCTTCCCCTTCATCTTGGGAAGGAAAAACAAAACAAAATAAAAAGGTAGCCATTTGTTCCCGTTATAGTCAGTGTACTCTGTGACTCAATTAGTAAACATGTCAAGAGTTATTCATGGTTCAGGAGCCCACCCCCCTTTCAAAAAGAGGGCCTCCCCCCCCCTAATGAAATGATGGATAATCTGGAAGTTGGTGCTTTAAGAAGATATTAATCATCCTCTGTGGTATTGTTAATCATGCGTTCTATCATCTCCAGATGCTGAAACTCACCTTCCTTCCAGAGAAAGGGCACAGTAGCTAGTGCAGTCCTTTTGATCACCTTTCTTGCAAGTCAGGCATGTCTACAGCACTCAAAAGGAGGTTTCCAATCTCCCAGCATCCTTAGCAAGAGATTTGTAAAGGCCTGCAATATTTATATTTAGTCCGTTCTCTGATTCAAGAAATGTTTTTTATAAAAAAAAGCACCTTCGATTACAAAAATCTTTGGCTCAATTAAAAAAGATTAATCAGGTAGCAGAGGGCTATGATTAGAAAATTAAGACACAGAAATCGGGGGGAAAACCCCACAAGGACAGAACCTTAGAAGAAACAAGTTCCTCCTTTTTCTAACAGCATGCAGAGTTGACTTTTTATGCAATGCTTCTTCTAAGATGGTCCCTGCTGTGAGAGACATTAGTTCCAGGCAGGGAAAATCTCCTGCACTTTTTTTTAACAGTTCTCATTCAGTTTGATGAAGGAGGATATGCTTTCAGTGAAGAAGAGAGTTTGGAGGGAATTCTCATCAGTGGAGTGTGGCATTCTTGGACTTATTGAGATACAAAGTGGCCAATATTATATGAATACTTAGACTTTCATTGTATAATGATCTCTCCAGCCTTCCTGGTTTCCTACATTTCAATTAATTCCCAAGGGAAGACATTAGTTGGAAACTAGTCCCAGGAGGTCCAGTAACATTGATACTGTGGTCATGAATAGAGAGAGCTGCTCTTGATAAAATGTTGAAGTTATTTTCATAGAAATTCAGGAAAAAATGTCCATCCAGTTTCTCAGGCCATAAATTTAATGGAAAACTTCAAAAGGCCATTTGTACCTACAGGACTGTTTCCTGCTGCCCCCCCCCCCCCCATGAAATAGTTGCAAGAAAACCATAGTTAATTCATCTTGGCTAGGCCATGAATGACAAATTAGGAATGGTTTGAGGAGAAGGAAAGAAAGCAAAACCGAGTTTTATTCCCAGCTCTGTTAATATTGGAATTCAAGGTCTTATGAAGCAGTACATTCTTGTAGATATGTTGCTGGTTTTGTACAAAAATAAAAAAGGAGAAATGGTTCTTTGCTTGGACTGTGATGATATGCATGGCTTATGTTGTGATAAAATATCTCACCAGTTTATTGAAAGCTCAGATATACTTATTTAGTGCAATAACTAATAGAAGAAAAAGATAAACACTTTGAAAGAAGAAGCCAGAAATTGAAATGATTTGCTGAAAAATATTATTATATGTTTTGCTAGTCATTCTGTTATATGTGTATGTGCCAGTGGAAGTTATGGGGGTGGGAAGAAGAGAAAGATGCTTACAAATAGAAGTCTAAGCTTAAATGTAAAATGTTTCACCTTCAACCATGTACACATGTTTTCTCTCTCTCTTTTGCACGCACACAGACATATAACACAGATGTGATAAAACACATCCTTTTGGAATCCAGATCAAGCTGGTTAGAAAAATCCCCCCTCTTTTCCACAGAACGCATATTTCTTAAATCATTGGTAGAAGATCTGCTGATGGCCAGTATTTTAGTGGATCTGAAAGGGGAATTAGAGCAACTGACAATGGGAATTAAACTTGCATCCCAGTTAAGCTCTAAACACCAGTTGCACTTTCACGTATTTATTATTTATTTATTATTTATTAATTCAATTTCTCACCGTCCAACTCCCTCAAGGGACTCTGGGCGGTTTACAAATCATCAAAATTACGAATATTAAAGATTAAAACATTAAAATAACCATTTAAAATACCATACATATAAAAATTAAGAAGGCGATGTGTTCTTTCAGCCTTGGAAGGGCTATTCTAGGACTATCTTACTATACTAGCCATCCCCAGGAGTTTTTGCCCTCCTTACCGCCCCAGGCCTGTTGACAAAGCCAAGTTTTAAGTTGTTTCCTGAAGCCCAGGAGTGAGGTGGACTGTTTTAACTCCGGGGGAAGAATATTCCACAGGGCAGGTGCTGCTGCAGAGAAGGCACGCTTCCGTGACCCCGTGAGATGGAATTCTTTAACTGATGGGGTCCGTAGCATGCCCTCCCTGCATGACCGGATGGGATGGGCCGATGTAATGGGGATAAGACGGTCCCTTAGGTAACCTGGTCCCATGCCATGAAGGGCTTTAAAGGTCATAACCAACACCTTGAATTGCACCCGGAAGCAAACTGGAACCCAGTGCAGCTCATGTAGTAATGGTGTCACATGAGTCCGATATGGGACTTCTAAGATGGTTAGTGCGGCTGCATTCTGGATCAGTTGGAGCTTCTGGATACTCTTCAAGGGTAGCCCCATGTAGAGCACATTACAGTAGTCTATATGTGACTGTTCGAAGGGCCTCCCGCTCCAGGAAAGGTCGCAACTGGCGCACAACACGAAGTTGTGCAAAGGCCCTCCTGGCCACGACTGCCACCTGCTCTTCAAGCAGGAGTCATGAGTCCAGGAGGACCCCCAAGTTACGTACCGGGTCTGTCTGGGGCAGTGCTACCCCATCCAGAACTAGAGATGACAACTCCCTAGAAATTGAGGAGCCATTAATCCACAGCCACTCTGTCTTACTAGGGTTCAGTCGAAGCCTGTTTTTCCCCATCCAGGCCCCTACAGCCCCCAGGCACTTGGACAGGGTAGAAACTGCATCACTTACTTCCCCTAGGATGGAGATGTATAATTGAGTATCATCAGCGTACTGATGATATCTCACCCCATGGAGACGGATGATCTCACCCAGCGGTTTCATGTAGATGTTAAAAAGGAGCAGAGAGAGTACTGAGCCCTGCGGGACCCCACAAAAGAGGGCCTGCGGGCCAGATCTCTTGCTCCCAATCAACACCGACTGGGACCGGCCCTGGAGGAAGGAGGCAAACCAGCGCAATACAACACCACCTGCCCCCAACTCCCTGAGCCGCTCCAGAAGGATACCATGGTCGACGGTATCGAAAGCCACTGAGAGGTCAAGAAGAGCGAGAATGGATGCACTACCTCCATCTCGCTCCCGCCAAAGATCATCCATAAGCGCGACCAATGCAGTTTCAGTCCCATAACCAGGCCTGAAACCTGACTGAAAGGCGTCCAGACAATCCGTTTCCTCCAGAATCCTCTGAAGCTGCAACGCCACCACCTTCTCAACCACCTTCCCCAAAAAGGGGAGGTGGGAGACTGGACGAAAGTTATCCAGTACAGTAGGGTCCAACGACGGTTTCTTGAGGAGAGGGCGTACCAGCGCTTCCTTAAAAGCTGCCGGAAACACCCCCTCCCCTAACGATGTATTGACCATCGTCTGGACCCAACTGCAGGTCACCTCCCGGGCTGCTTTCACCAGCCAGGAGGGACATGGATCTAATTGGCAGTTGGTGGCATTAACAGTTCGGAGAACTCTGTCCACTTCCTCGGGTCCGACAGGCTCAAACCGTTCCCAGTTAACAAAGTAAGTACGCTCCCTGGGTATCTCAACAGACTCTGTCTCACACTCGGAATCGAACCCAGAGCGAACCCGAGCGATTTTATCCACTAAATGCTGAGAAAATTCCTCCGCACGGCCCTGGAGGTGAATTTCTACCTCCCTTTTCCCCAAAAGGGACCGGGTAAGTTTGAACAAGGCTGCCGGGCGGCATTCCGCAGATGCAATAAGAGTGGAGAAATATTGACGTTTCGCCGCTCTTATCGCCACAAGGTAGGCCTTAATAGCGGCTCTAGCCTGTGTTCGGTCGGATTCAGTCTTTGTCTTCCTCCAGTGGCGCTCTAGGCATCTCTTAGTCCTCTTCAAGGACCTCAGCTCCTCCGTAAACCAGGGGGAGCTTCGGGCCCGACTGGACAAGAGAGGCCGCATAGGCGCAATCCTGTCCAAGGCCCCCGCCGCCTCTCTATTCCAGGCAGCCACCAGGGCCTCCGCTGGACCATGCACATAACTCTAGAAGCGAGGCAGGAAAGTCATTTTTGAACCGAGGAATTTCAGAATACTTTCCCAAGGAAGGCCCTTCTGGCTCAGTCACAGTTTTTCAAGAGGGAACCAAACCCTGCCCCTAGCTGTCAAAAATCCAACATTTTAAGGACGTTAGGGTTACAGGTATACACCAGGATAAAAGAACACGAAAGACACTGCAGACTACAGCAACCTGAAAAATCTGCAATAGCTGAACATGCTCTCAAACAATCTGGTCACCAAATCTTAATTGAAAACACAGAAATACTGGACAACACCAACAACCACTATGTTAGACTATACAGGGAAGCCATTGAAATACATAAACACCAACACAGTTTCAATAAAAAAGAAGAAAGCCTAAAGATCAGCAAAACCTGGCTGCCAGTCCTGAAAAACACAGCTTGCAAAAAGGTCAATGAACTTTACTCAACCACAGAAATATACAAACAACTCACACAATAGATGTGCTAATCCCACACAGGACAGCACCACACCCCCTAATCACCACAAAGAACCCTCTCCCAATCTCTTGTAAATGTCCCACAGAAGACACACCCTCTCAGCAGCTATAAACACCAGCAGGAACACACACCCTCCACTTGGGCACAGAGAGAATCTTCTAGCTGTGCTCCTGTCCTCTGAAGATGCCAGCCACAGCTACTGGCAAAATGTTATGAACCAAAACTGCCAGAACATGGCCACACAGCCCGGAAAACCCACAACAACCATTTTAAGGAAGCACTTAGAAGTTGACACTGTACAACAACTGCTGCTGCAGTTATTGTTTTTTGAAGACCAATATTTGAAGAACAGCAACAAAGAACCTTGTAAGCTAAGTAGGGTGCTTTAGGCTGTCTCTGTGCCACTCATGAGCCATGAATTGCTGAAGCCCTTATAGGGGCACATCTCCCATATTTCTTGACATTCCTGCTTGGGTAGAGTGATAAGCTTGTGATAAGCCTCTACTGTTCTCTCCTCTGCCTCCCTAAAGAATCTCCAAACAGAAGCCTTAGATAAATACTGTAAGTTTCCCAGGATAATGGGGATAGCCATGCAGGTAATGCTCTCTAAACATGATCAAGGATGTACAATGGAAAGAGCAAAATGTAATTAAGCTTGGAGTGGCTTCTTTTTTTTTTTTTGGCCATTACCAAGAAGGACAGCTTTTACAGATGCAGTGGTGGGTGTGAAGGGATGCTGAAGAGGATCACTTAATTTCAAGGTCAGTTTGGAGCACTCAAGAAGCATAACAAAAGAGAGAAGGGGTGAAGAGGGAAGCATTCTCAAATTTTACTCTTTAAAGGAAACTGTTATCTAAGTTAGAAAGGGGCCACATTCAAAATGGGTTTCTGTTCTCCATTCTGTGTTGTGCTCACTGGCGAAGAACAGAATTCACATGGAGGACCCCTTTAGGTTCTAATGGCACATGTACATTTTTTTATTTCCTTTTTTTAAAAAAATCCCCTTCCATCACATTTATTACAGTCTTAACATCAATATTTGAGGGCTAGCTTTCTGAGCTTAAGAAGGATGTACTCTGAGCTGGGACAGCCAGTCTGGTGTAATGGTTAATGGCACCAGGCTAGAAACCGGGAGACCATGAGACAGTCCCACCTTAGGTACAAAGCCAGTTGGGTGACCTTGGACCAGTCCCTCTCTCTCAGCCCTAGGAAGAAGGCAAGGGCAAACCACTTCCAAAAATCTTTCAAGAAAATTGCAGGGAATAGTCCAGGAATCAACACTGATTAAAGGCACTCCCCTCCCCCCCAAACCCCTGCGAACTGGTACAACAAAAGAGTTAAAGCCCTTCCAAGCTTAGAGGAAGGGATGAGAATCCCATGATCTGCTCCAGACATTTGAATAGTAATTGTCATTACCTCTCTTCTGCTGTATTTGTCCACCTTCCATCTAGTAATAGGTGGATCTAACCAATTCTAGCTCTGCCAGCTTCATGTGTTTGTCCATAATTCTGCATTCTAAATCTGCATTAAGAATGCAAGGAAGATTTGAATTCAGTTGCC
Organism: Charina bottae; assembly: GCA_023362775.1. Lineage (NCBI taxonomy): Eukaryota > Metazoa > Chordata > Lepidosauria > Squamata > Charinaidae > Charina > Charina bottae. Next base: position 5,422,070 of record JALMGJ010000010.1, read on the forward strand.
AGTTGTCCTGGGGATGCAGAACCAATGAGAAGCCCCCACTAGCTTCCATTACAAATCAGGAGATCAAGGGCCATTGGGAAGCTGCACCACCTTCTTTTACAGGAAGAAGATCATTCCATACATTAGATACATTCTTAGATCTTGCTTTATTTGTTCCCATCTAGGGAGAAAAAAATCTACTCCAACATTCTTCTTCCCTCCCCATTCCTCTTTCCTTTTGTACTCTGCATATTAGATTATAACCTTGTGGCCAGAGATTCTCTTAACTTTTCAGTTTTGTACAGTGTTTAGAAAATTTAAGACAATAAGAAAGAACAACAACAACAATAATCTAATCCATAGTTTTCTCCCAAGTTAGTTAAATGCATATTAATATGTTTAACAGCTGAGAACTGCATCAGAGCAATGAAATTCAGTGAGTACTAAATACCCTTCCTTGTATTAATCCAAGAGAGGCAAACAGAGTCAGCTCACATTGGAGTTTGCAACTATCAGATTCCTCAAGGAACTCTACATCTACTCCAACCTGTAATTCGATTAAGCATGATACAGATGGTCTGCTGAGAGAAATAGGAAGCATCTGTAAGGGTACAATAGCTGTTTCATCATAATCTCTTGGGACAGGCTGAGATTTCCTGCAATGTCACTAGCCAGTAGTTCTAGTCAGTTGCTCATTCAACACATAATAATAATACTGTAGTTACTGTAACTGTGAGGTTTTATTGGATATTTCCTAAACAGATGTGTAGTGGGCATTTGAGGTAGGTGAGACTGTCATGTCAGGTGGCAGATTCTGGGTGGTGGCACTAAGATGCTAGAAGAAAGTCTCTGGGAGGTGGGTGATCTATAAATTTAAATAATAATAATAATAATAATAATAATAATAATAATAATAATAATAGAACTGGGTGCCTGTCAGCCCTTTGAGGTAGTCCAGACAGGAAACCAAAACCATGAGTACTAATATTACCTTTATTGTAAAGTTATAGTAACAGAATCTTGCAAGTCTGAAAGTGCTTCCCCCCCTCCCCTGCCTTTACTTTCCAGAGAACTAGGGAGGGTCCCTTCTGAAATTGCTTTCTCCACCCCCATCCTTCCTTTGGATTCAGCTGTCTCTTATCAGACTATTGTCTAGGTTAGAGCTTTCCAAACAGTGTGTCACGACACGTTAGTGTGTCGGCTGCAGTGTCTGGGTGTGTTGTGGCTGCTGCTGCCTCTGAGCCCTGCCAGGATTCCACGCAGGTCCTAGTGCCTGCCTTGTGCCTTGCTGCCTCCAAACTTGCTGTGATTCCGCGCAGGTCCTAGTGCCTGCCTTGTGCCCTGCTGTAAGAGTGTGTCGCGAAATGATGTATGTCTAAAAAGTGTGTTACCAACATGAAAAGTTTGGAAAGCTCTGGTCTAGGTTGTGGCTCTTCCTCCTGTCTCCCATGATAATACTCACAGCCCATAGCAGCGCCATGCATCTACCTTCTACTCTTAACTATGAGATGGACCATCTTTGTGGGTCTCTCATGTCTGAAGCTAGACTTGAATTTGGGTCTTATGAAATGCAGTGGCAGGCTTAACACATAAGATGTTACGTTCCTCCTCATCAACAGGACTGATGCAGATTTTATTCTCTTGCCTCAGTCAACCACTTCACAAACAGTATAAGGTAACCCCTTAGAAAGCCTCAAGTCAAAACTGTTCTCTGGGGCTTTTTAGACCATTTACTCTTTAGAGGGGATTCTGTGATAGGAAACCAGGCCTTTCTTTATTTGATGTTGGCATAGAGGGAGCCTTATCAAAGGGATAGGATGAACTTTTGTGTCTTTCCCAAACCAACATATGTATCGTTTTTAAATACCATCTATCATAGTAAGCTGAGCTTGCTAAATAAAAAACCCATCCGCTCACCTTGCTAAAAATGGAACGTACCTCTTTATCCAGAAAATATTTTTATTGCAGGAGAACTTTAGAGAGACCCTACATGGAATCAAGTTGTGTTCAGTCAAATGTCCTTTGTCACATCCCTTTCTTGACCTCTCCCATGTTAAATGGATTCATCAAAGAATTTTATTTTTTCTGGGAAAGAGGCTTCTGTTTCTCAAGGGACCTGAGAACTGATAATGGAGGAGTTTTTGAGCTTAGAGTATTATTAGAAGCAAAAGACTGACTCACCACACCATTTAGTACTGATTTTGTGACACGTCTTTCTGTCCCTTTGCAGTCTCTCTGGCTGCCCACACTTCTCAGACAGGAAAAAAATCCAGGGAGGAGTTTTGTTGGCAAGGGAGCCAGTGTAGAGGGCAGAGGGAATGGCCTTGAAGGACAGGAGGAAGAGCTGCTATCAAGGCAACAGTCAGATAACAGTCAGATAATAGCTCTTCCTGGGGATGGCTTGCACCGTAATAGTTTGGTTTGTGAACATCACTGACAGCCTCTTGGATTTTATATTTTTATATTTTTAATGATTGTATAAAGTATTTTATATGTTTTTAATTGCTGACTTGATTGTAAACCGCCCAGAGTCCCCTTGTGGGGGGAGATGGGCGGTGATATAAGTTAGAAATAATAAATAAATTAAATAAATTAAATAAATAAATAAATAAGAGGGACCTGAGCCTGGGCCAAGAAAATAACTTGAGAAAATGTCTCAGGCAAGCCTTCCCCTAGCTCACATGAACATAAATTGAGAGGGGGAAGCACATTCAGACTTGCAAGATTCTGTTACAACTGTATAGCTCTTACAATAAAAGTAGTACTGGTCTACATGTCATTGGTTTCTTAGTCTGGTCTACCTTGTTGGGCTAAGAGCCAGGGAGGTGGCAGAATACTAGAAGAGGTTGTCTAGGAAAAAAATAAATTTTGTGGATTTCAATGAACAAAATGGAGGCAGCACAGACTTAGTCCAAGCACAGGCTGTGAGTGATGAGGTCAGGGAGTAGTGCCTTGTATCTTCAGCCATTCATCATTCAGAAATGCCAGTCAGGTATCCAAAATAATAATGAAAAAACGATACTTATAGCTGCATTTAAATGGGGCATCTTTGGGTTAACAGCATACAAGCAGTACTTATTCAAACAAGTTGTAAACAATGCTACCCGTACTGGGCAATGTGCCCCCACCTCCATAATTTTTTTCCTGTTGTCTGGCACTGCAAAAACAGTGATGTTTCCTTTCAAAGATCCTCATTTCCTAACAGCAAGGAAAACTCAGGATTAAGAGAAGCAGACTTCCAAAACGGAATGACGCCTCCTCCAGTTCAAACTGCAAATCAGGTGGATTAGCCATTACTATAACTTTTGAACTGGGGTAGCAATTGTGCAGAGCTTTGATGGTCTGGCATTCCTTTTAGGGAAACTGCTGGGCAGTTGTAGCCTGTGGAAGATGATAGATAGATAGATAGGTAGGTAGGTAGGTAGGTAGGTAGGTAGATGGGAGGGAGGGAGGGAGGGAGGGAGGGGATAGATAAATAGAGATAGATGGATAGAGATATATAGAGACAGATAGAAATGGTAAATAGATAAAGATAGATGATAGATAGATCTCTTTCCCTTTCCCTTTCCCTTTCCCTTTCCCTTTCCCTTTCCCTTTCCCTTTCCCTTTCCCTTTCCCTTTCTCTTTGAGAAAGGTGATAGATAAATAGAGATGGATGGATAGAGATAGAGATAGATAGATAGATAGTGATGGTAAATAGATAAAGGTAGATGATAGATATAGATCTCTCTCTCTCTTTCTCTCTCAATATAGATATAGATATACTGTAGATTAGATAGATATAGATATAGATATAGATATACAGAAGATATATAGTAGATATACAGTAGATACACATGTAGATATAGATATATATGAGAGCCAGTTTGGTGTAGTGGTTAAGGCATCAGGCTAAAAACCAGGAGACCGTAAGTTCTAGTCCCACCTTGGGCACAAAGCCAGCTGGTGACCTTGGGCCAGTCACTCTCTCTCAGCCCTAGGAAGGAGGCAATGGCAAAACACTTCCGATAAACATTGCCAAGAAAACTGCAGGGATTTGCCCAGGCAGTCTCTGAGAATCGGACATGATTGAACAGATAAAAAAGATGGAGATGGAGAGATAGAGAGATGGAGAGATAGAGAGATAGAGATGATAAAGATAGAGAGAGATAGAGAGATAGAGAGATAGATAGAGATCACAACCCCAGCAGGTAAAAAGAATCAGTGGCACCAAAGAAAAAATGTAATGGTCTCTCACGTGCCTCATCACTGTTAAATCCAATGTACAATGTACCTGAAAGTTAAACCTGATATACTGAAAGAAACATTTTCTTTATTACTCTATAATTATCATATAGCAGGAAACGTTTGGTGCTTTCCCCCTTTTTTTCTGTTTTAAAATTGTCATCCAATTTTAGCAGCCTGGAAAGAGCTGAATAGGCTCTTTTAAATACTTTTCTTTATTAGGGAAGACAATAAAAGCTTCTCATTGGCCCTCATTATCTGCACCTTGATTTCACTTGCATACCTGCTCCGCTGCACTGGTTCAAGACAATTAATCCTAATATTCTTTCCTCCTGGTGTAATTTCTCATCTTGTCAGGTCTCTTTCTGTAATGACTAAAGGGGAGTGGCCAGGTTTTCAAAACCTTGGGGGCAAGCCAGCTGCCTTTCCACACACAACCGCTGTGTCCTGATTTACTTAATGAAATGTTGTATTTCCTCCCCTCCCAACCAAACTGTGTATTTTTAAAGCTGGTGGGATTAACCTGGGCCACCCTGCTTATTAATATGCTCATTACAAGCCAGAATGAGTTTAGCAGCATGCCTGCTTCAGATCTTTAAAAAAGAAAGAGGCAGAGAAGAGAACCCCGAGTCATTAATATAGTGTGTCGCACCAACACAGGAAAGCTCTTTCAGCATCTCTTTTCCAAACTGCCTAATTGCAGTCCATCAGATGCAAAATGCTTCTATCACCACAGCTGTATTCAGCAAGATGCGCTTGGCCAAACTTGGAAACTGTCGGCTTTTGTGAAGAATGGTGCTCATTTAGAGATCTCTATGCAAAGGATGCTGGGTAAGATGGAAGACAGGATGTGTGCCAGGAGGAAAGGCTGGAATATATGTAATATAAACCCAGAGGAATCTGGTGCACTTGTATTTCCATCCATCCCTTGTCTGATGAGGTCCACCAATGGTCTCATACCTAGCTCTTCAGAAGTCTTGGTCATGTGTATCTCACAAAGATTCTCATACTGCTACCATTTTAACTGGTATTTATTAATTTGCCTTCTTTAGAATGAAAAGATGTATTTATTCATTCAAAAGACTTACTGTATATGGCCACTCATCTTATGAAACACAACTGTGGGCCAACCCTTTATGACTTTCCGGAAGGCTAAAAGGGTGAAGCCTGCCATATCCCAGAGGAAAGGGTGATGCAAAGAGATTCTCCTGGATTCAAGCTTCTCTTTGATCAGCAGGTGGAGACTGTGCCCAAGAGAATCTTTTCCCAGCTTCAGCTCATGCAGCAGTTGCATTCCTTTTGGAAACAGGAAGCCCAGGTGACAATCGATCCCATCCTCATTAACTTGAGAATGGATACTCCAGTTCAACAACACAACACAACACAATAACAACACAATAGACCCTAATCAAGGAACTATTAACTCAGTCAATCAACCAAGCAGCAAACAACAAACCAATCAAGGTACTACCAAGGAGAGTACAACACCCCCACCAACACAGGCAGGACAAGCCAGGGTATATAAACAGAGAGCAAGTCCCACTCCCTTTTCACACTGAAGATGTTGCCTAGCCTGGCAATGAAACGTCTGCAAGAAAACAACAAGGCTCAGAGAGCACCAAGGACTCCATACTCCAATTCACTCTGCTGGGCTGCCTTTCATGATAATCCAGAAATGTTACCTGGTATAGAATGCAGCAGGCCATTAGCTGGCAGGACCGACTCATTTAAGCAGTGCTACATCAATGTTGCAGCTGTGATATTGGCTTCCATTTTGTTTCCTGATGCTGTGTTTAATCTAGATATCTACAGGTATATGGTCTTGATCTGCATGGTTTGGGTCCATGTTACCTACTAAACCAACTTATCCAAATAAAATCTGCCCCACTTGAATGATCAGCCTGGGATGCTTCAGGGTCTCTCCCCTTGGGATTTAGGGGGATGGGGGCTTGGAGGCAGGCATTTTCTGTGGTGGCCCCCTTACTTGGAAATATGCTACATCCCTGAAGTCCAGGTTGCCCCTCATTTTTTTTAGAGTTTAGGAATGTGGCAAATAGATTCTTATTTTCATTTGTAATGATGATTGTTGTTTTAATTTGATTTTTAATGATCGTAAAGTTTATACGAGCTGCCTGGAGTTTGTGGAATCAGACGGGAAACTAAATGATAAATACATATTCTGCCTAGCAGCTGATTATTTTTCATAAGACAAGCCTAATTTACTCATTTATCACTTTTTTTAAAAAAAATAAAGTTTTGTAGATCAATAATGTCTTGGACTGCTGCCAAACGGGGATAGCTGCAATTGGCCTTTCTTTTTTCAAGGTGGCTGATGACATGGTTCCAGATGAACTTCATAGTAATTTGTAAATTGCAACCTATGTGATTACAGGCTTGAACATCTGGAATTAGTAAATGCAGAGCTAAGGAAACATGAGGAGCAAGGTAAAGTATATCTCCTGAAATACTTCTGCTCATTATTGGACTTCCTCAATTATAGTTGATGTGATTCCAACTTCTAAAGTATCTCCCAGTTCCTAGGCCTCTCTTAACTAAAATATCAAATCATCTATAAAGAGAACAATGTAACTTAGAGATTTCTAGGGGCTCAAAGAAAAATGTGACAGGGACATGACTATCAAGACCAGACCAAATCAGTCCAGTTGTAGAACAAATGTTGGACTAGCGTTGGGGAGACACCAGTTTCACTTTGCCCTCATCATGGAAACTCACTGCTTGATTTGGATCCAATCCCCTAGCCTAATCTATCACCAGCAGCTTTTGGGGGGAGTGGTGGTAAAATGAAGGGAGATCCCCTTGTATGCCACCTTGAGCTCTCAGAGAAAAGGAGAGGTCTAAATCTAACAATAAATTTGGAAAAAATAAAACAGAAATGATCTGTTTTGGGTATATCCAGATGGGCCACGTTTTGGGATAGAAACATGGAACATATTTTAATCATTGTATGTTCCTTGTGGATGATAAACTTGTTTTATTTTTAGAACACATTAAGGGAAGCTTAAACGAGAAGCAGAGAGAAATGACTGGGACTGCTTGAATTAAAAGGAGTAGATGAGCCGTAGTGGAAAAGTAGGGTGTAATTGATTGGGAAGGTCTGGAGTGCAAACTGGGATAAGAAGAACCTCCAAGGCAAAAAAGCAAAGCTCAAACAAGCAATTTTTAATTACAGATGTTTCTGGAATTTGATCCCATCAGCTTCCATTCATCTGGAATTTGGTCTGGAATATGGCAGTTTTGTGTTACCATACAGATTGAGATGATGAAGAGTACCAAGATGCACAATTGGAAAACAAAGAATCCCTACAAATAAAACCATATATTGCAGTATCTGTTTGAAATTAGCACATCTCCTTGAAATTGTTACAACGCATCCAGAGATTTAATGTAGAAATTGAACAATGGTAGGAGTTGACCATGACACAGGGAAAGAAGTGCACAAGATGTGGCTGTTGTTAGGGAACTCCCTCATGTTTTGCTATTTGTGTTAAAAGCAGCTGGCAGTTGAAAGGAGAGACTACATTTAGCTTGGCAAGGGCACAGGAGACGCCCCTTTCCTGAAATTGGCAAGACAAGTCTCAAGCTAATGGCTGGATATACCTGAGCTTTTTCAAGTACCTTTGATATCCTCTATTGCCTTGTTTCAGTACTGCTACTCCTCCTCCCCATTATCCATTATACAACTGCAGACACACAAGTCACCAAATAATCTCATTGCTGATTTTCAGCTCCCTCTCTAAGCCAACATGAAAGATAGATTATAAAACAATTTTACAGTATGTTATGTACAGGGAGACATTTCAAGGCTCAGTCATTCCAACATTAAGGCTCACCACATGTTCATGTCTTCTAATCTGATCCTCTCAGTAAAACCCTTTTGTTAAGATAATCTTGGAGAGATCTCACAGATTGAAAAGGAATGTACAGGTAGTCCTCTCTTAACAACCATACATTTAGTGATGGTTCACACTTACAACGGTGCTGGAAAAAAATTACTTACGACTGATCCTCATACTTACGATCGTCATAGCATCCCCGCGGTCACATGATCACGATTTGGGTGCTTGGCAACTGGTTTGCATTTATGACCGTCACAGCGTCACATGGTCACGTGATTGCCATTTTCAACCTTTCTGGCTGGCTTCTGACAAGCAAAATCAATGGGGAACCACGTGATTCTCTTAATGACCATGTGGTTCGCTTAATGCCCATGGTGATTCGCTTAACAACTGCTGCAAAAAAGGTCATAAAATTGGGTTGGATTTGCTTAGCAACCAAAATTCCGGTCCCAATTTTGGTCATTAAGCGAGGACTACCTGTATTCCAACACATTGTTATGCTAATGTATTGCCAAGAAAAGCAATTTTCTCCTTTCATCTTTCTGACATCTTAAAAATTATTCCTCAGAGCTTATGGGCCATCCAGAAATGAGAATTTGGTTTTGTTCTGTTCTAATTTCCTAAATCTATTGCAGCCTTAATTCCTGTTTCTTCTAATTGGAGAAGAAGCTGATGAACCTTTTATGTATGTTTTCCTTTTCTTAATTTTTCACCAGGTACTCAACACCTAGAAATCCTCCAGAATATGTATCCAATATTTTTCCTCAACTCCTTCCCTTAGTTAGATTTGTTTCCAGTTCTGCATTTCAGTTGCTCCTCACCTTCTTTCTCCTCATCCCTTTCAAAGGCTGGACAATCCTTGGTTTTACTTTCACTTGATATTTTCTGCAACTCTCTGATTTCCAAAAGCAGTCAGACAACACTTTCTGAGAAGTACCATTGCTTTATTTGTTATTATTGTTTTAGGAAAGCTCTCTCAGAAATACAAGCAATGTTTTTATTGACTCCTACTCCTCTATTGTCTTTTGAAATATATATTTAATGTATTATTCCAATTCCTTTTATTTACAGTATGTTTTATTAAAAGGAACCCAGTGTTTTCCAGAACGTTGTATGTGATCTTTTGCATTTTTGATTTTTCTTAAGTACCCATAGTTCAAAGTGATAAGATTCTTGCAATTTTCAACTGTATAAAAAATAAAAAATAAAAATTCCCTTCTCACCCCTATGGGTGTTATGTGTCTTCCTCAACCTTGGGTCCTCCACCAGAGGCCTGGGAGTTTGAGGGTTCTGCGCAGGATCTTAGCTGTTCCTAGCATTGCACTCTTCTGGACAGAGAGCCCTGATGTGGCTCCTGGGATCTGTTGGAGCCACTCTCCCAGCTTAGGAGTCGCAGCCCCGAGTGCTCCTACCACCACTGGGACCACTTTGGCCTTCACTTTCCACACCCTCTCCAGTTCCTCCTTCAGGCCCTGGTACTTCTCCAGCTTCTCATACCCCTTTTCCCTGATGTTGCTGTCACTTGGCACCGCTACATCTATCACCACCGCTATCTTCCAGATACATCTACATACATGATCATACTTTGTAACAGTATCCTTAGTTTCTGTAGGAGTAATCAAATTCTTTCTGGAATGTAGCTCTGTAAATCCACATCTTGGAGGACAAATGTGTAAGTTGGGTTGCTTGGTATATATATTAGCTGTCTATATTTGAATCATACTGCCTAAAGCTTTCAGAAATAATTTCCAATAGCAGTTATAAAGCCTGGGTGTCATGTAGAACATCACTGGCTTGAAACCCAACAGAAACATTTTTTTTGAGACTCAGTGGGGTGTAGGGTTGGACCAGGACCAGGACCAGGGAACACCAAGTTCTAGTCCCCACTCAGTCATGGAAGCTCCCTGTGGGACTTCAGGCCAGTCTTCTTCTCTCAGCCCAACCTACCTCATAGCTGTTGTGGGGGAAACATAGATCTTGTACTATGCTTAGTTATAAGCACAGACTATATAAAACTTCTAAATACAGTACTAAACTGCATCTCCTTCCTACTTTCAGTCTGTCTTTATTGTAATAGCAAAGAAAATAATACCTAAATATTCCTGAGACCAAGCCTGAAAAAGTCACTGAAAATGCCTCTACTGTTTTATTAACTGAATTCACTACTGGTCAAAAATCCTCTAAAAATATGCAAACACACTCCTGAAAATTTCATACAATGAGGTGGTTACATTAAAAAAGAAAAGAATGTATTTGTGAAACTTGCATTCCAAAATCCTGCCTGTCAGAAATGGGTATAACTATGGACAGCATCACGGAATTGAAGGTATATTAAGGAGGTGATTTGGGGAACTTAAGTTAAAAATTATGTAGGTTAGGGGAAGTCATTCACCAATATTTCACATGTTAGGGCAGAGCTTTCCAAACTGTGTGTTGCGACATGTTAGTGTGTCAGCTGCAGTGTCTGGGTGTGTCACGGCTGCTGCTGCCTCCGAGCCCTGCCAGGATTCCACGCAGGTCCTAGTGCCTGCCTTGTGCCCTGCTGTAAGAGTATGTCGAAAAATGATGCATGTCTAAAAAGTGTGTCACCAACATGAAAAGCTTGGATTGGAAAGCTCTGTGTTAGGGACATTTGTGAATTAAAGGAGATTCAGATATTTTTATTTTTAAAAACAGTTCGTTAAAAAAAACAATGAATTGACCCATTTTCCTTGAAAGGTTAAAGAAAATTGATTTACTTTGATCCACAGCTCCCTAGCTATGAACAATTCAAACCAAAATCAAATACAACTTCTGACACATAAAAATATATACTCTTGCAGTAGCCATGTCAAATTGCAGAGCTGCTTTTCCTAGAATCCAAACCCCCTGAGTCTTGTCAATTCCCACCATTACTTTCTTGGGGAAAAAAAAAAATCTAGTGCTCTGTATCACTCCTAGTGATGGAAAGGAAGGTAATTTCTTACATTCCAAAAATGGGCCATTTTTTGTTGCTTTACACACACATCCTTCTTGGTTGCTTCCTTGGGCATGAGAAGGAGCAGGGAGGCTGTCAAATGTGCCTTGTGCCAGCTGAGAGGAGGATGGCCTTTGCCATCCCATCTTTCGTTTCCAATCAGGAGCACTTCTGCTCTTATCCAGAAGACCCTGGTCCAGCTGCTGACATGGCCGACCGCATTTCCTTGAACCGTCTGCCTCCTTTCGCTCTCTGCTTTGCACCCTTAACAAATTCAAAGATGGTCACCTCTGTGCATATTTTTTTAATAAAAAAAGAACCTTTTCCTCTCTCATTGATGGAGCAGGCATATTAATCACATTCAACCCTGGTAACGTTAACAATCCGTCAAAATGGCTTGTGTGATGTTTCATCTGGTGTAACTAGGAAATTCACTTGCAGACTCGCTGATTCGGCCTGGCGCTTTTTTTTTTTTTTTTGGTGGCCTGGAGGATAAATTTCTTTTGTTCTTGTTCTTTTCTCTTGTTTGTTTCCAAAAGAGCTTTGTATCTTCTTTCTTTAGCACAGGATCTCAGTACTTGTCAAATGTTCACAACGTTCAAGGAAGGCTTCGACAAATGGCCAAACTCAGGGAAGGCTCAGCTGAGTGAGAAATTTGCCAGAAGATAATCTATTCCCACAGTGCAAGATATAGAATAATGGCCTGTCGAAGGGTGGGAAAAAATGACAGCAACTTTCCAAACATGCAGACACAATTCTTCTCTTTTCACAATAATATTTAATATATATAGTGACCTTAATGTAACAAACTATACATATACAAACAATTTCAAATGGAGCTGTTTACGATTTCATATCTGTTTCATTCCTTCAATCAGTTCTGAGCTTGCTTCTATCCAGGGAGGAGAATGGAAAGAAGGAAAAAATAGCTCTTTTCTTCTGGAATTCCAGCACCTTTGTCAAGCTGTTTTTGCTGACCTCTGGCCTGCTCTCCAAAAACTACAGTCTTTTTTCCAGAAGCCAGTTTGCTCAGCGAATCTCTCTCTCTCTCTCTCTGGTCCTGCTCATTCCTGCTGAGTTTCCAACTGCAGATTCATTTCCTTGATACACACAATATTGCCACTCCACACTGTACCGAACAAACAAACAAACAATCAAAACAAAAAACAGAACAGAACAGAACAGAACACTCCTGAGGAATGCTCAGCAACCCCCTCCTCCCATTATTTAATGCTCCTGCAGCTATATGAGTACAGCTGTAAGGCAGGTGTTTTAAGTAGGCTGACACTGAGCTTGATTTTGATCCAGAGTTGGGGAAAATGTTCACCTTGCAACAATTATATAATCCCAAGTCCAACAGGGCAACTCACCCTGCCCCATGGTCTTTGATTACAAAGGGGTAGATGCTGGTTGAATTTGTAGGAAAGACATCCGAACAGTAAAAACAGGTGCACAATATATACCAGCCTTTCTCAACTTTTTGACCCTGGAGGAACCCTTGAAATATTTTTCAGGCCTGGGGGAACCCCTGCGCATTCAGGCTCAAAGATAGGCCAGAAGTTACAAAATTATTATATTCGTTTCATGGGTAGGCCTGTATATATATGCATTAACAGTGTTCTTAAACTAAAAATGAAGAATGAAACTCACCTCTTTAATGTGAAGTTGCCTGAATTTGAAAGAATTTTTTAAATAAATTGTGATCTCCCAGGGATCCCCTAGTGACCTGTCGCAGAACCCTAGGGTGCCACGGAACCCTGGTTGAGAAACCCTGATATACTATATACTGTACAGTAGTTGAATTTGCAGGATCAGATGTAGTGATGGATCCCAACTTAGATAGTTTTGAAAGGGGAATGGACAAGCTGGGGGCAGAAAAGGACTAGGGAAGGCTACTAGTCTTGATGGCTATTTTTACCTCTGGAATTAGAAGCAGCATACTTTTAACTACCAGCTGCTTGGGAGCAAGAGAGTTAGGGGGAAATCTCCATGCCTAGGAGCTTTTTGAATGCATCTGACTGTTGTTGTTACTAGTATACCCCACCTGTCTGTGTAATTTGTACATGCAAGGCAACTAAAATAAATGAAATGCAAAATGTTTGACACAGTCTAGATTTTTCAACTCAGTCTATCCTTTCTCTCAGGATAAACTTCACAGAGCCAGACTGCTCTTTGAGGAACAGCTTCTCTTCCCATTTTATTTTCTTGAAGGTGTTCAGATTATAACTCAAAGGGCTTGTGTCTCTGTATGTCCAAACACACTGAATCATAAACTCACTAAGTGGGGTGGTTTCACATGACATGGGAAGGAAAGCAGGCTAATATCAACCAAGTTTAGCAGACTATGTGATGCAGCTGCTATGTCTTTAACTGACCTGGTAAGCATGTTGTGTAAACCCAGCCTTTAAGAAGGATTAAAATAAATAGGAACAGGTTTAGAGGCAAGGAAGGAGATTACCTGAGGACAGAAAACTAATTCTTATTTGTTGTTTATTCATTCAGTCGCTTCTGACTCTTCCTGACTTCATGGACCAGCCCACTCCAGAGCTTCCTGTCGGCCGTCACCATCAATATTTATTTATTTATTTATTTTTATGTAATAAATGTATATGGCCACCCATCTCATATACATGACTCTGGGTGGCTAACAATTAAAGCAAAATAGAAACACAACCAATAATTAAAAACATAAATAACATGTTTTTGTTGTTTATTCGTTCAGTCGCTTCCGACTCTTCGTGACTTCAGGGACCAGCCCACGCCAGAGCTTCCTGTCGGCCGTCACCATCCCCAGCTCCCCCAAGGTCGAGTCCGTCACCTCCAGAATATCATCCATCCATCTTGCCCTTGGTCAGCCCTTCCTCCTTTTGCCTTCCACTTTCCCTAGCATCAGTATCTTCTCCAGGGTATCCTGTCTTCTCATTTTGTGGCCAAAGTACTTCAGTTTTGCCTTTAATATCATTTCCTCAAGTGAGCAGTCTGGCTTTATTTCCTGGAGTATGGACTGGTTTGATCTTCTTGCAGTCCAAGGCACTCTCAGAATTTTCCTCCAACACCACAGTTCAAAAGCATCTATCTTCCTTCGCTCAGCCTTCCTTATGGTCCAGCTCTCACAGCCATAGGTTACTATGGGGAATACCATTGCTTTAACTATGTGGACCTTTGTTGTCAGTGTGAGGTCTCTGCTCTTAACTATTTTATTGAGATTTGTCATTGCTCTCCTCCCAAGAAGTAAACATCTTCTGATTTCCTGGCTGCAGTCAGCATCTGCAGTAATCTTTGTGCCTAGAAATACAAAGTCTGTCACTGCCTCCACATTTTCTCCCTCTATTTGCCAGTTATCAATCAAGCTGGTTGCCATAATCTTGGTTTTTTTGAGGTTTAACTGCAACCCAGCTTTTGCACTTTCTTCTTTCACCTTCATCATAAGGCTCCTCAGACTTATATTTAAATTCTTCTATATTATAATATATAATATATAATATATAATATATAATATATAATATATAATATATAATATATAATATATAATATATAATATATAATATATAATATTAATGTAATGTAATATATATATATTTATATTCTTATAAAGTTGGTATATTTAACCTTGAGATTAGGAGACCGAGTGGAAAGCTGATAGCACTCTTCAATTATTTGATGGGTGTGTTTCAGAGACCAAGCCTAGTCTCTATCATTCCAAAGTGCAGGATACAGAATAACAGACTCATGGAACAAAAATATAGTTTCTAGTTCAGGGGACAACAATGTTTTCGCCACTGAAGGCAATCCTAACATTGTTCATTGTTGTACGCCACCCAGAGTTGCTTTGTGTGAGATGGGCGGCCATATAAATATGATAGATAGATAGATAGATAGATAGATAGATAGATAGATAGATAGATAGATAGATATCTAGCCTGAAGGCCATAGTGGTCTTCATGATGCACATGAAATGGGACTGGGCTTTCTATGTTTTTACATTAGTGGAACCAATGTCCTGGAAAGGTGGTAGGCTCCCCATCTCTACATCTGTTCTATCAGATGCTAGATCAGTGTTTCTCAACCTTAGCCATTTTAAGATGTGTGGACTTCAGCTCCCAGAGTTCTGGGAGTTGAAGTCCACACATCTTAAAATGGCTAAGTCTGAGAAACACTGTGCTAGACAATCATATAGTCAAGGATACTTGAACTCGGATTCCTACATTGGACAGGTGTTGGAGTTGATGGTTTGACTGTAAGCATCTCCTTTCTTCTGGGGCATCTTCTATTCTTTGACATTTGGGGTATAGAAGATTCCTCAGATGAAGGCAGAGGGAGCCGAGGTAGTCAATAAACATAACTAAGCTTCTTTTATGTGGGCTTTGTGTGAAGCTGGGCAAATTGAAAAGTTAAGTCTATTTTCCTCTGTTCTTGTGTTGATTGAAATGAATTTCCTTCTGATTTTTTCCACCAGATTTTTATTTATTTATTTATTTATTTATTTATTTATTAATTAATTATTTGGATTTATCCCCGCCCATCTCTACCATGGTAGACTCAACATTTTTATGTTGGTTTGATAGATTTTGAATCTAATGGGTTTCAGTCGTAACTTTCTCCCATTGATGTATATACTACTGATATGCTACTGACTTTGCATTCATTACTGAATATTTTATTAGCCAAGCATGGAAATTTTAGCTATTTGTGAACAAACCTGCTGTCATATCTTCAAAGAAAACTTGAATGCAACACTTATTAGTTCACATACTAGTTCATAATATGAAGTATGATTAATAGGTTTATGAATGTATTTTTATTGCACTTTATAGGGATGATTTGTTTGATTCTTTTATGAGTGGCTTTAAGCGTAATTTGTTAAAGCAACATACACTATATATTTTAATTGCAAACTGGGAAACGTTTTAATGTTGGAACATGCAGAACGGCAGCTAAAAGGAATTAGAGCATAGTATAATTTATAATCATGAGAGATTCTCCAGGTTCATCTATCTAGAATGATCACATTACTACAGGGTGTTTGAGGGGTGTTTTTCTTGAAATTATGGGTATAGCTTTCAAGTCACAGCTTGCAGCTCTGGGTTTTGCATAATAAGAGGCTTGGATGAAGGGTGCAGACATGTGATTAATCTTGATTTTAAGGTGAGACACCATAGATGACTTTGCAGTAAAATAGACAAATCTATATCTGGTCCATGCCAGTTTCACACAGATTCAGTTGTAAGACCGTTTCATCCATTTTTTGAATTGATCTGCATTAAAAAATGAAAATTCAGATTTATTTTCCTTACTATTTTATTGTAAATAAATTTCTTCAGTAGCCATAACTAATTATTAATAACAAATAAGAAGGAATGATTTATTATTAAGGAAGCCTTAATGACCCATTGAAGAGGCAATCAAAACAAAGGTTTGTGTGCGTTATTGGTAGGTAAAAAGGTAAAGGTTCCCCCCGCACATTTGTGCAGTCGTGTCTGACTCTAGGGGCCGGTGCTCATCTCCGTTTGTTAGCTGAAGAGCCAGTGCTGTCCGAAGACGCTTCCGCAGTCATGTGGCCGGCATGACGCACGCGGAACACTGTTACCTACCCACCGAAGTGGTACCTATTAATCTACTTGCATTTGCATGCTTTCAAATTGCTAGGTTGGCAAGAGCTGGGGTGAGTGCGGGAGCTCACTCCATCACGCGGGGCTAGGGATTCGAACCGCCAAACATGCAATCTTCCGATTGACAAGCCTGGCATCTTACCCGCTGAGCCACCACGCCCCCTATTGGTAGGTATCCTTCCCTGATTCTTTTGTTTTTTCTTGGTTTAGTGGATCAGGGATCTATATTTTTATTTCATTGTTACATCATAGGCACCCAGCCCTGATGCTTCTCCATGTGTGGCACTTGGAAGAAAAAAATATAACCCTGTCCTGATTGATCTATTATGGAATTTTGCCTGAAGCAAAATCTGAAGCATATTTAGAGGTCCACGCTTAGGCAAAACTTCTGAGAAATGCTGGAGGAGGGTTAGTGTACTTCAATAAAAAATATTGAATTTATTTTGCATGACTTTTTCATGTCCCTAAATTTCCCCAGATTTCATCCAAAGCAACATTCAAGAGAAATCTTGAAATTCAGGCAAAACATCAGAGGAGATCAGAAGAGAAGCTTTACTAAATTTTTAGACTAAACAGAAATATCTGTTATATTTATATGAAATATCTAAATATATTTTTCCTTCCGGAAAAATCTGAAAACCTGGTTCTGCCACCTAGCGTGGGAAGGAAAAGGTAATAGCTCCTCCTGGGGGTGGTTAGTATCATAATACCCTCCCTATTGTTTGAGATTAATTCACCAGATTGGATTTTGTATTTATATTTATTATGTCATATTGTATTTATATTGTAAGGGGCATGGTGGCTCAGTGGGTAAGACGCCAGGCTTGTCGATTGGAAGATCGCAAGTTCGGAGGTTCGAATCCCTAGCCGTGCGTGACGGAGTGAGCTCCCGCACTCGCCCCAGCTCTTGCCAACCTAGCAATTCGAAAGCATGCAAATGCAAGTAGATGAATAGGTACCACTTCGGTGGGTAGGTAACAGCGTTCCGTGTGCGTCATGCGGCCACATGACCGTGGAAGCATCTTTGGACAACGCTGGCTCTTCGGCTAACAAGCGGAGATAAGCACCGGCCCCTAGAGTCGGAGACAACTGCACAAATGTGCGGGGGGAACCTTTACCTTTACCTTTTATTTATATTGTATTTTAATCTTCTTTTTATTGTAAACCGCCCAGAGTCCCCCGTTGGGGGAGATGGGTGGTCATATAAACTTAAATAATGAATAAATAAATAAATAAGTATCCAAATTTGTTTCAGGTTTTGCTGTAGGAAAAATCGAGTAGCCCAAAGACACACAAACTTGACCAAGTTTCCATATACAGTAGCTGTCTGTAAAATGGTTCATGCATGAAAAGTTCTGTACATGGAATAATTGTTTCAGGTGGCTTGGGCCTGAACTGAGATATGAGCATTTGGTCCAGATAAGAAGCAAATGGGAGCTGTTTTGGTTTGGATTGGGACTGAAATTAAATTGTCCTAACACAAGTGATTTAGGGAATAAAGGCCAACGTTGACCTTGGCATCTGTGGGAAGACTGGGGGATTCGGTTGGTGCATTATTTCACATTGGAACATAGGAGGTGATGGCTAAGGGGTGGTGAGGAAACAAGGTGCTGGGAAGATCAGGAGACAGTCTTGCCCTACTTGCTACAAAAATTCACTCTGGGATTCCTACAGGTTTTGCTTGGGCCAATCAGAAACAACCACCAAAGTTCCAGATTTCATTTCTGCCAAACTGTATCTGATCTAGAACACTTTGGCAAAACCTTTGGAATGAGATCTGTTTCTTTGGGGCTGAAAACAAAACGTATTTTCTGTTTTGTTCCTGTTCCGATTTCAAGACTATTCGTGAAATTTCTCTCTGATTGTGATTCACTTCAGGGGTCATCAAGAATTGTCCTTCCATGTTAGAGGAACCAAATGTCTTCTGTTTATAAGATGAGGCTGCAAAGTGTAATAGTGACAGTAAAAAATAAATAAATACATTTACCTTTGAGTCAGTCTTGACTCTTGGCAACTGCCTGGACAAGTCCCTGCAGTTTTCTTGGCAAGGTTTTTCAGAAGTGGTTTGCCATTGCCTCCTTCCTAGGGCAGAGAGAAAGTGACTGGCCCAAGGTACCCAGCTGACTTCATGCCTAAGGCGGGACTAGAATTCACAGTCTCCCAGTTTCTAGCCTTGTACCTTAACCACTACACCAAATTGGCTCTCTTAGTGACAGTAACATTTTAGGAAATTACAACAGGAGTTGCTTTTATGCAGTGAGGCATGATAAATTGGCCATACTGCATTGGGTAATTTGTTTCAAAGAAGCTGAGGCACTGCACTCTTCTCTCCAAGTTCATTAAGAGGCACTAATTACTGAGGTTCAAATTCTGGAAAAAATACATATCCTGCCACTGCTTCCTAGGCTGCACATGCCAATGCATGAGCAAGTTTTGCATTCCATTTAATACATGAATTGGGAACAACAACAACAAAAAAGAACCACCTATTTTGATTTGGGGCTCTTGCAAACATAAATTGCATGACATTTACTAAGATGACAAGAAATACATCCAAAGGTCCATTATAGAAAGTTTAGTTTTTCATCCCAGTAGAGAGATGAGTAGAGCACATGGAATGACATTAAAAAAATCTGTAAGGAAAATGGACAAGGAAAGATTACTCCTCTTTTTTAAATAATATAGCTTTATTAAAAAATTAAAAAGAAAGATAAAAACTAACAAGAACTAATATTTAGAATGAAGAGAAAAGAAAAAAAAGAGAGAAATAAGAAAAGAACAAAGCTAAAGGTGAAAGAAAAGAAGAGAAAAAAAGAAAAGAAATATAGAGAAATTATTTCCGATTTTCTTTTACAGCAGTTATAAGTATAAATGTAAATTAAACTCTTACTCTATGTAAATATTTTCTTACATTTTTTCTATAATCTATTTTTTAAATCATCAAATCCATACATCATAATTTCATTTTTTTTCCTGTTTCACACAAAAAGTCAATAAGGGGATTCCAATCAGCATTAAACTTAGATAAGGTCTTGTCTCTAATTAAAGCTGTCAATTTGGCCATCTCAGGAAGTTCCATCATCTTCACCATCCATTCCTCCATTGTGGATAAAGTTGAATCTTTCCACCTTTGTGAATATAATAATCTTGTTTCTGTTGAAAGATTACTCCTCTTATTGTAGATCGGTCATCCATGTAAAGCTATTTCAAAGTTAGGGAAGGGCAAAAAACTTTTCTAAAGTTTCAAGCAAAATTCTTGGGCCTGAAGATCTTCATTTAAGACCTTGGAGTCACAGTCCCTCAAAATGATTTTGGAAAACTGTTTCTGCCTTCCCCCTCCCAGTGGCTATTTTTGGCTTCTGAAATCCAAAGGTAAGAATCTTCAATACCACCCTTAGAAAAGAAACCCACGTGAGGTATTATATCTAAGGATTTAAAAAATAATAATAAATGTGACAACGTCTGAAATGATCAGAGCAGTTTCTCTGACAGAAAATGTCTGTGGGTAAGTTGCTCTTGGTACACTGAATTCAAAGCAAATATTATATATTTATAATATATTAAATATTATATAGAAATCCTTAAATGTTTTGGTATTTACTTTACCGGATAAACCACTTCCATGACAAAGGGAGAGGGGTAAAATATAACTCCCCTTCAAAATATTGGTATCATTTTTTTTTAGCACAGGGTCAAGTTATTAATCTGTCCCAGGGTTACTTCCCTTGAAAAGGGAATGAAAGCCTTTTCTTGTTGAATAGTTTGCTCTTCCCAGGTTCCAGTGAAAGAAAATATGTAAAGATTTCTCCTTCGAAATGCTGGAGCCACTCTTTCAACTTTCTTTTTAAGTCAGAGAAGTGTGGTGAATAGAAATCTCTCTTTTTAACTTAAAATTCTTCGTGCAGGGTCATCTCTCTTGCTCTCTTGCTTTTTCTATTTCTCCCCTTCTTTTTTTTTCTCCCCCTGCTTGCACCAGTAAGTAACATGCCGGCAGTAGGCCACCTTTTCCTAGGCATCACACAGAGACTTGGACATGATTAAAATGGTTCTATACGCTGAAAGAGGAGGCCTGTGACACAACTCCAAACAAAGTCTCAACAGGAAAAGGTGTAAAGGATAAAGGGAGAAACCTCATCTTCTGAAATGGAAGGCTATAAAGGTGGTGAAGAGTGGAGAAAATGGAAGAAAACCTTGTATTTCATTTTGATTAATTCTAGGCAACTCTTCTTTAAGCAAATGACCATTTTGATCTCTGACCCATCACAGTAGGAATTATTTTAACTTTGTCCTTCAGGAAATCGAAATGAACAGCACTGAGGCTGCACCTTAGCTTTGTTCTGTCTTGTTCTTCAGCTTTTAGTTGAGCAACCATCAAGTTCATCTTACCTTCACGTGCATGGCTCTTGCGCACAGTTGCAGTAATTAAAGATCAAGCGAGTGGTTTCATTTCTAGTGTATGCTTTAACTTTGGATTAAAATGTTTTCCCCCAGTAGAAACAGGGCAAGAAGATAGAAGAAAGATGGATTGATCAAAGTGACAAAAAAGTCACAAAAGTAAATACAGAAGGAATAGCAAGTTTCAAGAAAAAAAAGTTATTGGATTAGACTCCAAAAGGATGTTGTAGGTGGAATTTTGCAGAGCATAAAAATGCAGTAATTTTTATTTTTATGGGTGTCAATAAAACTGCATTTTTGAAACAATTACAGACAAGCAGAGGTATTGGAAAGAATGCTTTGGAAATGAGACAATTGCAGATCAAGGGGAGGTGTGAAAAAGGGGAGGTGGTCCCTGCCAATCTTGGTGGAGGAATTACGGAAGTTGAAGTTCAGCAAATCTGGACATCGCTAGTCTGAAGAGCATCACTGTGCTTCTCCTCTCTTGGTAAGCAATAGTAGGTAGTTGGAATTAAGCTGAGAAGCTGAAATGAAGATTCCATAAGCGTGAATCTTCACATAAATGACAACCTGGGTAACAGCTTGTGTGACATAACCAGAAGCTGTATTTTAAAATTTTCTTTTAAAAAAAACTTCTCTGCTGAAAGTAGATCTTTTTCTGCCTCCCTACACTGCCATGAGATCGTAACAATTGAATAGTGCATGGATCTCTCATTGAGCAGATGGAGAAGGGAGCTCAAGGTATGGAGAAGGGTCTGGAAGAAGGGTCTGGAAGAGTCTGCCATGGTAGAGATGGGCGGTGATAAATCCAAATAATAAATAAATAAATAAATAAATAAATAATAAATAAATAAATAAATAAAAAGTACAGCAGCCAACTTTAGCATTCCAAACAACTCTATCCTTCTAATAGTTCTGGGACAAATTTCAGTCATAGCACAATGATATCAATATCTGTTGAAGGGAAGGAAGGGAAAGGAACAATGAATTTTCATCTGTATTTCATAAACCTATTTGTTTAGGGATAAGTTCCCTTGGGCTTAGTTTAAGTCCTGATGATTTCATGGACAAATGTTGTTTTCTTGGCAATAAGAAAGTGCCTTCATCTGCAATGCTTCTCCCCCCCCCACCCCAGTTTCCCAGCCTACTGTACAGCTCTGCTGGACTCACATCCAAGTATTAATCAGGCTCGGCCCTACTCAGCTTCCAAGATCAGCCATGGTTTGCGAGGTGCTACCACTTAGCTTAGCCTGGACTAAGCCTGGAAATTACAAAATGTCCAGGGTTGCTTTTTAATGTTTATTGCATTCTATTGCCCTCAAAATGGTCTTCAGACATGGATAAACAAGGGGTAAATCAATCATATCATCTTGCTTTTTTAAAAACCTCAGTCTAGCTATAAAAAGGTAAAGGTTCCCCCCGCACATTTGTGCAGTCGTGTCCGACTCTAGGGGCCGGTGCTCATCTCCGTTTCTTAGCCGAAGAGCCAGCGTTGTCCAAAGATGCTTCCACGGTCATGTGGCCGGCATGATGCACGAAGAATGCTGTTACCTTCCCACCGAAGTGGTACCTATTCATCTACTTGCATTTGCATGCTTTCGAATTGCTAGGTTGGCAAGAGCTAAGTGCGGGAGCTCACTCCGTCACGCGGGACTAGGGATTCGAACCTCCGAACTTGCGATCTTCCGATCCACAAGCCTGGCATCTTACCCGCTGAGCCACCATGCCCCTTCAGTCTAGCTATAGTCCTGGGGTATTTTTGGTGGTCTCCACACCAAGTGCTAAAGATATAAACAAGCAAGAAATATGCTTGGAACTATGTACAAAAAAACCGACATGTCAATATTAATTTACTGAGAATCTATCTCTTTCCAGGGAGTGTGTAAGTAGAAGACTACTGGCAATTTATTCCTTGACAGAATATTTCACATTTACTTCTCAGGAATTCTTCCATCAATATAACCTCATGATGTCTAACATACTATATTCCATACTATTATTTATTTACCTTTTAGTGTTGTCAGCTTTATAATGCAATTTAATCTTCTAAGGAGGAGGACAAGGTTTTCCAACTAGAAACTGGAAATTAGAATGCTCTCCTCAAAAATATGAGTGTTGGCCATTCTGTGGAATGGAAAGTAATATTCCATGGTCTCTCTGATTTTCGTTCTTAGATGGGAATCTTGTGTACAGTATATAGTGTGTCTATGGGTGGGGAATTCTGTCAGTTTGCTTTCACCCAGTTTACATTATTTATTTATTTTTAAATCCAAGAATTAATTTATTTATAAAAATGAAGCAAATGAAACTCTCACCTACCCATACAAATAATTTTCAATCGGTTCAGCTTCTCCCGGCATAGAGGAAACCCAATATATATTTCCATGCCATGCACCTGTTAAAAATGAGGAGTATGACAAGAAATAAAAAGAAGAGGCAACTCAAATTCAGGAGAAGAAATATGGCTGAACACACAAAAATTAAATCCCAGACTTTCAAGAATTTAAAGAATTTAAGCATTTCAAAGCATTTTAAAGCATTTAAAACACTTAGTTTGGAGGGATGTATCTGTCCTCTTTTCTTTTTTAAATCTCATTTTTCTTTATGCCCAGTTTATGAAGAACACTGTCAATTCTGATCAGTTTTTTTAAAAAAAGTTGAATATTTTCAGGTATCATTAGAGATGAGGTAGAGAAATGTTGGGGTTTGTATATACCCAGGAATTTACAGTTAGATAAATCACTATCAATCAATAATTGGAAGTTTATTGTATTTAGCTCAATGGTCGCATCCCGATATCGGGAATGCGGTAAATGTACTGAGTAGATATGTTGCACAACTTACCCAGAAACATTGGAAAGGTATTAAACGAGTGTTTAGGTATCTTAAGGGGACTATTAATAAATGTTTATTAATAAAACCATGTAAACCATTGGAATTAAAATGCTATGTAGATAGTGATTGGGGTAATGATGTACATGATAAAAAATCAATGACAGGATTGATAATTATGTTTGGTAACACCTTGGTGGGGTGGAGGTCTCGGAAACAGAGTTCTGTTGCCGTATCTACTGCAGAGGCAGAGTACGCTGCACCATCTGACCTACAGTATGTTCAGAGTTATTATGGTATAGGCAATTGTTAAAGGATGTTAATGTAACAATTGATGAACCTATATGTGTATATGATGACAGTGAATCGTGTATACAGATTGCAAAGAGTGATAGGATCAGAGGGAGGAGCAAACATGTTGATATCAAGTGTCACAATGTTAGGAATGCTGTAAAAGAATCTCTGATTAATTTGCAATATTGTCCATCTGAGAGTAATGTAGCAGATGTGATGACAAAGCCTCTAAGTATAGAGAGACATAGGATGTGTGTATCCAAAATGTGTATGTCTTCTATTCTGTATAAGTGAAATGTAATACTGTATCTATTGTAAATTGGAGGGGTGTTGGGGTTTGTATATACCCAGGAATTTACAGTTAGATGAATTATACTGGAGAGGCTTGATATCTAGGTGAGAGGGGAATTATTCTGCAAGTCACCCAATTAGCAGCCATTGTTGTAGGGATGATGTGGCAGTGTATGACTCATACTTCAGGTGCTAATCGTTTAGTTGGGTGTGGCAGATGATGAGAGTGACCTATAATGTGATTGGTCAGTTTATGTATATAAACAGAGAATATCTGGTATTCTTTCTTCTCGTTGCTGTTGAAACTTCTCATCGCTGTCTTTCATCGCTGTATTGCTGTATCATTTTGTTACTGCTGTTGGATGTATTTGGACTACGTATGTATATAAAGTAAATAGGCTATTTTATCTAATCTCTGCTTGAGCGTCTATTTACTGCATAGAACGTGGATCACTGGTGTCTTGGAAAAAGGAGCAGGCCACTCCACCGTGCGCACTCTGACAAGAAAGTTGAAATCTTTCAGCAAGGAAACACATGTGGAGAAAAACTGGCAGAGGTGGGAACTTCAAGCCAGGCTTCATCTTCTGCAGTAGGGGGAAGAGGACAAGACAAGACTTCCATGAATGTGATAGCCAAGATTTTTCTCTCTCATTTTTGAAATAGGTGTATTGGAAAAATAAATCCTATACTGTAAACACCATAAGAGTTGGATTGATGGATGGATTGATTGACTGATTGATTTATTATGTGCCATCAAGTCATTTTCAACTCCTAGCGACCACATAGATAGATTTGCTCCATGATGATCTGTCCCAAACCTGGTCTTTCAAGTCTCCCAATTATCACCACTGTAACTGAGTCCATCCACCTTGCTGCTGGTTGTCCTCTTCTTCTTTTTCCTATCACCTTTCCCAGCATTAGAGCCTTGAGAGCGAGGTCTTTGCATAATGTGTCCGAAGTAGGATCATTTGAGCCGGTCATTTGTGAGAACTCTGGGTTGGTTTGTTCGATGACCCATCGGTTTGTTTTCTTGGCTGTCCATGGTCTTCTCAGGAGTCTTCTCCAACACCAAAGTTCAAAAGAGTCAATACTCTTCCTATTTGCTTCTTCAAAGTCCAGCTTTTGCTTTCATAGAGTGTCACAGGGAATATCAAGGCTTGCACAAACTATCCTGTTAAATTGAGAACTTCTTGGCCTCCAGTTCTTTGGCTTTTGAGAACTTGAAAAGGAGAGGGCAACATAATAGTATAAGAGCGAAAGTTCCCAAAGTAGAAACTTATGAAAAGGGAAAGCAGAATAAATCAAAGCCAGGTTTCCTGGCTATGTTAATGTTGTAGTGGCCAACCAGTAAGAGGAAAAAAAACACTCTAATGATATCAGCTAGGTTCAATCTACTATGACATCTCAGATATATTATACTTAAGTCCATCTGTATTGGGTCCCAGAACATAACACTCCTTTACTGGCAAAAATGGTTTTCCTCAGCCCTTTAATTACTTTTCACTTTCTAAAATAAATTACAGCCTGTAATGGTTCCATAGTGAGCAACTAACTCCATTAATTCACTTTTTTTCTTGTTAGAATATAAGGCTAACTCTTATTTAATGAACACCTTAGGTTTCGGCACTTATTCCTGTGCAAAATGAAATGTTTATTGGTAAAACAAAGACTGCATTTCAAAACTTGCCTGATACAGTATATTTTTTAAAAACAAATCTTGACTACACAGGAAGAAAGGAATTAGCAAAGGTGAATGGCTCAGTGTTGTTATCCTTGGAGGAAATTTTGTCTAGAGACAACAGTTAAAGTCAGATTTAAGGAGGCCCAGCACAAAGTATCTTTTTTGGGGCTCTCTGTTGATTGCCAACCATACCAGGAGATCTCAAGACCCTAGAGAAATTCTTATCACCTTGCATCATGATACAGATGCCGAACCACCTATTCCAATTTGAGCTTTTTCACTTAAGGGTAAATTGAAGTTCAATATGGGGTCTGCAGGGGGCATGGTGGCTCAGCAGGTAAGACACCAGGCTTGTTGATCGGAAGATTGCAAGTTCGGAGGTTCGAATCCCTAGCCCCGCGTGACGGAGTGAGCTCCCGCACTTAGCTCTTGCCAACCTAGCAATTCGAAAGCATGCAAATGCAAGTAGATGAATAGGTACCACTTTGGTGGGTAGGTAACAGCGTTCCGCGCGCATCTTGCTGGCCACATGACCATGGAAGCGTCTTCGGACAACGCTGGCTCTTCGGCTAACACACACAAATGTGCGGGGGGAACCTTTACTTTTTTATGGGGTCTGCAGAGGAAGGTGGTGGAATTTGGGGTGAAAAAACCTGCTAGTTGCAGGGCATTTACTCTGGAATATATACCTATGTTAGAATTGTCTTGCATGAAGTCAACTTCATGCTTCTTGTGAAGCATTCTCAGGGAGAAGTTAATAAACCTTTGCCTGCAAATGTCAATGGGTTAATGTCAGTGCAGAGCTTCTGTTTATTTATGTAATGCAGGAGTGACTATTTCTAATGGGAAATATTCTTCTACATGCCAAAATGCTTTCTCTTCTGGTCTGGTTCTTTACTCTAATTTTAAAGTAATAAAGAGCCTTGTACTGAGGAATGCCAAAGAAATCTACAATGGATTTTAATGGGACCAAGTGGCACACACCACTATCATTGACTGTTCTCTGTTCAAAATGTGCACAGTATTTGGAAACTGAGAGACAGTGTGGTGTAGTGGTTAAGGCACCAGGCTAGAAACTGGGAGACTGTTAATTCCAGTCCCACCTTAGGCACAAAGCCAGCTGGGTGACCTGGGGCCAGTCACTTTCTCTCAGCCCTAAGATGGAGGCAATGGCAAACCACTTCTGAAAAACCTTGCCAAGAAAACTGCAGGGACTTGTCCAGGCAGTCACCAGGAGTCAAGATTGATTCTAAGGCCATCATCATCATCATCATCTGACATGGGGAAAAGGCAGATATTTCAGTCATTTTTCAAATGGTGGATATTAAAGGAGATGCATTTTAAATATATATATATAGAGAGAGAGAGAGAGAGAGAGAGAGAGAGAGAGAGAGAGAGAGAGAGAGAGAGACCACACACACACTAGAGTGTGTGAAAATGCACATTAAGGAAGGTTTCACACAGAGTTGTACACAAAATAAGGGAGGGGAAAGGTGAACTGTAATACAAATGAAGTACTGGACAACTTTTTAAAAAGAAATAAAAATAAAGGGAACAAAAAGTAAATCTATAGCACACTCACATAGGCTGGATCTAAACTTATTTGTTGTTTATTCGTTCAGTCGCTTCCGACTCTTCGTGACTTATTACATACTTGTAAATCAGAAAGACTCAAGAATTAACTGAGATAGATTGTATAAAATAGTTCATGTTTATTATTGATTACTTTCTTTATTAGTTATTATTATTGAATAGTTCATTATTTATTAGGCTGGGCCCAATAAAGAAATACCTAAGATAAACCATGATATGGATTCAACATCTAGGTCAGTTTGAATGGTCCTAACTTCCTTGCCACTTTGAATTAACTTTGGACCAATTTCCACATTGATCTGACCCCCCCACCCCCACCCCATTGAGCTGTGGTAGGAGTGTGGTTGGGGGTTACCTTTCCTCTCCAAAAATTTACAACCTGCCGGGCTGAGAATTGGTGCCATGGGTGCGATGGGTTGGAAAAGGGCTCATCTCCTCCGTTCAGTGTTCCCTCCAAACAAATAAATAAATGAAAAAGCCTTGCCAGTCTCTGAGCTCATAGATATTCAAGTGGAGGCACATCACGTCCCTATCATTTGCTGTTGAATAATTAAAACCGTGTCACCTTGACAATGCCTGGCAGATAACGCTGCAGAACAGGTAGAGAAGCCCATGGATGTTTGTGTGTGCAAGACTGGTGTGTGTGTAGAAACAAATATGTTTGTGTGGGAGAGATCAAACCCTTATAGAATTTTGGCTCATATTTAAGGATGCCCGTTTTTCTTCTAGCTGTCTTTTTCTTCTATTAGCTATCCCAAGAATGGGTCCTTTCCTTTCTGCATCCCTTTGGAATCTCTCTTTTCTTTCCTTTCCTCATTTTCTTCCTCTCATTTCTGGAGGGCCTGTATCAGCATTCCTGTCCTCTCTGCTACGGAAGGCTAGACAAAGCTCCCACTGGAACTCATCTCCACTGTAATTGGCACGAGGGGTCAGCATCTCCCCTTCTTTTCTCCTTTCCCTCTCTTGCTCTATGCCTGAATAGCTCTAAGCACATTATTGCTGTGACAAGCTGTTTTTCTTCAAGTCTATAGCTGGGGATGATTAGATAGAAGAAAACTATCTGTATTATTGAAAGAAGAAAGATGGAGATACTGAAGCAAGAGCAGGTTCAGAACATGTGATTTTGCATCAAAATGACCAATCTGTTCTTCTCTTTGTGCTTTTAAGGCAGGCCTTCAATTAATTATCTATTTTTGCTTGCTAGAAGAATCTGTAAGGTTGATGTTAATTTATGGGCCTTGCTATATTTGTGAAGAAATAATTTATGAATAACCATTGTATAATGAGAAAATGTTTAAGTTTATTACCAATGCTTACCTTTATTACTTAACATTTCATTTTGTAACTAATGAATGATTAAAACAATCTGCACTAGCCTTTTCAGCGCTCAGCAAAATAGCTTGCCATTTACTCTGTTGAGCTACACAGCTCACACATCGGCCATACTTTCACTTCTTAATGATTTATAAGAGGATCCCTCTGTTCATTCCATGACTGCTAATCATCTTACCTCCAAGAATGCCTGTGAAGAGCTGACATCATGGAATGTTCTTATTCATATCATCATCAGAAACTGTGAGGTCAGATATTCCCAGCTAGCATAGCATTAGCTAATGGATGCTATGCAAAATTGGGAAGACCACAGCTTCCTCATTCCTGGTGCAGCTAAAAGCTGCACATATTACTAAGATAAATGTGGTTACAGATCCAGCAGGGTGACACCAAGTCTCATAAATAGGAACCTAATGAAAGAGAATTCCTAGTGCCTACTGACTTTCATCACCAAGTAACCCTGGAGTGTTTCTACAGACAACCATACAACATTGGGGATAGTTCTGTACAACATAGCTTTAATTTCTCAGGTAGGCAAGCAATACTCTGAGCTTATTGCTTTATCCTCTCTCAATCAAAAGCTTGTCTCTGGCCTTGAAGAAATGCTAACATTCCATGATACACCCATTAACCGAAACAGGAATAATAACGTGTAAAATGAAAGACTATTGATGATGTATTATTTTTTAAGCTTAAAAAGTATCACATTTTCTCTCTTGCTTTCTCTCTCTTTTTTAAAAGCTGCACACAATCTGGTAAATTAATTCTCAGGTGTAAGCTTTAAATAAAGGCATCCTTTAGGAGTTGGGAATTAGCTTAAGAGCACCAGGAATAAAGTGGCAAAGGGCATCCTTTAAGAATGCCAGAAAAGATTTTGTAACAAATTAAGCTTGGGATGAAACTGAGCTTGTTGTTTCAGGCCATTATTATGCATGGTTATGAAACACTAGTATGCATTAATAATAAAGATCAGTGGAGCCTTCTAGGGGAAAAAGGAGCATTCTTTTAATTAACTTAAATTTTTCATCAAATTGATTGAAAAGCTCTCATCCTTCCGTACTTTCATGTAGCTCTATATTTTTATGCTGCAGGCTCAGAGTGTTTTTATCTCAAATGCTTTCTCCTTTTGAAAGAGCCTTCAATGTTTGGAATTGGGGGAATATTGGGGGAAAGCAAGAAGCTGGGGCATGAAATGGGGAAGAACAGGAGATACTTTGAAGTCCTCTTTTTTACAAAAAAGGAAAACCATGTTTATTTTCCAACTGAAATTATTTTCCAATTCCGTTCACCTTAAAGCTGAAGCATATCTTTGCAAATCTTTCCAATTTACACAAAGTTCCTGTTTCCACTCAGATTTGGAGTGCAGAATTTGGTGAACAAGCTTACTTTTTTGAGTGTAAAATTGATTTTTCAAATGTGTTTCTGACCCCTTTGCTCCTGCCAGGCTTCCAATCGGAGTTTGGACAACCTGTCAGAAATGGTCAAACAATGTCAAGGGCTCAGTACAACAGACTGATTCCCATCTAGTTGGCTTGTGCATAAGGACTAAGCAAGGTGCCATCTTGCTTTCCATCACAGGTAACAGAATGTCTTGGGCTGGACCTGGAAAGACAATGAGTGAAATACAGTGCAGAACCAGTGAATCATGGGCTGCGGTAGCATATGGCAATTTTTGAACAGTTCATTAAGCTTATTGCATATAGAGACTTTTGGGCCATGATAAAAGTTTTGGATAAGCCTTATGACAAGAGTTTGTGGAACCAGAAGTACTACTCTGGATTGCTTTTCTTGTATAAGCTCTTCTGATCAGTTGGATTAGCCACCTGTGGCTGCAAGCTAGCTGGGGTATCCCACCTATTTCCATTATAATCCCTGCCCATTAAAATTTAGTGGAAAACCACGACATAATGTTGATCTGAGAGAGCCAGTTTGGTGTAGTGGTTAAAGCATCAGGTTAGAAACCGGGAGACAGTGAGTTCTAGTCCCACCTTAGGCACAAAGCCAGCTGGGTGACCTTGGGCCAGTCCCTCTCTCTCAGCCCTAGGAAGGGGGCAATGGCAAAACACTTCTGAAAAACCTTGCCAGGAAAACTGCAGGGACTAGTCCAGGCAGTCACCAGGAGTCAGCACTGACTGGAAGGCACCAGGGGAAAAAAAATGTTGACCTGAGTTTCTGTAGGCTTTCTGGAAGAAAAAAATGGGTTAGTTAATTCCAAATACAATGCAAGAGCCACTTTGGTGTGGTGGTTAAGCCATCAGGCTAGAAACCAGGAAACCGTGAGTTCTACTCCCGTCTTAGGCATGAAGCCGGCTGGGTGACCTTGGGCCAGTCCCTCTCTCTCAGCCCTAGGAAGGAGGCAATGGCAAAACACTTCTGAAAAACCTTGCCAAGAAAACTGCAGGGACTAGTCCAGGCAGTCACCAGGAGTCAACACTGACTGGAAGGCACCAGGGGAAAAAAATGTTGATCTGAGTTTCTGTAGGCTTTCTGGAAGAAAAAAATGGGTTATGTTTCCAATATTTTTCTTTTCTTTTAAATATCCATCTGAAAGGGTAGCCAAGGGAAAGGAAAGGGGCAATATAAAGAATATATTCTATTTTTTTTAAAAAAAAATCCTATTAATTTATTCTCATGATAGGGATTATAAGCAAGAGAATCTTCTTGATTTGAAAACCACGTCAGGGAGTTGAAACAAACGACGGCTGAAGTCTTAATGCTTATCTCTAGAGCTGCCGCTCTAGAGTTTCCAGTTGGCTATATAAAAGCTGATTAGCTTCTCTGCCATCTTGGGCTGAGTTCAAGGAGCAGACAAGAATCTTTTCCCAATCTGTGTCCCTTTATAAAATCCATTCTGTCCCATTTCTGCATCGTGTGAAAATTGGTTTTGCTGTATTCCAGAAATGGAATGCTAGTATCCTATTTGAAATTTGTGTCATTTCCTTCTCTGGACTGCCAACAGGATCTGCTACCTAAAGTACATTACTCTGGGTTTGAGCACTATATTTGGAACCTTATTAGACATTTATCCCTAGCCTTTGCCTAGCCTCCTTTGGGTGCATGTAGGTACATTGCATGTACAGTACCATTGCTGGCAACGATTAACGTACCTTGCATTGATAGAGAATAAAGCTAGGGAGAATAAAAGAGTCTATAGAAAGACTTTGATGAATTATAGAGTAGCAATTTTCCTGACATAAGCGACATAGGGCAGAAGACAACATTCCTGATATACAGAGAGAACTTCAGAATCCATATTGTATTAAAGAGGGAAAGTACATCAGATATTGTGTTGCCTTCCCCTCCTTCTCTCAGATTGATCTCAAAGGCAACTAGGGAAATATAACAGATATCTTCAATAAGTCTCATGTATAGGAAATGAAGACTATGAGATAAGGGTTCTGAATCTCATTGCAACAACTCTTCACCAGTTTGATTCTCCTGTTGAGTTGGATATGCAAGCTAGGGTGAATTGAAACAGAACTAGGCAAGCTGTTATTGTCCATGTGTTAAAACAGAGCTTTCCAAACTGTGTGTCGGGACATGTTAGTGTGTCGGCTGCAGTGTCTGGGTGTGTTGCGGCTGCTGCTGCCTCCTGGCTTCCACGCAGGTCCTAGTGCCTGCCTTGTGCCTTGCTGCTTCCAAACCTGCTGTGATTCCACGCAGGTCCTAGTGCCTGCCTTGTGCCCTGCTGTAAGAGTGTGTCGCGAAATGATGCATGTCTAAATAGTGTGTCACCAAGATGAAAAGTTTGGAAAGCTCTGTGTTAAAAAGTAGGAGGGACCAAGGTTTAAAATGTGGGTGAGATCAAAGAGTAAAAAAGGAAAGTTAGGAGAAAATGTGGCCCAACCCAAAAACAGTGGTGCACTTTAAAAAGCATAATTACAGGTGTTAAAAGGCCAACAAGTCCTTTTCGCCACCAAAAAGGGTACAATAAGGACCGGCTCTGCACATATAACACCTCTGTTGCGTGAGCTGTGCTGGGTTCCAGTTTGCTTCTGGGTCCAATTCAAGGTGTTGGTTATTACCTTTAAAGCCCTACATGGCATGGGGCCAGGTTACTTGAGGGACCGTCTCATCCCTATTACATCGACTTGTCCCACCCGGTCATGCAGAGAGGGCATGTTACGGACCCCATCCGTAAAAGAATTCCGTCTGGTGGGGTCTCGGAAATGGGCCTTCTCTGCAGTAGCTCCTGCCCTCTGGAACATTCTTCCCCTGGAGGTGAGACAGGCCCCCTCGCTCCTGGACTCCCGAAAAGAATTGAAAACCTGGTTCTGTCAGCATGCCTGGAACGGGAGGGGGAACAGTCATTCCTGGGGATGGCTAGTACCCTAGAATGGACCGAGAATGACCCTCACGCTTGCGGACTGACAGAGAACATCTAGCCATCTAGATTTTTATCTCATTTATACTTTATTGTTATTTGTATCTGTATTTTTATATTTATTGTGCTTATGATTTATTTTGAATTTTAATTGCAATTTTATTGTAAACCACCCAGAGTTCCCCTTTGGGGGGAGATGGGCGGTGATAGAAATTTAATAAATAAATAAAATAAAATTTAAAAAAGATGTTACAAGGTCCACATGGGCTTCCCATCCCTTGTCTAGAAAAACATTGCGCTCCTTTCTGGAGTTCCCCATAGGAGTTCTGTAGATTCTGCCAAGTTTTTGGGTACCCAATAAGATAAACCCTGCAACATATTTGCATTGACATTCATTAACTAATCTATTGCCCAGGAGCATTTGTGAAACTGCAACAGTATAATGGTAGGGCGTGTGCTCTGCAGACCAAAGATCTCAGACTTGTGCTCCAAAAGCTTCCTTTGAAAAGGTCTTAGGGAGTTGAGAAAGGCTTGAATTCTTAGACAACTGATAACGATTAGTAAGGGCAGGACTGGGGAAGGATAGCAAGGGAGATTTAGCATCTTCCTTGGAGCAGCTGGAAGGTGATCTGGGAGTAGAAGTTGCATCATCAGTCCTTTTCACAGATGGATTACTTTCTGGTGATCATGAGGTTTGCCAGTACCCATAACCTCCATAGGGAGTGGGACTAGTCATGATAGCTCACTTAGGTGTCTTTTGATTCTGGTAAGTGCTTGGGGAGTTTCTCAGCAATTCATGAGCAGGTTGATCATCCCCAAGTTTGATCCTTTGAAAGGAGAAAGGAGAAGGGCATGGATGAGATTCCCCTGAGTAACTTCTCCCTGTTCATAGATCCAGGAGCTCTCCTTGTTTCACTGAGGAGTAAACACTATCAAAGAGAGCCAGTTTGGTATAGTGGTTAAGGCACCAGGCTAGAAACCAGGAGACCATGAGTTATAGTCCTACCTTAGCAAACGGGGTGACCTTGGGCCAGTCACTCTCTCTCAGCCCTGGGAAGGAGAAAATGGCAAACCACTTCTGAAATCTCACCAGGAAAACTGCAGGGACTAATCCAGGCAGTTGCCAGGAGTCAACACTGAATTAAAGGCACCAAATAAATAAATAAATAAATAAATAAATAAATAAACACACACACACACACACACACACACACACACACACACACACACACACACACACACAATCAAACCCAAGTACAAGCCCAGATGTAATCTTTCATTTCTGTGAATCAAATCAATTTATACCACTTATTTTTGTTTCTGTTAATCAGTGCACTCATCTTCACAGACTTCAACAGAATTGCTTAGTGTTAGTGCAACTTGCTTTCTTCCATGGCTGGAAGAGACAGAGTCACATGCCCATGTCATCCACCTGAAGGGGATGGGTTAAGGGGGCGCAGTGGCTCAGCGGGTTAAACTGCTGAGCCGTTAGTCTGCCGACCATAACGTCGGCAGTTCGAATCTGCGTGGCGGGGTGAGCGCCCGTCACTAGCCCCAGCTCCAGCCCACCCAGCTGATCGAAAGCCCTGCAAGTAGATAAATGGGGACCACTCACGTGGGCCAATTTGCTGGCGTCCTTTTCGGAGGGTCGCCCTCGGACCGAGAAGAAGCTGGTTCCCGTGGATGGCGATGGAGGACGGCAGAGGATGGCGGAGCCCGAAAAACATCAACTTCCTGGACGTCAGCAGCCGGCTCTGAAGCAAAGGTTCCTGGGACATGTAGTCCGACCTGCGATTGAAGAGCCGGTTCCCTCACCCCTTCCCTAACCGTGCGGGTAATTAGAATCTGATTGTATAAATAATATATGTATGATGATTGATTGTAAGCCGCCTAGAGCCCTCCGCTTAGGGAGGGGATAGGCGGGGTATAAATAAGATAAAATAAATAAATAATAAATAATAATGGTAAGAATGGGAGAAAAAGGTCCTGGGAGGCAAATGTCCTAAAATAGCTGGAAATTGGGCCACCAGAATCAGGCATTTCACCCTTGCCATTCCCTTTTGGTTTTCTGTCCACTTCCCAGGGCATTGAACAACCAATTCATCAGGTTAATGGTGAATCCTGCTTTGGAAATCCTCCCCCAAGACTTTTTTTTTCAATTCCACCTGCGTGTATTCTTCCCTTCCATAAGCCTTCAATTTCATTGCCATCTGTCTGGGTGGTACCACTTTGGGTTATGAGAATTAGTAGTCAAAGGGCAAATATGGGAGGGGGTAATTATACAGATGGAGGGAGGGATGGAAAGTGTATGTGTGTGTGCTTATATCTTTGTTTTTTATTTCTTTGTTAGACTTACAGTATATCCCACCTTTCCTCAGGAACTCAAGCTGACCTTCATTACACTTCCTCCTCCAATTTCCAACCCCTACAACAGTGTTTCTCAACCTTGGCAACTTTAAGATGTGTGGACTTCATGCTGGCTGGGGGATTCTGGGAGTTGAAGTCCACACATCTTAAAGTTGCCAAGGTTGAGAAAAACTGCCTTACAGCATGTGAAGCACGCTGGGCTGAGAGTGATTGGTCCAATGTTATCCAGTGAGTTTTTGTGGCTGAAGGTGGGGTCCCCAATCATAGTTCAACATTTTAACCACAATACCACCCTGGCAGCGGTGCTGCATAATATAATGAACATACATTTATATAACCATCATATAATATAACGGTTATAGCATCAGCAGTAGCCTGGGATAGGCACAATTGCAAGCCTGCTGGGCATTACACAGACCACCAAGGACAAGCCAAATAGGTCTGAGAATAAATTTACAGATTTTCACAGCCTGGGAAAGGATCGCAAATACACAAGCCAGGAAAGAACAAACTACAGAGCAGCCTGATGCTCTCAAGTGACAAGATTCCCCTATCTCTAATATGGGTATTTCAAGCTTGTTGGATTTCTTCCCTCCCCCCCCGCCCCATTTATGATTTGGGTTTGCTATGGAAGATAATAGCCAAGCAGAGGGAGGCAGTGCTCTTGACTTGAGAGATCAGGCACAGTGCTGTAAGGCAGGGGGATTTATTAGGAGCTCAGGCAGAGCCAAGGCAGGGGACTTATTAAAGAAACAGGAAGGCAGGAACAGAAGCCCCCTCGCCCCAAAGCGGAGACAACAACAGAAGGCATCAAGCCAGTTGCAACTGGAGGGAGGCAAGGAGCTTGGCTCCCCCATGTTCTTATTATTAAGGCTCAGCGTGACTAAAAATATCACATCAAACAGAAGAAAATCCTGCCAGCAAGGGGTAAGAGAGGAGGCTGGACCCTGTTGGAAGTGGAACTTATTGTTCCCCTATGTAGGGCAGCAGAGAACAGAAATCTAGGAGCAAAAGGGCAGAGTAAGCAGCTGATGCAGCGGCACGGCACAACAGCAGCGTTCTGGGAAGAAACAGAATTATTGGACTCAGGCAAGGTAAAGAGTGTACACAAGGCTGGGCAACGGAACACATTTTTCCCCCTGAATTCATCTTTGCAAATCTAATATTGCTCAATGGTTTGGCCATCAGAAACATTCCCTAACAGGGTCAATTAATATTCATGCTAAAAACGTATATGGTCACAGCAGCAAGACTTTTGTATGCACAAAGGTGGAAAGAGGCACAAATTCCCACACTGGAAGAACGGATGGTGGCACTAATGGAGTGGGCTCAGATGGCAAAATTGACAGCACTTATAAAATGCCACAATGTGGTGGGATTTGTTTCTACTTGGAAACCGCTTTTGGACTATTTGCTTGTAACTGAAAACAAAAATGAAGTATTGATTTGGGGTTTTGATGATAAATCGGTTGGTTTTTATAGAAATAATGTTGATGAAGGTTTAATTAAGAGCAAGAGGTTAAGATAGTTTAATAAGTACTTATATCTGTGTTGGAGAAGGTCAGAAGTCAGCTTCTTCTTAATTTCCTTGCTATTCTTGCACTTTTTAATGTTATCTTTGTCTCTTTTCTTTAACTCTGTGCTCTAACGATTCTGTACTTTGTATTTTAACTTCTTCTGAAACTTTAATAAAGTTCTTATATGCTGTAAAAAAATTAATATTCATGCTAAAAACAACCATCTCATTAAGAACTGGAACCAGCAGTCCCATTCCAAATGCAGTTTCAAAGTAGGCTATTATTCAAAAGATTGTCTGCTCAACAATGGTGTTTTTGAGAAGTTGAAAGTTTGAGAGGCTTTGGCAATGTGCAAAGGAGATAGGCAATGGAGCGAAAGGGACTCTGGTTTTCATGTAAAATGATCAAATCTATCTTGTATTTTTATTGAGATCCCTTTACCAATTAATTTCTCCATTGGGGCAGTTTACCAAACCTGATCCCTCTATTTTGATAGAAAGATATTTAGGAATTTAGCAGGCAAGACTTGACTGTGTGTTGTGCACTGGCCTGCAAAGTTTTCTATTGCTTGGTTGCATCTAGTGACTAGTGTGAGATGGTTCTTCGTATCTGATGGGGTTTCACCATTGGCAGCTCTGAGATTTCATGGTTAGATTTTAGTACAAACCCAAATAATAAAGCAGTGTTTCTGACTAATTTGCAAATGTCTCACTTCTGACCCTTTGTACCCAACACTGCTTGTTAAAACCCTCCTTGTGTTTTTCTTTTTTAAGCAAGTAAGGTCCACCATAGAATGTGCCTTTGTATTTTGTATTTTTGGAGTGGTTGATTAGCAGAGCAAGGAAGCAAGGAAATGATTGTGGTGTTGGTGGAGTAGAGGGATATATGAATAGGTTGTTAGGTATGGAAATGGCTGGGTTGAAGCTGGATGGATCATTGTGGTATAATGAGAGCCAGTTTGGTGTAGTGGTGAAGGTGCTGCCCTAGAAACCAGGAGACTGTGAGTTCTAGTCCTCCGTCATCAAGGCCAGCTGGGTGACTTTGGGCCAGTCCCTCTCTCTCAGCCCAACCCATCTCACAGGGTTGTTGTTGTGGGGAAAATAGGAGGCAGGAGTATTAGGTATGTTCACTGCCTTGAGTTGACGATAGATAGATGATAGATAGATAGATAGATAGATAGATAGATAGATAGATAGATAGATAGATACAACAACCCAATTCCAAAACATCTGGAGCACCACTTGAACACCATCGGCATTGACAAAATCACCATCAGTCAATTGCAAAAGGCAGCTTTACTTGGAACAGCTTATATCCTGCAACGATACCTTTAATATTATTAAACAACAACATCTACCTATCCCAGGTCCTTGGAAAGGACTCAATAGGTGGACAAAAATGCCAAATCCAGTCTAAACATCTGGCTGATTGTGTGACCAACCATAATAACCCTATTTTTACAAAAAGCCACCCTGCTTGGAACTGCCTATATTCTTAGATGCTACCTTAATAATTCTTAGGTACCTTGGTTAGGACTTGAATTATTAAGTTTCCACCAGTCTTAAGACTGTGAATCTAACTGTAGATTACCCACATAATAATAATAAAAGGCCACGAATGATGCAGGACATAATAGAGGAACAGGGGAAAGAATTCGATAAGATAGTACAGAAGAAAGGCTTCAGATTTCTGGTCCAGTAAATATTTTATCAAAGTTTTTAAGTTAAAAATCCAGAAAATTGCCAAATCAGGCCTAGTGACAGTCAGTTGTTGTTGTTGTTGTTGTTGTTCAGTCGTTTAGTCGTGTCCGACTCTTCGTGACTTCATGGACCATAGCACGCCAGGCCTTCCTGTCCTCCACCGTCTCCCGGAGTTTACTCAAATTCATGTTCATTACATCGGTGATGCTATCTAACCATCTCATCCTCTGCCGTCCCCTTCTCCTTTTGCCTTCAGTCTTTCCCAGCATCAGGGTCTTTTCCAGTGAGTCCTCTCTTCGCATTAGGTGGCCAAAGTATTTGAGCTTCAGCTTCAGTATCTGTCCTTCCAATGAGCAGTCAGGGTTGATTTCCTTTAGGATTGACTGATTTGACCTCCTTGCAGTCCAAGGGACTCTCAAGAGTCTTCTCCAGCACCACAGTTCGAAAGCATCAATTCTTCGGCACTCAGCCTTCCTTATGGTCCAACTCTCACAGCCATACATTACTACTGGGAAAACCATAGCTTTAACTATACGGACCTTTGTTGGCAAGGTGATGTCTCTGCTTTTTAATATGCTGTCTAGGTTTGCCAAAGCTTTCCTCCCAAGGAGCAAGCGGCTTTTAAATTCATGGCTGCAGTCACCGTCTGCGGTGATCTTGGAGCCCAAGAAAATAAAATCTGTCACTGCTTCCATTTCTTCCCCTTCTATT
This sequence comes from Charina bottae, assembly GCA_023362775.1. NCBI lineage: Eukaryota > Metazoa > Chordata > Lepidosauria > Squamata > Charinaidae > Charina > Charina bottae. The sequence goes on from JALMGJ010000010.1 coordinate 5,461,732, forward strand.
TGCCAGGAAGTGATGGGACCAGATGCTATGATCTGGGTTTTTTTAATGTTGAGTTTCAAGCCAGCTTTTGCACTCTCCTCTTTCACCCTCATCAAGAGGCTCTTTAGTTCCTCTTCACTTTCTGCCATTATGGTGGTATCGTCTGCATATCTGAGGTTGATATTTCTCCCGGCAATCTTAACTCCAGCTTGTGATTCATCCAGCCCTGCATTTCTCATGATGTATTCTGCATATAAGTTAAATAAGCAGGGTGATAATATACAGCCTTGTCGTACTCCTTTCCCAATTTTGAACCAGTCGGTTGTTCCATGTCCGGTTCTAACTGTTGCTTCTTGACCCGCATACAGGTTTCTAAGGAGACAGGTAAGGTGGTCTGATACTCCCATCTCTTTAAGACTTTGCCACAGTTTGTTGTGATCCACACAGTCAAAGGCTTTAGTGTAGTCAATGAAGCAGAAGTAGATGTTTTTCTGGAACTCTCTTGCTTTTTCCATGATCCAGCGAATGTTGGCAATCTGATCTCTAGTTCCTCTGCCTCTTCGAAACCCAGCTTGCACTTCTGGTAGTTCTCGGTTCACATACTGCTGAAGCCTAGCTTGTAGGATTTTGAGCATAACCTTGCTAGCATGTGAAATGAGCGCAATTGTACGGTAGTTTGAACATTCTTTGGCATTGCCTTTCTTTGGAATTGGAACATAAACTGACCTTTTCCAATCCTGTGGCCACTGTTGAGTTTTCCAAATTTGTTGGCATATTGAGTGCAGCACTTTCACAGCATCATCTTTTAGGATTTTAAATAGCTCAGCTGGGATACTGTCTTCTCCGCTAGCTTTGTTGTTAGTAATGCTTCCTAAGGCCCACTTGACTTCACTCTCTAGGATGTCCGGCTCAAGGTCAGTGACCACACCATCGTATTTATCAGGGATATTAAGATCTTTCTTGTATAGTTCTTCTGTGTGTTCTTGCCACCTCTTCTTAATCTCTTCTGCTTCTGTTAGGTCCCTGCCTTTTTTGTCCTTTATCATGCCCATCTTTGCACAAAACGTTCCCTTGATATCTCCGATTTTCTTGAAGAGATCTCTAGTCTTCCCCATTCTATTGTTTTCCTCGATTTCTTTGCACTGTTCATTTAAGAAGGCCGCCTTATCTCTCCTTGCTCTTCTCTGGAAATCTGCATTCAGTTGGTTATATCTTTCCCTTTCTCCCTTGCCTTTTGCTTCCCTTCTTTCCTCAGCTATTTGTAAAGCCTCATCAGTCAGCCACTTTGCTTTCTTGTATTTCTTTTTCTTTGGGATGGTTTTAGTTGCTGCCTCCTGTACAATGTTACGAACCTCCATCCACAGTTCTTCAGGCACTCTGTCTACCAGATCTAATCCTTTAAATCTATTCCTCACCTCCACTGTATATTCATAAGGGATATGATTTAGGTCATACCTGAGTGGTCTAGTGGTTTTCCCTACGTTCTTCAATTTAAGCTTAAATTTTGCGATAAGAAGCTCATGATCTGAGCCACAGTCAGCTCCAGGTCTTGTTTTTGCTGATTGTATAGAGCTTCTCCATCTTTGGCTGCAAAGTATATAATCAATCTGATTTCGGTATTGACCATCTGGTGATGTCCATGTGTAGAGTCGTCTCTTGTGTTGTTGGAAAAGAGTGTTTGCTATTACCAGTCTGTTCTCTTGACAAAACTCTATTAGCCTTTGCCCTGCTTCATTTTGTACTCCAAGGCCGAACTTGCCTGTTATTCCGGTTATTTTTTGACTTCCTACTTTAGCATTCCAGTCCCCTATGATGAAAAGGACATCTTTTTTTGGTGTTAGTTCTAGGAGGTGTTGTAGGTCTTCATAGAACCGGTCAACTTCAGCTTCTTCGGCATCAGTGGTTGGGGCATAGACTTGGATCACTGTGATGTTGAATGGTTTGCCTTGGATTCGAACTGAAAGCATTCTGTCGTTTTTCAGGTTGTGCCTTTCCCACTCTTTTACTGACTATGAGAGCTACTCCATTTCTTCTAAGGGATTCTTGCCCACAGTAGTATATATAATGGTCTCCTGAATTAAATTCGCCCATTCCTGTCCATTTTAGTTCACTGATTCCCAAGATGTCGATGTTCAATCTTGTCATCTCATGTTTGATCACATCCAGCTTACCTTGATTCATAGATCTTACATTCCAGGTTCCTATGCAATATTGTTCTTTACAGCATCGGACTTTCCTTCCGCTTCCAGACACATCCACAGCTGAGCGTCCTTTCGGCTTTGGCCCAGCCGCTTCACTCTTTCTGGAGCTACTCGCAATTGCCCTCCACTCTTCCCCAGTAGCATTTTGGACACCTTCCGACCTGAGGGGCTCATCTTCCGGCGTCATATCTTTTAGCCTTTTGATACTGTCCATGGGTTTTCTTGGCAAGAATACTGGAGTGGTTTGCCATTCCCTCCTCCAGTGGACCACATTTTGTCAGAACTCTCCGTCATGACCTGTTCTTCTTGACCTGACTTCATTGAGTTACGCAATGAACATTGAGTGACAGTCAGTACTTGCTCTCATTTAAAAAAAACTTTATAAGGGGCTGAGCAGTTCCTTACATATACATATACATATACATATACATATACATATACATATACATATACATATACATATACATATACATATACATATACATATACATACACACACACACACACACACACACACACACACACACACACACAAACACACACACTTTTTGCAGTATTAGGACTCTTTGAGAGTCTCTTTCTTTTCCAGCACTTCCTGGAATAGCCATGGCTCATGCCTGTCTCTTCGTTTTTGTTTCAATGCTTATCCCTGAGCCTTTGCCTTATTTTTTCCAGGGGTTGAGGGAGATGTGGAGTAACATATACATCGACAGGGAGGGTTTGTGATACTTTCACACCAGGCTTCTATTCATTTCCAACTCAAAGAGGACTCTGTTGTCAAAATGACACTTTAATCTGTCAGCAAAGTGACTCTTGGAACACTGATTTCATAATCAAGGCCAGCACCATTTTGTAAAGTAGCGTTGATCCTGCTTAGTAATTTTGTTTCAAAGTATGAGTGGAGGGTCAATATGTTTCATTACTTTGTTTCATCTGAAGGACAGTACAACATCGGGATTTTGATTATATTACATGAATTGTCTTAATGTGACACCAGATTCCTGATTGTGCAATATCAGGCACAAGAGCACTGGAGGGCACTCAAATTATCCTTCAACTGAAACTCCTCAACAATCACAAGAGAGACTGCAAATGGAAGTAGGTGCGCAAGCAGAAAGAAGGGGGTGGGAAACCATGAGAAGGCATTACTTCATATTCATAGCTTGTGCTGGATTAAAGAACTCATAAATATATCACGAGAGGTGGATGGGTTGAGTTAAAGATTACAGTGTGACACCTCTTGGAAAATCAGTGTTCCATGTTCAATGTGAAGGAGCCCAATTCTCAAGCCACATGTTATTTTTATGGAGTAAGAATGTTGAACAGTCCTATGTTACTCCAGTTGACTCAAAGTACAGTATCTCACCTTAGATTAGTGGTTGAGTTAGGCTGAAATTGTTGGGCACTGTTGACTCATATTCCAGAACTTTAAGGAAGGCATATATGCGATGACTTTGAACACTCCCAACAGCTTGACTGCCTTCTTTTGCCATCCTCCATCCTCCATCCACCTCCTACCCTTCTTCCAAGAAGACAACAGACATCTCATTTTCTCCTCAGAAAAAAATAATCTAATAATTTATTCTGGTTGAGAGTTATTGGTATATCATAATCATCCAGTCAACTTCATATCTAAATCAGATGTTATGGAGATCACTGGAAAAGAAGGAGGGGGCGCTTTCCAGGGGGAGAAGTGCTTCCATAGCACGGAAGACCTTGGACACCCATCCAAGAGAATCAGGCCGGGCCTGCCTTAGCGTTCTTGGGGTTTTTTCCCTGTGAACTGTTCTGGTAGCTTAGTTTGGTAAGATTCTGTGTAAGGTAGAGAATAAAGATCTACATCTTATCTCTTGGGACTCAGCATCGTTCTTCACCTAGCGACGACACAGAAGAGGTATTTGTTTCCACTTCCCTAAACAATTTTATTGCCATGTTATGTTTAGAAGTACAGTTCTAAACATAACAATAGTTGCCTCCAGTCAAAAGGAAAAATTCACTGGTCTCTGATGAAAAGTGAACTTCACCAGATGCAGTCCAAAACAGAGTTTTGGTCCAAACAAACTTTGTCAGATGCAGACAGGAAGAAAAACTCACTGACTTGGACAGACTAAATTATCAGCACATGCCCAAGACTCTTTGATGCTCAAAGCATCCAGTCAATTATCACTCTATGATACTTGATGTAAAACATCTAGAACAAGAAATGAATGCAACAAGGGACCTGCTGTAGATACTGTTCTATGGTCCAAAGATGGGAATGTTGGAAAAGATATAACTTATTGTACAGAATGTAGATATAGTGGCAGGAGGTCTTCAAGAAAAGTAGATCCCAAATTGACAGGCTTCATTTGGGCCAGACGTATAATAAAATATACTTTGATATATTATATAAATTGAATAAATAAATAAATAAATAAATAATGGTTGTGCTGACACCTATGGACTTTAATATCTCTTGGCTGTATTTATATTTAATTTTTTGTATTGTTTTAATTGTTTGACTATTTTTATTATTGTTAGCTGCCCAGAGTCACTGGTCTGAGATCGGAGGCTATATAAATTTGAATAAATAAATAAATGAATAAATGAATATATAGAAAACTAGCACTTCTACCACAGTACTAGTTATATAGGTTCACACTTTCCAGTATTCACCAGGGCTCAGAGATTTGACTTTTTTATTAATTAAAGTTCCTGATTTTTCTTTGAGTGTAACCTTATATGAAACACATAGATGTTCCAATCATGGTACCCTAACGTCATACATTCACAGATACAAACCTACAGGTTGGCACTGCACTGTGCTACGTGACATCAGAGTAAACTAAAATCAAGCCATTGGGCATCTTGTAGATGTCCCCGTAAAAACAAAATTCTAGCATAGAAACACAGATACCCTTGAACTGGTGGCTTGCTAATTGTAAATATAAGACCCTATCTGAATATTTTTTAAAAAGCACTGAAAAATGAATGACAGTTTTGAGGGAAAAAGTTATTTATTCTTCCCAGAGTCAAAGAATGGTGGCGGTAGAAGAAAATGCTACATGTAGAGCAATACAGCGAAGTACGATGATTGCAAAGAAGCTGGTTGATGCAATAAGAAATGTGCACTACCAAGGGGGCATTTTCCACTTCCCCTCCTTCCCTCTGTGCCACTTAATAAACAAGAAAACAAAGAACAAGGCGATCTCACTGATGTTACCTACCGAGATAATGAGCACAGCTGTCTAATTACCACTTTGAAAGATCTTCTACTTCTTGAGCTGCAGGAGTGATTAGACCTATAAAACAGACAAGTAATATAAACACAGGAAATGATGAAAGTGTGGGGGAAACCAACAAGAGCTATGCTCATTTTTGGGGAGGTAGGAATGAGAGAGAGAGCTGAAGAAGGAAACATAGTCCTGTTGAGACAAGGAGGATTACAAACACAGTTACAAGAGTCATTGAGTTTCTAGTGGGTCCTAGAAATTTGAAACTCAAGCATCAGTTACCACCGAGAAAGGATCTAATAGCGCAGCATGAATGAAATATGAGTCAGCAGAGTGGTGAGACAGAGTAATAAAAGAAATGCTAAGCCACTTTGGGCCAGCAGAGGAAGAGCTGACCCATATTGCACATCAGTTAATTTCTAGACTCTTTGATCAGCCATCACATTGGCCTAGTTAGCACAATCCACATATAAAATTCCAAAACTGTTCATGGATTCTGCCACTTCAGATGAACGAAACCATGATTATTTTTCCATCACAGTGAAAAGGTGGGCATATCATATGTTCTTTCTTCCTACTAAGCTCATGATTATTACATGTTGGGAAGCCCCAATGAACCTGAGGATGACATTGGTGAGAACATGAGCTCCGGGTAGGATAACTTTTGCTTGTCAGGTCCAAAGAAGAAGGGCAAAGCTAAGAGAAAATCACAATATGGGTGAGGACATATGGGGCTCTGCAAGTATGTGGGAACTCCTTCCTAAAAGAAAAAACTACAAAAATCAAATCAGAAGAAGGCAATGGCAAACGACTTCTGTGTTATTGCCAATAAAACTGCATGTTTTTTTTTTTATAATGAAGTAGAATGGAATTAATAAAAGGCTGAGAACATTTATACAAGTCTGGATCCTAAATGAAGAGAAAACCCCACATGCTTCTCTAAGGGAAGAAAGTTAAACTTTCACAGAACTTCAAGTGAGGTTGTGACCAGAGTAAACCCCACAAGGAAGTTTGGTCATACATGGTGCCAGTACTGAAAAAGGATTTATTTAAAACTGGCAGCTTGAGGAATAAGTGACCTTAGGCGGACCAAAATGGGGCATTGAAATAAGATGATGACATAATATACTATTCAAGCATGAGATTCTTTGAAGGAATGTGGTGACAAATGGAATCAAAATTGGAGGCTCAGACCCTGAACCATCTGAGATATGCAAATAGCACCATTTTGTTAACTGAAAGTAAACAAGACTTAGAAGAGCTCATTATGAAAGTAAAAATGGAAAGTGAATAAGCTGGGTTAATGACAAGACAATGGTAATGCCAGCCAGCATGTTTACTGAACTTACAGTTGACAGCAAAGTAGAGCTGGTAGATAGTTTTGTTTCCTTGGGCTCAAGAAGAATTGATGGGCTGGAGAAGTATAAAGGGGATTAATTCTTAGTAGGAAGACAATGACACACTCAGACAAGATCATAAAAACAGGGATATTTCTATGGCAGCAAAGATCAGAATAGTTAAAGCAATGTTATTTTCAGTGGTTGTGTACAGTTGTGAAAGCAGGACATTGAGAAAGAGCAAGAGAGAAAAAAAGATGCCTCTGAATTATGGATTTGGAGATAATTACTAAGACTACCATGGATTGTATGAAGAACCAATAAATCAATTCTGGACCAAATAAAGACTGACTGGCCCCTTGAGGCATTGATCAGAAAACGAAAACTCACACTCTTTGGGCATGTGATGTGAGTGGATGATAATTTAGGAAAAAAATCTGCTTGGCAAGATTGTGGGAAGTAGAAGTTGGGAGAGTTAAAGGACAAGGTACTGTATATGAATGGGATGAAAGGGTTTACAGAACTTGGAGGAAAGTTATTAAATAGAGCGGTCAAGATGGTCCACTCGGTCATCAGGAGCTGAGCCCAACTCCATGGCATCTACAGTAGCTATCTAACCTAGATAACCACTGTAAAATCACTGGCCTCAGTGATCCTTTGCTCCTCAGTTGGGCACTAGGTAGGAGACTGGTAGCCACAGTGGTTCCTCCTAACTTATGGGATGTGCTTGGGTGGTACTTGTATTTAAACATGCATTTTCCATGAAGATCGCCCAACCTAATGTGGAAATAAGATGGAACAGTCTTATGATTAAACATAATGGAAATAACGTGGGTCAGAAATAAATCCCTGCTCTGTTTGGTTGGTTTTTCATTCGAGTCAAATAAGCCAAAGAAGGTGCTAGATCAGTATCATTGGGTGTATTTCAGTAAATATAGAATGCTTCCAATTAAGAGGGTCATTTGGGAAAGTAGTTATCAGGTACTGGACCTGGAACTGGGAAGGGGGTATGTTTTAGAGGGAATTTCACTCCCTCGAAGGAGTACACTCAGTTACTTCTCAATCCAGTTTTGTCACTGGATGCTGAATGAAACCTTGTGCCATGGAGAAGTTTTTGTTCAATTTCAGCTAGTCTTCCAGATTTGGTCATTCCCAAATGGAAATAGCCTGCCATTGTGCGTTGATCACTATACTTCATTTACATGAGTCTAACCTTGAAAATGATCCACAAACTATAGCATATAGGAAATGTCAGTGCCGGATGTTGATAAGAGCTGTCAAAGGTCCTTCTCTGTGGTGACATCTCAAATTTGCAATGCCTTCCAAGAAATACAGATAACATCTGTTTTAATAAGTACTTCTGAATAGCTGGGGCCTATTGTGAAAAGAAGGTGGTGGGACCTTTTGCTAGATGTATTGTATCTTTTGCTAGATGTATTGCTTTTTTCCAAATAAATAAATAAATAAATAAATAAATAAAATCCTAAAACTTCTGCTCCTGATTTTATTGTTGATGTGATATTAGTTGACTCAACACAGTTAGCTATCCTGTCTGTAGGTTGAGTCATGGCAACTGGATTTCTTTCTTTTGGTTGAAACGTTTCACTGCTTGTCCAAGTAGCTTCTTCAGCCTGGGCAAAAGTTGGTGAGGGGACCCCATATATGTCTTCCTACAGACAATTCCACCTGGATGACTGAGAATCTTCATCGACAGTTAGCTACCCTGTGATTTTCTATGAAGGACAAGGTGATAATGGAACTAAATAAATTGATAACATTAACATTCCTATCCATGATGCTTTTCTATGTACAGTGAGTTAGACTTTGGAGGGTGGCAGTAGGCTGATCCATTGATAATGTGACCAGATGTCTGGCAGTTTGTATGGAACAGACCATCTTGGATCTTACATTAAAAATGCAAGGATGCACATCTTCCCTACCTCTGGATTCAAAGAAGAGGAGAAAAGAGTACCAGAACACCAAAAAGCATACCAACCTTAGGACAGGGGAACAGCAGAACAAGGCTACCTTCTTCCACCTACTGCTTATTACCACTTATCTAATCATGAGTATGGTATGCATGTGTGAAATCCTAAAAAGATTGACCTATCTGATCCCCAAACATCCTGTTCCAAGCTTACCAGACTGCTCTAACCTTATTGGACTCTTTTGATCTTATTGGACATGTCCTGTTCTTAAAATGGACTCTTTCCACCATGTACTGTAACAGAGGTTAGAATGGTCTGTTTCAACAACACAACATTTCTTGTATGGTTGCCAAAGCCTTTTCTGACCTTGGAATGATTGAAATGTCTCCTTCAATATCTCAGAGCAGAGTCAGAACATTTCAACCTTGAAATGGTTACCAACCTTTGGGGCCAACCTCCAAGAGGTAAAAGAAAAGTCATTTTGCATTTTTTAAAAACATACATTTTGCACACTTTTCTCTTAACATACATTTTCCTATCTTTCCCTAATACATGCATTTTCTGTCTCTAGTGTTCTCTGATAGGAAATCTTTTTTTATCCTATTTTTAATAATGGGTGGAAGTTTTTTTTAAGGGTTGAAAAATGCATTGCTGCCCTGAGTAAAAATATCAGATGCTTGGGGGGAAAAAAAGTGACAATTGATGAAGTATTAAGGCAGCTGTGTTGAACTGAATGATCAACTGAATGGTTGAGCATGATGAGAATTATAGAACTATAGAATTTGGTTAGCCCTAGACTGCAGAAAGCTATATTAAAAAAAAGGGAAAACACAGCTGGATTTCTTTCAAGCCTGGTACTCCCCAATATATTTTTCATGGATCTCAGTGAATTCAAAATGGAATTCGTGTAGGTTTTGCAGTTTCTTGGATGATCTGAAGTTTTCAGTGCATTAAAAGGAAGGCCAGAGTACAGCAGCTTCTTGCACGGAAACTCTATAATATAGAACTATATCTTTCCTGCACTTTGTCCTATAAAGGGATCTCAGTGTCCAGCATGCTGACTTAACAACCACAACAGGAAAGACCTAACAAATGTTTTAAAAACTTTCTGCAAGAAAGATCTCCAGACCATTTCTTATGCACGGCTCCTCTCTTCTCTAATGGCATTTTACAAATTTCACCCCTGTCAAGTGTTCTTTCCCTCCCATTTTTCTTTGAATCCCAAATGGAAGCAACTAGAAAATGTTATTTTAAGCTGCAAGGATGGCCAACCTTTTGAAGGTAGGTGTCCATCTGGAAGGTGGAGGCCAGATGTCCTGCTGGGATAATGTCACTCTTCAGTTTATCAAAAACTATTGTAAGAAGCACTCAGGGGATGGCGTTATCGCAACATGACACGTGGACACCCTGGGGTGTCCAAGTACTTAAATGACAATCTTGAAAAGTGGAAGAAGGATGGCAAAGATGGACATAGTTTTACCAAAGGATGAGGGAAAAAATAGAAGTAAATGGAAGTAGACATAATTTTTCTCAAGCACAGGCAGAACACTTAGAGTTCTGTATGAGAATACTAAAGAGAATAGCTAGTGATTGATATTATTATTATTATGCCTGAGAACATCAAAAATAAGAGATCAGAAAATGATTTCAAGTATTCATCACATCTCTCGGGCAAAAAATATAATATAATAAAATAAAATTCTCAACCATTTTTCTTACTGAATTTTCCCATTATTACTGCTTATTCCCCCCCTAAAAAAAATTTATGCTCCCAGCATCTGAAGGAGAGAGGCACATCTGCTGATTTCCCAATTTAGTGTAAACTTATTTACATCATATTTACCAAACCAATTCACTCTAATATATGATTTCTCTGAATTCTTGCTATGCCATTTTTAACAGCCTGTACAAAACCATTTATACTGTGGGAAAAATGCTGAAAATCCGATAGTTTGGTTTAAATTGCGTACAGAAAAACATAATTATTATGAGGAAATTGCAGCAGAAAATCCATAAATAAGGAAACACCCATAGAAAAATGTATATAGTATATTAAGCGAAAGGATGTACAAAATGTCTGTGCTTTTAGATGGAATTCTTTTTTAAAGCAAATCGATAGGAAAAAGCAAAAAGGGAAGTTTAAAAAATGGAGAAATGAGAAACTGTATGAAACTAAACATGAAAGTTTCACCTATCTCTACAACTTCATTCATATCTATTTTGCTTACTTTGGTAATCTTCATGCTCTGTAATTGGAATGCTATATGTCAGTGGTCCCCAACCTTTTTGGCACCAGGGGCCGGTTTCGTGGAAGACAATTTTTCCACGGACTGGGGGGGGGGATGGTTTCGGGATGAAACCATCGGAAGTGGTAAATAAAATAATGGGCAGGCCATGTGCCGACTAAAATAAGTGTCGGATTCTGACTTCTCATAAGGAGCGCGCAACCTAGATCCCTCACATGCGCAGTTTACAGTAGGGTTTGCACTCCTATGAGAATCTAATGCTGCCGCTGATCTGACAGGAGGCGGAGCTCAGGCGGTAATGCGAGTGATGGGGAGCGGTTGTAAATATAGATGAAGCTTCGCTCGCTTGCCCACTGCTCACCTCCTGATGTGCGGCCCAGTTCCTAACAGGCCATGGTCCATGGCCCGGGGTTTGTGGACCCCTGCTATATGGCACACAGAGAGATGGAGTTTAACTCAACTGTTCGGTTTTTTGAGAAGGTTCAGTGAGTGGTTTGACTTTTAATCTGGACTTTAGGGATGTTCCTCACCTAAAAGTGGTGGGAACTAAGCAGCCAATTTCTGATAATCATACCCAATGAAGACTGCTGGGGTCACAAAAATGGATATCATCAGAGGTAGAGCATTCCTGGGGCCATGGATTACTTCCCCGTGCATTAAGAAATGTCTTCAAAACCCCAGAATCCAGAAGGCAGGAGGAGTGCAGGAGCCCATTAAGTTTAAGCAGTAGGCAGAAGAAAAAGTGTGCATGCTGTGTTCCTCATGGTTCAAACCACAAGTTGTTAAAAACACTAGTTATACCTTCAAAGATTACAGCCCTTCCCAAAAATGGTGGTGGGTGGTGGGTGGGGAGAAGCCTAACATCTGTGAAATGTGTACATTTTAAATCTAAGGACAGCTAAATGTTTCTGAGTGCTCCTGTCTCTCCATTGTGTGTTTGTTGATTTGGCTGGTTGAAGGATCAGATAAAAATGTCAGGGAGAGGAAATCACATTAGTAAGTTAAACAGTAGCAATAATTTTAAGTGCTGGTTTCTCCCCTGAGATTAATTTTATATTCTAATTCAGTCAGTAGCTGGTCAGGGGGAAAAATGACACTTGACTGTGAAAGGATATGAAACACGTACAGAAAGATTTTGATGAAGGGAAGAATTCAGTAGCAGATGGCCATTGGAAGAAGCATGTGCCCAGTTCATGTGAAAGTTTCCCATTCTACCGGCTACTTCCTTAGGTGAAGAAAAAAAGCTGAATGATAAAGCTCCTGCTTTGCCAGAGAAGGTTTTGGGTTCAGCTTTCGGGAACTCAAGTTAGGACCCCCCCCCCCCCAAAAGTATGATTTTGGGGAAGAAGCCTGTCTGAATTCTGGAGAGCCTTGTCAGTCAATGATTATTAGCTTCTCCCATCCTGCTGTCCTTGAAATGTGTCAGATGTAGTTACAATGACTGAGAATTAAGAGGGCTGGCATCTGACATGGCTGGAAGCATTGACTGGATGAAGGGTGGAGAAGACTATTATTTAGGCCCCTGAGTTTCAATTAGTGCTTACCATTGTATGTCTTACGTTGAAGTTTCTTTTGCCTTGTTATGTTCTTATTTTGGACTGAACAGTGACTGTAATGAAGATGATTTCATCTGAGTGGAAACTAAAGGTAGACTACCTCTAGCACTGCAAATGTTGCTTTATTTCAGCTTCCTGCCGACTTGCCTTGTCACCCCCCCTCCCCTTACCTCTATTTAAAGTTGCCAGGCTACTGTGTCATGTAACGAATACAAGTTCTGTTGCTGTGCAGCCACACCTCCTAATAGGAAAAACCTTCTGGAAGGAGTTCCCTCATAAAGTCTTCCTCTGAGATGTAATTACATACATACACACACACACACACACACACACACACCCTTTGGCCACCCCTTTACTAGGTAAGTGCAACACTACCAGAATTTCAACAACATTACCTTTCCCTTGAAAGAAATTTAAAAAGCCGTTTGAAAGGGAAATGTTAGCTAAAATTGCAGTCCTCCCCTCTATATGACACTAGTTATTTTGGTTTCTCCTTCTTCTCCTTCTCCTTCTCCTTCTCCTTCTCCTTCTCCTTCTCCTTCTCCTTCTCCTTCTCCTTCTCCTTCAAAAAACTAAGGTTAGGTGCAATTTCAGTACCACGGAAAGCTCTGAGTGAAGACTGTCCTAACTGGGGGATTTTCAAATGATGTTCCATTCCTAGACTTCTTCAAGAACTTGATGGAGTACCATGAGAAGCTAAGGAAAGAAAAAAAAGGTTCACTCACATAGAGCTGGGGCATCCATAGTACTTTTTCTAAAGTACAGGAGATAGGGACTTGTCAAGTGACATTTGGAAGCCCCACCCTCTCCAGGAAGCATTCATCACTTTCAGTGTGTCTGACAGGCTGGCAGCAGCAAGGAGAAAATGATACCAAGATGTTTACCTAGGCAAATGCCTTAACCATGCATCATTCTGCAGAAAGAAAGAAAGAAAGAAAGAAAGAAAGAAAGAAAGAAAGAAAGAAAGAAAGAAAGAAAGAAAGAAAGAAAGAAAGAAAGAAAGAAAGAAAGAAAGAAAGAAGCCATGGCCACCATTTTGTGCATGTGTGGCCTGCCTTCTGCAAAGTCATCCTGCCTCAGCCCTGCCTCCTTCCCCTTTTCCCACAGCAAGGTCAAGCAGGAGGTTTTGGTTCAACAGCTTTGTCTCTTGGGTTCTAGGATTATTATTATTTTAACTAACTGATTCTCTGGCCTGAAAAAGTTTGTCCTAACCTATCCTTGAGTTCCACCTATTTGTTGAATGCAGATTTGTATTGGTCCATATGTGGAAATGTTCTTCTCCTTGGCATAGCTTGATTTGATTACCCTTCCTGAAGGTGACTCTCAGCAATTACGATGGAATCGGTAGTACTGACTCTTCAAGTGAAAACAAGAGGTCTCCATAAATATCCTGATTTTTATCCCACCAATTCCAAACTCCTAGGCTGGAATCAAATGACTGCCAAGTGACTTTTCAAGGACCTATCATGATGTGAAACTGAATTTGAATAACAACAAGAAGAGTAGTATCAGCCTTATCTTCCAAATGCCTACTAGAACTGGGTGAGTTTTCATTTTACTAGCTACCTATAAATAAAAGCAGAAGAACATATTCTGAACTTCTTAGGAGAAAGAGTTCCACTGTAAAGGTATCACAACTGAAAAGGTACTGCTCATCATTCAGTTACATTGACTTGTAGTAAGAAAGGAGTTGAAAGATGAATTGAGGTACTTAATGTACTGTATGTCACTGTGAGTGACAGGAAGTGGGACATATTTGGAGGATGGTGTTCCAAGTTAATAGATCACTTCTGTATTAATCTGCATTTTAACTGAAAAAAATACATGAAGGTTTACATCGAAATGCTTACTTCAACATCTTTAAATATATTTTCTTAATTCCCAACCCAGCAATGTTTTTTTCTGAATGGATTACGATTTGTTAGAATCAAATGAAGTATAGAAAATAAAATAAACGAAACCAAGTCCACTTCCCTGACATTATGAAGAGCTTAAAATCATAATAAATCTAAATCTACTGCTGAAAAGGCTGTGATGTAGGTGCAAGGCATAATTCCTTGGAGAGGGACTAAATGAAATCCCACAACTCAGAGGATTTTGCAGGACTTTGTATGAGAGCAAATTTGGTGTAGTGGTTAAGGCATCAGACTAGAAACCAGGAGACCTTGAGTTCTATTCCCCTTTAGGCCAGCAGGGCCAGTCACTCACTTTTAGCTCTAGGAAGCAGGCAATGGCAAACCACTTCTGAAATCTTGGCAAGAAAAGTGCAGGGACTTGTCCTGGTAATTGCCGAGAGTTGACACTGACTTGAAGGCACACACACACACACACACACACAAAAGGGATTGTATAGAGCCAGTTTGGTGTAGTAGTTAAAGGCACTAGACTAGAAGTTGGAAGACTGTGAGTCTTAGGCACAAAGCCAGCTGGGTGACCTTGGGCCAGTTATTCTCTCTCAGACCTAGGAAGGAGGCAATGGCAAAGCACTTTCCAAAAATGTTTCTAAGAAAGCTGTATGGACTTGTTCATGTAGTCACTAGGAGTCAAGATTGACTCAAAGGTTCAAACACACACACACACACACACACACAGAGAGAGAGAGAGAGAGAGAGAGAGAGAGAGAGAGAGAGAGGATTGTGTATATTTCTTAGGCTTAGACCTGGAGCACAATGGTACAGAAGTGTGAAATCTAATGCAGAACAATATTCTGATCTACATATTAGTTCAGTCAAGATCCAGTTCCTCAACTAACAAAAATTGGACTTTTCACCATGAACATCTCAAATTTCTCTGGATTGCAATATGGAACCCTAACACCTGTTTAAGATCCCTGGTGTCTCCAGAGCTGTATGACACCAACATACTGATGATGACAATCAGAATCAGTTATTGCTACTTCTTCTATCATCATCATCATCATCATCATCAATCATCATCATCATCATCTACATCTCCTTCTCTGGACGTCTCTTTAAGCAATCACTGATGGGTTTCAAGTCTCTATTCTGAAAAAGCCCAAATGATTCTATGAGTTAAACCGCCTAGGAAAGATCCCATCTCTTACAATGCTGGCCCCAGTTTACATGAGAAAAGAGTGACCCCTCGTTAATACCATTCTGACATGCTGCTTATTGTTTTTACTTGTTTTATTTCCTTGCACTTGGAAACAGAAGCAATAAATTTCCTGGGAAATGAAACTCACTTATCAGATTTCCCAAGCATCAAGTTTCATATTAGGAAAGTAAAGAAATCACTCTAACTGGGTGCAATATTGCTGTAAACCAATATACGAGAACCTGGATCAGAGATTAAAGCTTTGTGTATGGTTTTCTCATGTTTTCCAGCCTCAGACAGGAAGAGACTTTGGAGGTTTTGCTTTTTAAGAGCTATCAGTTTATCCCCACCATTTCTACTTTTCAAATAAACTAAAATAAAATTAATGCTACCCTCATACCCATTGTATTCTGATATGCAGGAATTATATATTGAAAGAGGCAATATCCTATATACTCACAGGGAACTGATTTGCCAAACATGAGTTCCTGTGTAGTCAGAAAGGCACCATCCACAATAAGGAGGTAAAGTTTGTAGAAGTATTAAAAAATTGGGTGAGGGGGAGCAGGAAGGGGGATTTAAACAGCAGTCCAGTAAGGACTTAGCAAGGTAAGTGGGCAAAGATTGTTGAATGGCAATGAAGGAAGGGCAACAGGTAGGAATACCTGAGAAAAGTATTGGATAGCAGGTTAGAAATTGTCAGCGGGATCTCTCTTTACTACAGAGTTTTGTTACAAGCTTTGTTTGGTTCATGGTAATGTTCTTTTCCCCATCTTTTACATTGGGAATTTCAAAGCATGTTTTTTTAGTTGAACCAGCCTAAGGCATTTTACTGCCTGAGGTGAAAAATATATCACTTACTATTCCACATATAAAGCAAGACTGATGGACCTATATGGATGGGCTGTGATCCACCGCAATGGGGTGCTTTGTCCTTACAGAGATGAATCCCCCCCCCCTCTTGATAAAGCAAAGAGCCTCAACCAAATGGATAATCCAGCTCAATCAGATGCTTTGATAATAAGGTCTACTGAATATACCCTATGCTTTTTCTTAACACAATTTTGAATAATAAAACATTTCAAAATGAGACAGTACAGTGCCGTTTGTAAATACTAAATAATAATAATATTAATAATAATAATACACTATTGGGTATATACATATAGGATTGCAACTCTGAAGAGTAAACATATGGGGCGCGGTGGCTCAGCGGGTTAAAACCGCTGAGCCGTTAGTCTGCCGACCTTATGGTCGGCAGTTCGAATCTGCGTGGCGGGGTGAGCTCCCGTCACTAGCCCCAGCTCCAGCCCACCCAGCTGATCGAAAGCCACCGGCAAGTAGATGAATGGGGACCACTCACATGGGCCAATTTGCTGGCGTCCTTCTCGGAGGGTCGCCCTCGGACCAAGAAGAAAGCTGGTCCCCGTGGATGGCGGCAGAGGACGGCAGAGGACGGCGGATCCCGAAAAAAAATGACAACTTCCTGGACGTCAGCAGCCGGCTCAGAAGCAAAGGTTCCTGGGACATGTAGTCCGACCTGCGGTTGAAGAGCTGGTTCCCTCACCCCCTCCCTAATCGCGCAGGTAATATAATATGATTGTATAATTGAATTTACATGATTGTAAGCTGCCTAGAGCCCTCCATTAGGGAGGGGATAGGCGGGGTATAAATAAGATAAAATAAATAAAATAAATAAATCTTCTACAGCTACATCTGTAAGGAAGACCCACTGAATTCAGTGGGACATATATTTGAATAGACTTATATAGGACAGTGATGTCCTTTGCAATTTCACCAAGAAACATGTGTGACTCATGAATGTTGGGGGGCAAATGATGTCACACATCATCACATCTTTGAACAAATGTTTGCATGATGACATCATGATACAATTGTGGCTTCTACTGGGTGCCTACGGTCCATGTGATTTAACTGAAACAACTGCATTGCCTGTAATAGCATATTATGTGAAGGGAATTATTGGCTTCAGGAAAAAGGAGAACACACTGGGCAAATAGTTCATTAGAGATGTCCAGTTCACTTTTATTGAGCAGATTGCTTCAAAGGCTGACATTCTCACTTGCTGTAGGATTCTTAGGACAGGCTGAAGGACCTCAAAGTTTTTGCTAGGTTTCTATGAAGTGCTTCCTGATCGTTCCTTAATTTTCTTTCTTTTCCCCATATCTCAAAGCACAATCCTTCCCCCCACCACCACACACACATGCAAGAGCTCTAAATTATCCATAGAAAGCATTGCTAACTAAGCTATCCAAGTAACAGACACAAGGGAGGGAAAAAGGAAGCCTATTTTTTCATCTGGGTACCACGAGGAGGCACTGTAGTCTGCCTTTTGAAGTTAGCATTTTTTTTAAAAAGAGATGTAGGCTGGGATCTACAGCCAGAAATTCTCCAAAAAGCCAGAGAATTAGAAGTGCCTATTCAACTTGGTGTCATTCCTTATTTAATGGCTGTCAGTAAGGGGGAGAGACAACGCGGTGGGTAATTAAAACCAAATTGCGAGCTGAAGATGACTGCACAAGAATGATATTGCCATTAATACTGATTTAACATGCACCTGGGTAAGGTGAGAGAGCAATGCTACAGGAAAGAAAAAAAAATCAGAGCCTCAGGAGTTGGCTAATTCCAAGATGCATTTCCAGCCACCACATTTTAAAAAAAAAACATCACAAAATAAAATTATCACAATCCTGAAATGAATATGTTACCTATGTTGACAGAAGAGAGGAAAACCTCCAACCCAACGTTTTTCATCCAAGAGAGATCTGGGTCCTCTCGGAAGAACGGAAGAAAGGTTCTCTCCTTATGTTTGCCCACATCTTAGTTTTAAGATGCTCCTTGAATCCTCAGCACTGACACAGAAGATAGGTGGAGAAAGATCTTGGTTAGTAATAAAAGGGGAAAAAAATCATGGGAGAAGAAAGTCATAATTTTTTTTTAACCCAAGGAAAAGGGGGGAAATGCAGATAGAATACAGGTGTGATTGTGTGTGCATTAAAATTTCACACCTGGCATTTAATAGAGACTGGAGGTACAATTCATTTTGAAAGAAAAGCTTGTAAGGATGGAAGTAGTGAAGCTGGAGATTAAACGAGGAGGCTGCGACGGTTACACTATATCGTAATGAAAGGGAAAGAAAAAGCATTTCAATTTTAAAACTAAAAAGACAAAACCCCAGCTTTAATGTCAACAAGGAGCTGGTTTCTTGATGATTAGAGGAGCAAATGGACAGAAAAGTCAGCATCTCCTAATTATGAACTCAACCAATCACCCTTTCAAAAAGGAACAATACTTTTATGCTGAACATGGGGGGAATTTAAAAAAAAAACACTTAGAAAAAATATATAGCTCAATGGAACAAGTGCAATCTATTATTGAAACCACAGTTGTGATTGATATTTTTTTTTCTGTCTCACCTCCCTTTCCCTTTCTCTCTCTCTCTCTCTCTCTCTCTCTCTCTCTCTCTCTCTCTCTCTCTCTCTGGTTTAACTTAACTGAAATATGTGTCTTTGGGAAAGGGTTATCAGGCTGTCAAGGTCCTGAAAAAATTAATCACCAGAGACCAATAGAAGATTTACAGCCACTTTATAGAGAAGCCAAAATCAAAGAGCGAGAGACCAAGAAAGAGAGATAAAAAAAGAAAAGTAAGACCACAGAAAAGGATGTGTGTGCATGAATAGGAAGAATCAAGAACAACAAGAAGGAAGGAAGGAAGGAAGGAAGGAAGGAAGGAAGGAAGGAAGGAAGGAAGGAAGGAAGGAAGGATCAAGAACATCAGGAAAGGAAAGGAAAGGAAAGGAAAGGAAAGGAAAGGAAAGGAAAGGAAAAAGGATCAAGAAAATCATGAAAGAAGGAAAGAATCAAGAACAGCAGGAAGGAAGGAAGGAAGGAAGGAAGGAAGGAAGGAAGGAAGGAAGGAAGGAAGGAAGGAAGGAAGGAAGGATCAAGAACATCAGGAAAGGAAAGGAAAGGAAAGGAAAGGAAAGGAAAGGAAAGGAAAGGAAAGGAAAGGAAAAAGGATCAAGAACATCATGAAAGAAGGAAAGAAGGAAAGAAGGAAAGGAGGAAAGGAGGAAAGGAGGGAAAGGAGGAAAGAATCAAGAACAGCAGGAAGGAAGGAAGGAAGGAAGGAAGGAAGGAAGGAAGGAAGGAAGGAAGGAAGGATCAAGAACATCAGGAAAGAAGGAAAGGAAAGGAAAGGAAAGGAAAGGAAAGGAAAGGAAAGGAAAGGAAAGGAAAGGAAAGGAAAGGAAAGGAAAGATCAAGAGAAAGGAAAGGAAAGGAAAGGAAAGGAAAGGAAAGGAAAGGAAAGGAAAGGAAAGGAAAGGAAAGGAAAGGAAAGGAAGAAGGAAGAAGGAAGAAGGATCAAGAACATCATGAAAGAAGGAAAGGAGGAAAGGAGGAAAGAATCAAGAACAACAGGAAGGAAGGAAGGAAGGAAGGAAGGAAGGAAGGAAGGAAGGAAGGAAGGAAGGAAGGATCAAGAACATCAGGAAAGGAAAGGAAAGGAAAGGAAAGGAAAGGAAAGGAAAGGAAAGGAAAGGAAAGGAAAGGAAAGGAAAGGAAAGGAAAGATCAAGAACATCAGGAGAGAAAGAAGGGAAGAAGGAAAGACTGAAAGAATCAAGAACAACAGGAAGGAAGGAAGGAAGGAAGGAAGGAAGGAAGGAAGGAAGGAAGGGAGGGAGGGAGGGAGGGAGGGAAGGAAAGATCAAGAACATTATGAAAGAAGGAAAGAAGGAGAGGAGGAAAGGAGGAAAGAATCAAGAACAATAGGAAGGAAGGAAGGAAGGAAGGAAGGAAGGAAGGAAGGAAGGAAGGAAGGGAGGGAGGGAGGGAGGGAGGGAGGGAGGAAGGAAGGAAGGAAGGAAGGATCAAGAACATCAGGAAAGGAGGAAAGGAGGAAAGAATCAAGAACCAAGAACAACAGGAAGGAAGGAAGGAAGGAAGGAAGGAAGGAAGGAAGGAAGGAAGGAAGGAAGGAAGGAAGGAAGGGAGGGAGGGAGGGAGGGAGGGAGGGAGGGAGGGAGGGGAGAGAGAATATGGTTTTTCTCAGTAGACCTAAGACCTATGAACCAAGTATGCATGCCAATGCCATATGCCATTCTGATATATGGGCAGATAAAGATACAAACAAATAGGCTCTGACTTGTTTTGTTATTTTTGCTCTAGTTCTGATAAGATATAAATAGCAGAACATTGATACCAATATTCTAGAAGGAAAGCCCAGAATGGTTTACTCTTTGATTCCATGCCAGAATATACTTCTATTTTCTTCTGTAAGTGTCTGGACAGTACTATCACACACACATCTAGGCAGATGTTTCATATTCAGTGGGGTTTACACTCAGGTGGGTATGGGATTACAGCTGAGGGCCCTTTTGAAAGAGCAACAATAGTACAACTCTACTGTCATATTGAGAATTAATCTAATTTATACCACCACTGTTGATATGGGAAGGTTCATGACTCTGCAGATAAAGTTGAGGGCCAGTAAACCCATACCTGATCAGCCATGCAGTATTGCCAGCCCTTTTGCCATTCCAATAATTAATAAAATCAAGAATTGACCAATTATTGGTCTAGTGGTTAAGGCAATGGGCTAGAAACCAGGAGACTGTGAGTTCTAGTCCCGCCTTAGGCATGCAAGCCGGCTGGGTGACCTTGGGCCAGTCACTCTCTCTCAGCCCAACTCACCTCACAGGGTTGTTGTTGTGGGGAAAATAGGAGGAGGAAGGAGTATTAGGTATGTTCCCCACCTTGAGTTATTTATAAAAATAAGAAAGGCAGGATAAAAATTAATTAATTAAATAAATAAATAATTCCTTCTGTGCATTTTATGAATTACAGGACCAGTGAAGAACACACTCCTGGATTTATAAAATTGTGACATGCAGACAGAGGCAACCTTTATGTCATCTCCAGAATCAGGGCCATGTTAGATATCCCCATATTACCTTTAACATATTAACAAGGTACTCATGAGAAGCAATGCAGTCCTGGATAACTTTAGCTTCAGCTTGAATCCTTACCTGACTTTAACAACACTTTTATGTTCCTTTAATTTAAAATAAAAATAGAAATGTAGCTGGCCTTTTGAAAGCAAGGTGCCTTATGCTTACATCCAAGTATCAGGGTCAATCAAAGAGAGGACCATTCAGCCTAGACTTCAAGTTTAAAGGTGCCCTGAAATTTAGACACTAATTCTTTAATTTAAATATATTCACATATCTATGCGAACACCTTCAAAATACATTTGGGCTCCAGAAAGATTCCAAAGATGTTCTTAGAAAATAAAGCAGATGGACAGCTGCAGCTGAGAGATTTATTTGCATAGGTGTCATCTGCCTTGAAAAAAGATGAAGATAACCTAGGATGGTAAACAAGAGGTAGAAGGAGAGATGAGGGAACATCCTAAGTAGGGTGTCCTCTGGTACATGGTATGACTGGCCCTGTTCACCTTGGCAACTGTTCTGTGATTAGGGAACTCTCCTTCCTCAGAGCTCCATTTTGTGAAAGCACCCCAAAGTGCCTCTCAAATTCAAAATGTGCCACTGCAGATTTTTTTTTAATTGTAAAAGAGAGGTGGGTAACCTTTGGCCCAGGGCTCAATGGACCTCCATTTTTCTGACCATTTTGAGGCAGTGTAGCCACCCAAATAGGCTTTAGAAAGACCCTCCCACCCTCCCCAGGAGAAAAAAGAAAACTCTAAAATATCTGCCATTTACTGTTCATCTACAGTCCCTGACATCCAAGAACATTCTCCATTTTAATTTCCTACATACCTTCTTTAGTGACAGGTTATTTTCCCCTTCTCTTCCTGATGATGCAGAATACTTAAAGAATTTGAAACATTTGGAGACTTTTCAAGAACCAGTTTGAGATAATATTTCTCCATTTGGATTAATGCAACTCTGTACTGCTTGCAGAAAAGAATATTGGACGTTGTTTTGTTTTGTTTTTCAAGCCTCTGCAAATATTAGCAGCGAGTGGATTGTAAAATTTATCCTGTAATTTGTTACTAGGTTATTTTTTTAAAGTTTAACTTAAACCATTACCCTCATTCATTTCCTAATTCTACCTGTTGTGTGTATGCATGCATGTCTCTATATGCGCTAAAATGATGGTAAATGGGGAACAGGCATGATGCACATGTGGCACAGGAAGCATTTACTTGTGGATCTTCTGCTGGGATTCTAGAAATCTCAGTTTCAGTTGCTTTTTAAATGAAAAATGGTTTCTAGATTTCAAAATGAAAGAATTCAGTTTAATTCTGAGGCAAAACATAGAGAAAAAGCATGTAGAGCAATCATATCTATATACCAGTTTAGATATAAAAATGAAACAAAAATAAACCACAACAGTTCTGCATGTCAACCACTGAAATTATCGGGACAGTTTGGAATAATTTCAGTGCTTGACATGCAGATCTATTGTTTCGTTTGTTTGATTTTTTTTATAAGGCTGGCAGTATTTATCAGCTGAGCTCCAGAAATGAATGTTGATAGTTTAGTGATAGTCATTCCAAAAGAAGAAGCACATTGTGGAAAGCCCACAGACTTCTTCCAAACCTGGATGAAAATCTGAGACAGAGAATAATTCCAGGTTTTTCCTCCAGGTACTTTCAGATGAGAATTGTATTGGTTAAGCAGAGGCTTTCTCTTCAATGGCTAAAACACTTCGGCTACATGTCCTTCTTCCTCGTAACCCATGCTATGGTCTTCTGGCCTGAACCAAAGAACAAAACATTCCTTGCAGCTTGATCGGTGCTGGATTCTTGTATTTCTTCTTTCTAAGAAAAGAGCTTGCAAGAACAAGAATAGAATCTTTGACATTTTTATTCTTGATGAATCTCAGCCACTTTGGTGGCTTCTGATCTATCGCTTTCCCCACTTTTTTTTGAAAAGCAAACTTTTCAAAGTTGCTGGAATGACTTTTATAACCTCTTGGAGAAGCACAGAATCGATTTGCTTCTCTTTCTCTCTATGGATATTTTATCAACACTTTTATTTATAATGTGGGGAAATTATCTTCAATAGGAGGTGCTCAGATCAATCACCTTGCTAGCATCTTGGACAGCCACCAATTTTCTTTTGCATCAGAGGACACTAAGTAATGAATGGGCAACAGAAGGAATGATACAGTTCTGAACAATAGAGACAAACAGTCTAGGATTTGTAAAAGATTTTATGGGGAGCAGGTAAGATTGGTACTTGCTCCATCATCTGTTAAGAACTGAAATCCATTTGCATATTTCTTCACTGATGGGGCAAAAAGAACATGAAATTAAGCAATTCAACTGGAGGGGAGAAAGCAAAGAATTGATACATTTGCATTAGAATAATATCAGTTGTTATAATTAGTTTTAGTACATTTTATTTGTCTGTTCCCCCCCCCCCCCATCTATCATTTTATTTTATTTTAAAAAGCGACACTAGTCCTCTTGCTTTACAGTGATATTTCTTGGCTGCTAAGCATGCAAATAGGTCTGAGATGAGGAGGGGGACACCAGCAGCTACTAGTGTCATAAAGGCATTTGATATCTCACTAAAACAGCAGTGCAATTTGTCTGCAGTCATTTTCCTATTATTTCTTCTTTCCTCTATTGCTTACCATGCTGCAAATCTTTACAGTTACATGCAAACATTGAGGCACTCCTGGTCAAATCGTTTTAATGGATATGGCAAGGACAGAAGTATGGATTTTCATCAAGATGGAAAGAAGAAAAAACTCAGCTGACCTGGGTTATTGCGGCTTTTCTATCTGTTCTCTGCTGCCCAGGAGGTTAGAGAGAGCTGAAGCTGAAATCTGTCAAAGGGTCTTTGCCGTTGCATGCAGATGCAACTGGCGCCCATAGCCAGCTTTCAATGGTGGGTTCCAAACTGGAAACCTTTTATGCCTGCAAACTCTTCATTCAACCTTGTCTGCCCAGCACACTCTTCAGCCGTCCCTTTGGCTATCTCCAACACCTTATCCTCAGCAGCACTAGATAGAAAGTACAGTAGACCCCATCCTCGGAGAGATGCTATCTTTGTACTCGGTAGGAACTTGAGACTAGAACATAATTCTCTTCTTCTGTAGTCATTTTCCTATTATATCATCCTTCCTCTATTGCCTACCATGCTGAAAACCTTTACAGCAGCTTGCAAATGTTTAAGCATTTCTGGTCAAATTCTTTCAAAAAATATGACAGGTACAGAAGTATGGACCAGAAGGGTATCCACATTTCTGCACCTACCATATTCACTGTTTTATTTAGTTTTTCTCTTTGGAATTGGAGTTTAAGGGTTTGTGGGTTTTTATGGTATTCATGGCCTCTGTTTTATTGTATGCTTTTATGACTGAACCACCTACAGACATTTGAATTTGGTGGGATGAAAGCGCCACAATAAATAAGTACATAAAGAAACATAAACAGTAAACTGTGACTCTTTGTTAAGAATTAAACCTATGGACAATAACTGCTTCCTGCTGATCTTCAAGAATGTTTCATAAAAATGTGTTGCTCTTGTTTATTAATGGTTTTGTACCAGCATTTGTGAAAGTATGTATGCTCTATGTGTTTTGCGGAAATGAAAGAATATATCAGTCAGAGGGCCCCCAGATAATGTATCAGAATAGATCATGGATCATGCAGTTTAAATCCACCAGTGGGCTCAGAAGTTTTTAAAAATCGTTGGCAATTTTAAATCAATCCCTTCTGTCAGGGTTGTCATGATTCTACTCTGCTCTGTGATGAATTTCCCTCATGCTCGTTCCTTCATGGTTTATTTCTTCCCTGTCTACTCTGCTCACAAATATTCCCTATAGTCCTTTATTATTACTTTTACGCTCTCTTGTTCTGCTAGAAGACAAACAGATTCTACTCTCCTGTCAACCAGCTTCTGTCTTCCTTGATGTCCACACAACACCGCTATGTTAAGGAAGCCACTGGTTCCTTTGGTATCTTGCCTGGATCTAGATTGATCATTAGTTTCATGGGATGCAGCTGGTGTCCCCCAAAAGGAGGGACCCACATGCTGTGGGAATGGACAAAGGTAGGCACAATATCCTGAAAATGAATAGGCCTTTTTCTTAGAGCAAGGAATGAATCCAGCACCAGGAGAAGGAGAAGGAGAAGGAGAAGGAGAAGGAGAAGGAGGAGGAGGAGGAGGAGGAGGAGGAGGAGGAGGAGGAGGAGGAGGAGGAGGAGGAGGAATGGGGGAGGAGGAATGGGGGAGGAGGAATGGGGGAGGAGGAGGAGGAGGACCAGGTAATGGTATCTCTGATCATTTTTAGAATGTGATTTGAAATTTATGTGTCATGAATATTTGAGAATGAGTTGGGGGCTTAAGGGGTGAAATGGGTGTCTTCTTGCCTCTCATTTTTTTCTCCAAATAAAAAGGAGGAAGTGAATTGCACCATCAACAATTGGTGGTTTTACTGCTGAATTTTGGAGGTGTGAATTAGGTTCTTAAGGAGTTCACAAAAAGGGCAATCAGCCCATAAGCCACAGATCCTTCATCCCTGCTTACAGGGCATTTGTCAGAAAACAGGCTCTCAAGGTTTCTGTGAATTTCTACTGCAGGGGATGGCAACCTTAGCTGGCCCTGAATGTCTTCCTGTAGCCCAAATCTTGCAAGATCTCATGAGAAAGAAACTATTTTAGGGGAGGATTGTGAGTGCCTTGTTCTATCCTCTGCCAATCCAGAATGCTCATATTGCATATCAGTATTAATCAAAGAGAATATTTGTAGCTCAGGGTTGAACTGTAGAGTTCTTGGTGCTCTCTGAGCCTTGTTGTTTTCTTGCAGATGTTTCATTGCCAGGATGGGCAACATCTTCAGTGCAAAAAGGGAGTGGGACTTGCTCTCTGTTTATATACCCTGGCTTGTCCTGCTTGTGTTGGTGGGGGTGTTGTTCTCTCCTTGATATTTCATTGATTGGGCTGTTGTTTGCTGCTTGGTTGATTGAATGAGTTAATAGTTCCTTGATTAGGGTATATTGTGCTATTTGATTGTTCCTCTGGTGCTAATCCTGGTGTTAATCTTTGCATATCTGGGTGTTGATTGCTGGCAAGGAGGTGTTCTGGTCTTCTGGAAGATGTTGCCTAGCCTGGCAATGAAATGTCTGCAAGAAAACAACGAGGCTCAGAGAGCGCCAAGCACTCCACATATCAGCATTAGCTGACATTTGACATCCTGACAAACCCTGATCTGAGGTATTGGGGAAATCTGCACTATATAAATATTCATTATTAAATCCCATCATTGTCAAGCAAGCTTGGAATGTGGAGATATAATATGGGAGTCAGTGAGTGGGAATAGCTAATATTGATGCCTGTTCTGTCTACTCCATGTCAGTCACCACTTGCTGACTTCCCATGCCATTGGCATACCTTTGTGTGTGTGTGTGTGTGTGTGTGTGTGTGTGTGTGTGTAATTATGATTTATTTTTGCTACAATTACTTTAAACTTTCTTACTTTGAGCTGTATTTGCTGTTTGGATGAGAGTTCCTATGGGCAGTTCCACTCAGAATTTTTCACTGACCCTTTTTTGTGGGGGCCATTTCAAATAACTTGGTATTGACAGCAAAGGGGCCCCCGTTGTTAATTCCTACCTCCAGAACACTTAATAAATTAGAAGCATCAGTCCTTGGAGAAACATATTGTTTACATTACTTTATTGGGAAAATTGCTTTTGCCTTGTTTTCATTGCTGTAAGATAAAGTTGGTTTTACAGCTGGTTGTTTTTATTACTCTTCTTGAACACCGATCTGGATTCCTTTGGAATAATGTATTGTGAAGAATAACAACCAATAACAACTACCACTGGCCATTTATTCTAATCCTTTGCTTTGCTTTCTGTTATTCTTTAGCCAAACAAAACAAAACAGTCTGCAATCCATAAGAGGACCTGCTATTCTAGTGTTAGTGCTATTTTCCGGCATCCCCCTTAACTCGTAGCCATCCGGGACTACTAAGTTGGATAAATAAATAAATGAAGCCTCCATGTACAAAAGCAGCAGGAAGCTAGCACCAACTGCTTGAGGTTTGGGAGACATGTTGCCTTCTCAGGACCTGTGCAATACTTGGCTACAAGCCTCTAGCTGGTTACTCTAAGAAGCCAGAATGCTAGATTCAACTTTTGGTCTGACCCAGCAAGACAATTCTCATGTTGTTATGCTAGCCGGCTAAAAAAAGAGAGCAAGAGAGAGGGAGGGGGAACGGGGCGGGGGGGGGGAAGGCTGCTGTTTAGATCAGTGAGAAAAGAGTATAGATTTAGTTCAAAGAAATATTGTCAGTTCTGGCAGGCCTAAAATTAGACCAACCAGGTAGGGCTTTTGCACCCTCCCTTGGGTCCACCTGTCAGCTTGCGGGAAACAAGGCTTGTATATTTCAATAGTCTGCCAGCACACAGTGTTCGTGCAGATGATGCCGACAGGATGAGTGGATAGGGGTCCCCAATGACACACACTGGTTGTGTTTGTCCAGGTTCACTTGCTTTAATGCAGCATTGCATGGAAACAAAAGCAGGAGATGGGTTGAGGGTTGGAACCATCACCCCAAATCCTGGGCACATTTAGGGTGTTTAAAGCCAGTTGTTCAAATTTGGATGGGTATTATTCAACAAGATAAGCTACTGTCTTTCCTGAGCTGAGCTTTCTTGCTTAGAATGGTCTGTTCTGGCCAGCAGGCAAGATTGTTTTATTTTTAATTGGCTGTAGTATCTGTATTTATAACCCACCTTCCAGGAGCATCAGCAAATCAAAATGAAGACATGTTCAGATCATGTCAAAGGGCCAGATCAGTGACATCACCAGGATGGGATACCAGGAACAGGTCTAGTCCAGTGCAGCCCCTTAGGCTGGGGAAGCCCTTATTCAGGACTATTTATTTATTTATTTATTTCTAAATCTTATTATGTCTTGTCCCCTCTCTGCCCTCACTGACTGCTTGTCTCTTTCCTTATGCTGATGTTCACCCATGTGCAGAGGGCAGAACTGGAGAGGAAAACACAAAAGAACTGGTGGGAAGAGATACTCCATATGTGTTCCAGAGGTCAATATTCCCAGGAACTGCTAAATCTTGGCAGTGCTACTTGGCCAGAGATATATCTCAACGGATATTTGGACCCCTTCCAGTCAGGTTTCAGGCCGGGATATGGGGTGGAAACTGCATTGGTCGCGTTTACGGATGATCTCTGGCGGGAGCGGGATGGAGGTAGTGCATCCATCCTGGCTCTCCTTGATCTCTCAGCGGCTTTCGATACCATCGAACATGGTATCCTTTTGGGACGGCTCGAGGAGTTGGGGGTGGCCGGCGTAGTTTTGCACTGGTTCACTTCCTTCCTCTGGGGCCGGTCCCAATCGGTGGTGATAGGAAATGAAAGATCTGACTTTCACCCCCTTGTTTGTGAGGTGCCGCAGGGTTCGGTTCTTTCACCTCTCCTATTTAATATCTACATGAAACCACTGGGTGAGATCATCCGTCACCATGGGATGAGATATCATCAATATGCTGATGATACTCAACTGTACATCTCCATCCCAGGTGAGGTAAGTGATGCAGTGACCGCCCTTTCTCAGTGCCTGGAGGCTGTGGGGGTCTGGATGGGGAACAACAGGCTTCAACTGAACCCTGGTAAGATGGAGTGGCTGTGGATTGATGGTTCTTCTGGATCCGGGAAATTATCATCTTTGGTTCTGAATGGGGTTGCACTACCCCATTCGGAATCAGTGCAAACCTGGGGGTCCTCCTGGACTCACGACTCCTGCTTGAAGAGCAGGTGGCAGTCGTGGCCAGAAGGGCCTTTGCACAACTTCATGTTGTGTGCCAGTTACGCCCTTTCCTGGATCAGGAGTCCCTCCGTACAGTCACTCATGCCCTGGTCATCTCCCATATAGATTACTGCAATGCACTCTACATGGGGCTATCCTTGAAGAGTATCCAGAAGCTTCAAGTGGTCCAAATTGTGGCTGCACGCACAGTTATTGGTGCCCCTAGATCGGCTCATGTGATACCTCTGCTGCGCCAGCTGCACTGGGTACCGGTGTGCTTCCGGGTACAATTCAAGGTGTTGGTTATGACTTACATGGTATGGGACCAGGCTACTTGAGGGACCGTCTCATCCCCATAACTTCAAACCATCCCACTCGATCATGTAGAGAGGGCATGCTTCGGACCCCGTCATCAAGGGAGTTTCGTTTGGCGGGGTCCAGAAGGCGGGCCTTTTCTGTGGTGGCACCTACTCTTTGGAACATTCTGCCCCCGGAGGTGAGACAGGCCCCATCGCTCTTGTCCTTCCGGAAGAATTTAAAGACCTGGTTTTGCCGCCTCGCGTGGGATGGGAATGGGAACAGTTCCTCTTGGGGATGGCTAGTGCCATAGAGCCCTTTTAAAAGAATATCTATCGCCTACTGGATTTTATATCTAATTTATTAGTACTGTAACGGTTAGAATGATATTTTAAATTGTAGTTATATTTAAAAATTTTAATTGTTGTATTGTAAACCGCCCAGAGACCCCTTTGGGGGAGATGGTGCAGTAATAAAAGTAGAAGTATAAATAAATAAATATTTATTTTTATTTTTATTTTATCTTATTTATACCCCGCCTATCCCCTCCCTAATGGAGGGCTCTAGGCGGCTTACAATCATGTAAATACATATATTATACAATCATATATTATTACAATTTTTACCGCGCGATAGGGAGGAGGAGAGGGAACCGGCTCTTCAGCTGCAGGCATCGGACTACATGCCCCAGAATGCCTCGCTCTGCGCCGGCTGCTGAGGTCCAGGAAGTTGTTGTTCCAGATCCGTCGTCCTCTGCCGCCATTATCGGGATTCTCCAGGTCTTCTTGGTTCGAGGACGACCCTCTGATGGATGCCAGCAAATTGACCCACGTGAGTGGTACCCAATTTATCTACTCGCTTTCAGCTTTCGACCTGTTGGGTGGACAGATAAATAAATAAATAACAAGATAGGTGGTCCATTTGTTGACCAGGGTTTAAGCCACTAAACACTTAAAAGGTTGCATCCAACTTCTTGAACTGAGCCTTGAAAACAATTAGCAACTTATGCTGCTTTTCCAGGCTTAAAGTGTGTTGGGTGCTATATAGAAGATGGTATCATGAAGATGCTGCATCTTGAGATACAGGAACAGTCCAATTTTAACCGAATGTACTTTTGTAAATGGTTACTCATTAGGTTTCCGCATAAATAATTTCCACAAAAATATTTGTGTATGTATATTTACCCATACAAATATACTTTCACACAAAATATTGTAACCCCAAATATCACCAGGGCATGTAAACCTCTCCCATAAATCAATTTTTCATATTCCTTTGAATGGGTGGGGCATTTACTTTCATTATGTTTGTGCTATGCTTTTATCATAAGCCCTCAATTAAAGTAAAGATTTCAGTGTTCAGAATGATCAAGGAAAATGAATGAAAAACAATGAAGCTCAGCTTTTATTAGGAAAGGAAAATTATAATTAAAATGATAGAACAGAAAGATTTGCAGGTTCTGATTGTCATGCTGTTGTTTTTCATCCTACAGTCCCTTTCAAATCTGATGAAGTTAAGGGTTGGGGACATGCAGTTTACTACATTACAGTGGTGTGATTGTTCACATTGTGGTTTACTGTTACATGCAACCAAGTCCTGTAGAATGTTCATCAAAACTTTTTTTTAACTATCTGCTGTAGTTCAACATTTTGCATGACTGGCATTCATTTTAAAATAAATGGGTTTCTATTGAAATCTTCTGAAAGAAGAATCTGGAGAATCCTGAATTCTGGGATCTTTTCCAGAATCGTAAATGTCCCCTTAGGAGTGAGAAAACCATTGAAGATCCAATTTGAATTTGCAGCTTGATTCAAATAGACAAATTATTGTATCAGATCAGTTCAATGAGAACTGTAGATTGAATTAAAAGTGTTTAGATAATTGCAGAAACCCATCAGACTTTCAAATTTATCCAAAGACACCTGATTCAATTCGATGCATCCCATCAGTGTGAAGATTTGACTGAATTGCCTTCAAATGGAAGGTTTGAACTGAAGGCTCACACCACCCTAGTGTCTCAGAAGATTCTTAGATGATTCTCAGTGAGAACTTCAACAATTGCATATAGACACCCTTGAAAACCAGATTGCCTACAACTGCTACAATGCAAGGCCTCAGAGAGTATGGTGGACATAGAAATACAGAGGTGGCAAGGATCCTTTAGGCCATTGTGTGCAATCCTAATCAAAGTATCCTCAATGGAGACTGTGCAACTTCTGCTGGTCAACATATTCCAGAACAATA
Organism: Charina bottae; assembly: GCA_023362775.1. NCBI lineage: Eukaryota > Metazoa > Chordata > Lepidosauria > Squamata > Charinaidae > Charina > Charina bottae. The sequence goes on from JALMGJ010000010.1 coordinate 5,493,565, forward strand.
TTATAACTTCGTATTTTTTGAGGATTAGGACCAAGAACCCCTACTAACTGAATGTCCCCTACTGTAACTCCTACAAATATTTGCAATGCACAGGAATTTTGTGAAACTGTGATTTTTTTTCCTTGTCCTCACTTTATACATTTTCTTACACTGAGTTGCATTTGCTATTTTGATACCAGTTCTCATGGGCAGAATCCTTTTCAGCGTTCAATGCTTTTGGGGTAAACATCCTAAGGTTCACTAGCAAACAAACTGACTTGGCAAGGGGTCCTGTGAAGATGGCACACTTGACAGCTCTCATTCCAGGCAAATTAGTTCAGAATCTGACAAATTATTTTTCTTTCTTATGTGCTTTCAGAATGTCTTTCTAATTCTTCCTCCTCACTTCAGGTTTTTTGGGGGATGAAAACGTAAGGTGTTAGACCACCAGAGGTGTTACATGAATACATAAATAATGTTGGTGCAGTTCTTTGAAGATGAAAGGTGTTATGTGGCTGCTTGAGTGTTATCCCAGTTTCAGAGCTCTGAAATATTTGATGTGATTATGTGTGCACATAATATTTAATGGTAATTCAATATGCAAATTCAAAATGTTATTTACATTTCTTCCAGGCAAGCTTAATTTCTAGTTATCGGAGAAAGAGAAAAATCTTTTGCACAAATAAGGTACTGCTTATTCAAAAGGTCCCTTAAGGCTACTTGGGACCATAAGCTCCCAAGAGTTTCTTTCTTTCTTTTTTCTTAAGCTGCCCATAAGATGACAGGCGGATCTAGTGGTGGTGGTGTTACTGTGGATTACTGATGAAACAATGAAACATAATATGTCCATCAAAATTAGACCTCTGGTAAAGGATTGGGGGGTTTAATGCATTTTTTAATATGAAAAAGACCTCATCCAGAATCCTCAAGTCTATTCACCAGCTCCAGAAACTTAAATCAATCCACATTTTGACTTGTCAGTCTATTTCAGACAGAATTAAATTCTTGAACAGTTTTGTTATCATATAGGAATGTCACTGACTTATTTTTGCTATGATGACCAATATTGGAAAGAACAGGGTGGTAATTTAAGCTCTTAAGCTCTGTGAAATATAACTAGCATTAGCTATGTTGGCTGTAAAATAACAAAGGATTTAGTCTGAGTTCCAGGAATGAAGGGCACATATGAGTCTTTACCGGAATCTTTTCTTTTTCTAACACGGATTTTCCAGACCTTCTCCATCTCGGAAATGAGTGGCAAGAGTGATAAAATGGTCTGGTGTCCTGTGATTAGAAATAGGAAGGTGTTGGTTAGGTTTAACCTGGAGATATAGATCTTTTTTTTTAAGTTGGCACATAAGTAGGATGGTTACCATTTGGCCTGTTGATGTTTTAGAACTCTTGAGTTAATTATGTTCCTTAGCGCATACATGTTCTTTTAAGACGTTCAATTCACTGTATAGTGGTTTTGGTCATCTGGACCAGTGCATCACCATTGAGCATTCACCATTCTGTGTCCCATTCAACCCATCAGTGGAATTAATGAAAGGGACCATAATCTCTGACTCAGGGAAGCCAAATGGACTGTGATTTGTCTTAATTAAACCTATTTTAAGCCTAACTAATTTGTCTTAATAGGACGTATGCTATTGCTGAGTTGAAAGCTCCCCTAAAATAACTTTTGTCTGCATTGAGCTTACCAGCATCAACAGCAGCAAAAAGTCCCTATACTAACTGGGGAGGAAATTATTTCTCCTTCCCATAACCGGCCATGTCAGAAAGTAATGCCATTTGAAGATAGCATTAGGTGTTAGGAGAGCCAATCTGGTGTAGTGGTTAAGGCTCCAGGCTAGAAACCGGGAGACTGTGAGTTCTAGTCCCACCTTGCGCACGAAGCCAGCTGGGTGCCCTTGGGCCAGTCATTTTCTCTTAGCCCTAGGAAGGAACCAATGGCAAACCACTTCCAAAATTTTGCCAAGAAAACTTTAGGGACATGTCCAGGCAATCACCAGGAATAAACACTGACTCAAAGGCACCCAAAAAAGTGTTAAAGATTTTGGTCTAGTGGTTAAGGCAATGGGCTAGAAACCAGGAGACTGAGAGTTCTAGTCCCACCTTAGGCATGAAAGCCAGCTGGGTGACCTTGGGCCTGTCACTCTCTCTCAGCCCAACTCACCTCACAGGGTTGTTGTTGTGGGGAAAATAGGAGGAGGAAGGAGTATTAGCTATGTTGGCCGCCTTGAGTTATTTATAAAAGTAATAAAGGCGAGATAGAAAATAAATAAATACATAAATACATAAATACATACATACATACATACATACATACATTTCAGAAGCAGGGAAGAATGACAGTAACTTTTCCATATCCAATCTGTGAAATATATTCCTGGTAATTTCCAAAATACTTTCCTATGTTTGCATTTTCTAAATGACAGTGAAACTAGAGGATTGTGATTGTTTAATTCAAGTTGAACTCTGCCTGATTCAAGGAACAAGGTTCCTGCCCCAACTGGCTTCAATAAGAATTGCACCAATGTCTCATTCGGTGGGATGGTAACAGCGTTCCGCGTGCGTCATGCCGGCCACATGACCGTGGAAGCGTCTTCGGACAACGCTGGCTCTTCGGCTAACAAACGGAGATGAGCACTGGCTCCTAGAGTCGGACACGACTGCACAAATGTGCGGGGGGAACCTTTACCTTTTACCTCATAGGAAGATAAGTTATAATAGAAGTAGCCCAATGTTTCAAACTATGACAGCTTCCATTTGTGCATTTGTTGATTTCTGGACATCCCCAACCTTCTTGGCCATTGCTGAGAATTCTGGGAATTGAATCCACGTACATAGATTCTAGCCCAAGAGAGTTGAGATTGTCTGGGAGAGATTCCCCAGGATTTCTAAGAGGAATATTTGAAGGCTCACCTGGAGAACCGAGGGATTAAATTTAGAAACCTGTGCACCTAAAAGCAGGTACTCTACCAGACCCTCACTCAGGTTGCTTTGGCATTTAGTTGTTAGCTGGGATCAAAATGAAGTTCACAACTTGCATTTCCTTAGACTACTACTTCTTTCCACTTTATTTCCTGTGCTGTAGCTAACTGATATTGTTGCTTTCTTCTAGAGAAGTTGAGATCATGACTTAAATATATAGAGCAAAAAAAGGGTGAGATAAAAGTCAAATCAAATCACCCAGTTTCCTCCTCCTTTTCTCCAAGTTAAAAGGATAAGCCCTTCCCATAAAAGCAAATGTGGGGTGGGGGGGTGGGAAATCTAGGTGTTAACCTTCTATTTGCTGTAAGCACCAACATACAAAATCTACCCGGTGTGAGCAACATTCTGGTTTCAAGCCATCTGTTTCCATGTCAAACTGTGGATCCCAATTTGGAAACCTAAGTTCTTGACCAGTTGCATAGACCACGCTTGCCTGTTACTCGGGGGAAGTCAGAAACATCTGTCATTACACTTGTCATGTTGCATGGCACAAAGGCACAGGGAAGTTGTCAACTTGTCCTGCTGTTTATTGTCAGAAAACCTCATAAACACTCTCTCTCCATAAATGGTATCAGCCCAATTAAAGAGCTCTCCACTCCCCCTGATATTTTGAGCCAGAAAATATTGATTTATCTACCTATGGACTGAGCATAGAAACATCTCTTAATGAGAAACCACGCTGACCCCCTGAACTTTGCTCTATAACCCTATAATATACTCTCTCAATTTTCTGTTAAGTGGTCAAGTGACTCATCAGCAGAGATGGAAGGACATGCTGATTCTTTAATGTTGACACTTGGATACTCAAAAGGAATCACAAATCTTCATTTTAATGGGAGGGGAATGGAGAGGTTGCTTTTATGCTAGTCGTTCAGCTTGTTTGACAAGACTTCTCTTAATAAGTGAGCCATTGTTGGGGTACACTGTCCATCAAATGCCATAACCATTTAAGCAGGAACACTGCTACACTAAACACAATCAAGATTGCCTTGTATAATATTTTATCTCGGTGACAAACTGCAAAGATTTAACAGGATTTGGCACATTCACCTTCTTTCTTTCTTTCTTTCTTTCTTTCTTTCTTTCTTTCTTTCTTTCTTTCTTTCTTTCTTTCTTTCTTTCTTTCTTTCTTTCTTTCTTTGGGAGCAGCGTAGTTGGAAAGTCCAAATCTCTGTGCAGATGAATCTGAAGCCGTGACCTTATTTGACTAAAAAGAAAGCTGGTGTAACTTGCCAATGCTTTCATCATTTTAAAATATTTCAATCGGAGCTTCTAGCTAGCTGCAATTACTTCCGCTTCAATTAATCCCATCTTGAGAAATTGATAAATATTAGGAGGCTGATAAAGGTGATTTGAAGAACATTTTATAATCCGGGTTGGGAAGTGTTGTGGAATAGGGCTGAACTGTTCCCAAGGATAACTACCCACCAGAGATTCAAAGCAAACAGCTTTTAATTTTCATGCTTTTTGGTTTTATTGTTGTAAATACAAACATTTGCAGGACTAATAAGAACTGCCTGGATCTGTTGAGTCAATTACACCACCGAGCATTTGGAACTGATATTTTGCACAGGTTTCCTTCAAACTGCATCATCCGTGTGCCTTACAGTTGACAAATTTAAATGGCATTGCTGCATTGCCATATGCTGTATCTCAGAGAGCTTTAAAGACCAAGCATAGGAGCTTTATTGAGTTCTAGATGTAGATTTCGAAGTGATCAGGCAAATATGTCAATCATTCCATGCAAGATTTAGCAAATTACCAAAAGCTTTAAATTATGAAAATGAGGGTGATGTTAAAATAGGTAGATGATGTAGAAGCATAAAGTAGATTGCTCAGGACATGATTATGTGATTGGTTATTCTTGATCCACCATAGGATAAGGTAAGGATCACACCAATCTATTGATCAAGTGATCCCAATATTACAGGTTGGAGTCAAGTCTGGTTCCTAGAAGTATATGTGTATTAACTGTTTATTTTCTGGAGTGCCAAATCACAACTAAGAAAGCTTGCTGTTGATTTTTTATGGTTACTTTGTTTTGTTTTTCTTCTGACCAGCATTGTATACAGATAGCTTAGCTTTTTTCTCAGTAGCCTAGATTCCATACTCTCAACTTCCAAGGTGACCCCAGGCAAAAGGAAATCCAAACTTCCCTTATCTAAATTAGCATTCTCTATACAGGCTAGGGCAAATCAAATATATAGGCCAACTATATAGATCAGTGTTTCTCAACCTTGGGAACTTTAAGATGTGTGGACTTCAACTCCCAGAATTCTCCAGCCAGCTATGTTGGCTAGAGAATTCTGGGAGTTGAAGTCCACACATCTTAAAGTTCCCGAAGTTGAGAAACACTGATATAGATGCTATTTCTTGGTCTGTTAGATTTATCCCCTCATTTTTCCTCTAGGACATAGCTTTCCAAACTGTGTGTCGCGACACTTTAGTGCAGAGCTTTCCAAACTGTGTGTGGTGACACAAAAGTGTGTCGCCACACACAGCGTGGTGTGTCGCCACACCACCCGGAAGTGGCGGCGCCCGCGTGCACGGCGGCGGCGGCAGTGGCGCGATATCAGTGTTTCCGCGTTTTAGCAGAGGCTGCCGCCGCCGCCATGAACGCATGTGCTGCCGCCACCCCGCACGGCCACCGTGCATGCGCGCGCTGCCGCACGCCCCCCCCGCGCCGCCGCCGTGCGCACGCCCCCCCCACGCCGCCGCTGGTGTGTCGCCAGCGGGTGTGTCGCCAGCTGGTGTGTCGCCAGCGGCGGCACTTTGGAAAGCCCTGCTTTAGTGTGTCGTGACAAAACCCGGAAGTGGTGATGGCGCGTTGTCCAATTTCAGGTATGTGCCGGCAGCGGCAGTGGCAACGGCAGCGGTGCACCATCAGCGCTTCCAGGTTTTAGCGGAAAACACGAGGCCACCGCCGCCGCTGCCGTGCACGCCACCGCTGCTGCACGCGCTGCCGCTGCCATCATTGGTGTGTCACCAACAGCAGAAGTTTGAAAAGCACTGCTCTAGTAGCTCAGGGCAGCATATGTGGCATTCTTTCAAACAAGCCAAATCACAAAGCTGGAAAAAGCACAGTCTGATTTACATCTCATTTATATGAGAAGTAATTCAGCAATGTAAAAAAAAAGATTTAAAAGTATAGGGCATGATGGACAGAATTAGAAAAAATAGATGTTCTGTTTGGGATAAAGTAACATTCCTCTGTCAATTTCCCTTCCCAAAGTAACAAATACATTGCTACCCAGCCTGCTTTGTTTAACTTCCAGTGGCTTACTGAAATCTGGGCAAAGCACGCCCAATCCCAATTTGGGGGCTCATTCAGACATTTAAATACTTTACTTGATTTCCCTACCCAGTGGTCTGGTTCACACACTATGCTAAACCATAGATTGGCTTGCTTTATTCAGGCTGGGCAGTCAACTCAGCCATTGTAAATCATGGTTTGAGTTGTGCAGGCAACCTTGGTGTATTGAATCAACTAGGGTCAAGTAAACCATGGCTTAGCATGATGTCTAAATGTAGTCTTTGTCTGACAACTAAGTCCCAGGGAAACATGCAGCGCAATGGAGAGAAGAATGAATTGGTATTACCCTTAAGTGTTAGAAATACCTGTGCTAGTTGCATCAGGAATATCAGACTTAACTGCATGAAAATATGATCCTGCAACTAGGAAACCAGCACAACAAAGAGGAACTGGTTCTCATTTGTAATAAACAAGGGTCTTGCATGAAAGGAGTTTTTTTTTCCATTGGGGTTTTCAAATATTCAAGAGCCCTTTCTTGTTCTCCACGAGAAATGGTACAGTGGGCTCCAATAGTTCATTTCAGTTGAAGCTGCTGACTGGTCCTGAATGGATGAACTGAGGTGAAAAGTGTCATGCTTGCACTATTGCAGAGATGATAGATAGATGATAGATGGATGGATGGATGGATGGATGGATGGATGGATGGATGGATACAGTAGATAGATTCAACATGTGTAAATATGCATTCTTGAGCCAGTCATTAAATATTAAATTATCTCAGGTATGAACTGATACAACTAGGATCTGGCTGCAGAAGTGCTAATTGTCCAACCAGCTCCATTCTCTGCTCCCTTTCACTCCTTTTGAGCTTGCTTAACAGTTTTTCCTGCAGATTTTCCATCTCTGCAGCAAAACCCTGAGAATGAAATCTTTGTTTCCATGCCTTTCATATGAAGCAGACTTATACCAAGTCAGACCCCTGATTCATCAAGGTCATTATTGCTACCACCAAAAAGCAGAAGCCCTCCAGGGTTTCAGACAGGCTGGGAAAGATGCCAGGAGATTGTACAACAACACAAGCTTGACTGTTGAACTTCAACCCTTCTCCTGAAGATGCAGTAGGACTCCAGTCCTCGTGGTTCTACATGAAAAGGCAGTTTCTAAAGCTGGTTTATGCTACGTCAGACCACTGGCTCATGAAGATCAGGGGGCATAACCAATTTTGGCTGAGGACCATAATTGGCTTCTGAGTAATGTATTCAGATCTTGCTAGAGTAAACAGGACAAGGATAAAAACTAAGCTTGATTTAACTAAATGGGAATTGAATTTAAATTAATTTCATTTGCTATAATATGATTACTTCCCATCTGTTTAATAATTTCACCTCTTGGCCACATTAAAAATGACAATTCTGAGGCTAATTTTGGAAATGCTGTAGATGATGTAGGAATTCTGGGATGGTAGTACCAGAACTCCACGCAGCTTCTTATTAGTATGTAGCAGAGTAGAAGCATTCCCATAAACTTGCACAAGACTTAATCAGTTCAAAACACAAAATAAACACACTTCACACGTTAATGTAAAGTTACATAAAAAAGAGTTTACAATTTTATTGTAACTCACAGTTCCTTAGTAGAAACAGTCCATGCATGCGAGCAATTGGTTCTGATGTGAACCACATGCTTCTAATGTTGCCCACCTGGATGGAAGTATGAGCAATGCGGCAGCAGCCATAGCTGCCACATCCTCCTTGGTAGGAGATTCAAGCAGAAAGAGAAAGAGAAGGGAACAGGAAACAGGAAACCAGGATTCAGCCCCTCCCACACAAAGCAAGTAAGATTAGGTTACAGCAGAGGCTGCCTCCTCCTTCAAGCCTGTGTGAGACGTGCTTGGTTGAAACCCGATCTCTAACATTGGCTTCTGAGTAATGTATTCAGATCTTGCTAGAGTAAACAGAACGATGATAAAAACTAAGCTTGATTTAACTAAATGGGAATTTAATTTAAATTAGCTTCGTTTGCTATATGATTACTTCCCATCTGTTTAATAATTTCACCTCTTGGCCACATTAAAAATGACAATTCTGAGGCTAACTTTGGAAATGCTGTAGATGACACCCCTTCAACTGACTAGAAGCAGTTTCAGAAAAGAATTACTTTTTAGTCCTACCTCAAAAGCTGTGTGTAAAGCAGTGTTTTTTCAAACCTTGCACCTTTAAGATGTGTGGACTTCAACCCCCAGAATTCCCCAGCCAGCAAGCCAGACTAGGGGTTAATACTGACAGCACCAAATAGCTTTCCCAACCCTAGTTGGAGACTGAGACAGATAATATGCTCCTCTACTGAATTGTACGTTTCCCCCACCACTTTCCACCCAATCTAACTTTCCTCTCTTCTCCCAAAGCAAACCCTTCCTACATCCAAGTACAGTATATCCCCCACCCCCAATGTTTATGTAAAGTAGTTGATTGGTTCATATGAATCTCTTGGACATCGAGATGATGAATGAGTTCCATCATGTGGCTTTCCAGTGGACCAGCTGATAAACTGCTTGAATCCCCCCTCGCACATTTTTTTTTTGGGGGGGGTCTTCAACTTCTTGCTTGTAGGTTTGAGAAACATTGGATGGGTTCATACCAAGTATTGAATTGGATCAGTTGAAGAAGCATTAGTTGTATTTGTGCAATTTGTGAAGCTTGTTTTAGGCTGCTCTTCTCTTCCTCCTCCATCCAGCAAACCTCAGTATCAACATTACCACAAAATATTCCTTAACATTGCAGAATCTAAAAAGTTCAATTTTACCTTCCTTAAAGTTATTACATTGATAGGATAAAACTGGAAGGACACCAAAGACTAAGCGTCCCAGGAAGGTTTGATTTAAGCTTAGGTTTTTGATGTCCTTTTGGTTGTACCCTATGAAAAATAACTTCCTAAATGTAAGAGTAATTCAAAAGTGGAATTGATTACTCAGAAAGGTGAAAGATCTCATTTACTGGTTACATTCAAGGACAGGCTGGTCACTAAGCTATAAGGGACGCTTGGCTTTGGAACCTTGAAGTGAACAGGGGATTGGACTCAGTGCATTTATTTATTTAATTTTTTCCCACCTTTATTATTTTTATAAATAACTCAAGGCGGTGAACATGCCTATTACTCCTTCCTCCTCCTATTTTCCCCACAACAACAACCCTGTGAGGTGAGTTGGGCTGAGAGAGAGTGACTGGCCCAAGGTCACCCAGCCTGCTTTCATGCCTAAGGCGGAACTAGAACTCTCAGTCTCCTGGTTTCTAGCCCATTGCCTTAACCACCAGACCAAACTGGCATTAAATGGTGTGTGTGTGTGTGTGTGTACATACATACATACATACATACATACATACATACAGTACACACATACATACATACACACATACACAGACAGAAGTAAAAGGTAAACATAAAAATAGATAAAGAAAAGTTATTTAAAGAAAAGTTGAGAAAAAGGAAAAAGAAAAAGTGCAAAGAACAATATAGATAGAAAAAGAAAAAAATAATTAAAGAAGTGACTTCTGAGCTTCTTTACAGCAGTTACAAACTTATTATCCCTCCTGCCTCTTTAAGATTACATTACATAGGTGCCTTCTATCCCATATCCAACCCTTTTTAATCAGCAAATTCAGAAATCACCATTTCATTTTTTCAGGTTCCAGCAAAATGTCCATAAAAGGTTTCCAGTCTTTTATAAAACTGCTTATTATTTTATCCCTGATCAAACAGGTCATTTTTGCCATTTCTGCGAATTCTGCCATCTTCACAATCCAACCCTCCATTGTGGGTATTTCAATATTTCTCCATCGTTGTGGACATTAAATGGTCACTTTCAACTTATGATTCTAAGAATCTACTTAGAATACTAAGAATTCTAGTCAATACAGTAGCATTAAACAAAAGAGTAACTAATTGTAATTTGCTTACCCTGCATTAGGAGTGTATGGATCTATATAAAAAAAGATAAAGACACTTTTGAGTAGAGCTTGACTCCCGGTGATAGCATCCATGTAGTTTTCTTGGCAATAAACCTCTTTTTCATTTTTGCATTAATACAGCAGTATTTTTTTTTATCTAGTACTGCATTTTATTTTATTTTACTTTATTATATTTTTCCAAAACAAAGCTTGCTGTAGGTTTGAGACCCCTGCAATACGAACACTAAGATTAAAGCTGACCCAAGGTTCACAAGATGGCAGTTTAGGATTCACCAGCTATTCTCCAGTACTATTACACATTGTTAGGAACTTTTCCAGCTTCGGTATAATTTACTGAGAGGTCCAAAAGCCCAGAGGGAACTCAGCTATTCTCACATCAGTCTGGGGGAAGCTTTGCAAAGTTAGTTCATCTCTATTTGTCTGAGTGAAGGAGCTATTACAGATTTAACACTTGGACTGGGGCTTTCATATTATATTTTTCAACGGAGACAGGTTGAGAAATTGACTGATGACAATGTATGAATACTACCTATGAAACATAGGATTCTCACTCAGTTTAGATGAATCAGTTAGTAGAAATTTCTACAGCTACAGCTAAAAGTTTGATTTCAATACCTTCTCAAAATCTGATTTTTAAGGAAGTGCCATAATTTGCATAATTCCAAATACAATGCAAGAGCCACTTTGGTGTAGCGGTTAAGCCATTAGGCTAGAAACCAGGAAACCGTGAATTCTAGTTCCGCCTTAGGCATGAAGCCAGCTGGGTGACCTTAGGCCAGTCCCTCTCTCTCTCAGCCCTAGGAAGGAGGCGATGGCAAACCACTTCTAAAATCTTTCCAGGAAAACTGCAGGGACTCGTCCAGACAGTCACCAGGAGTCACACTGACTGGAAGGCACCAAATAACAATGACAACAATTCAGTTGCATTTGGCAGTTCCAGACATCTTGACTTTCTCTCATGGTTGAGTGAAACCATTATTTATGCTGTGAGTAAATCCTGTAACACTTTTTGGTCAAGGATATTTATTTATTTATTTTTATTTGTTGAATTTCTATAACCGCCCATCTCCCTCTCAAGGAGGGACTCTGGGCGGTTCACAACAATATATATTCTTAAGAATCTTAAATATCTGAAATACTGCCAAGATGTATGTGATAACTTTTTATCTCTTCACCTTCATTCTGTTCTAATGGTAATTATGCTGAAGCCAAATATTTATTTCAATGTTGTGTTAAAAAGTAAAAGTATCACCTAATGAAACAGTGATTGCTTTTTCAGTTTTTCCCCCTACGATATATGAACCCCCTTATTTATTTCCTTGTGTGCTTCTTTGAGCTTCCTTTGTCCATCTTCTTTTAAAGTCAACTAGTTTAAAGAGTTGGTTTTTCATCATACAGATGCTGGAGGCTAATCTGGAGACAACATCCATGTTGAGGAAGAAATATTCTAAGCAAGAAAGAATGTTTTGTGACTATTAGCCAGAAAATAAATTTAGCTGAAAGGTGGGTTTCTGCGAGGAGTTAGACTTGTGAAAGCACAACAAAGTATTGGGTTTATGCACATCTATCCATGCATTTAGACAGCTAAATTCACAAGTAGGATTCTCCCCACATTAAGATCTGCAAATATGATTTTCTTGATCAGGAAACATGGATATACTGGAAATGTAGGGATGTTTGAGGAATTTAATTTGTGCCTCCAGACAAATACATGCATTGAAATTCACCTGTGTGTTCAAATTCAGCTCCCACATATGTTCACGTTGTTGCCAAGAAAATGACACAAACTGAGTTCAATGCAAGAGAGTTTTAGCTTCCCTTATTTTGAATAAGAAACCTTTCCTTCCTTAAATACCTTTTTCAAAGGCAGAACTGATTCAGAATTACGTACCAGACTACATATTTCAATGAGAACGTTCATGAAGATGTTGATTTGAAAAATATGGAGGTTAATGTTGAAACAGGATACAAAAGATATCTGAATGTGCAGAAGTGATTTGGACCAGAAACAGATTTAAAGTATCATAAATCAGACCTGCAAATGAATGAATATTGAAAAGTTCCTCTACTCGGAAAAGGCAGGACTACACACTAGTAACTTTTAACCAATCATGATATTTTGGAACTCTTTGTGTCACCAAAAATAACATTTTTTGCTAGATGGGTTCATGCATCTCTCTATCAAACAAACACGAGTACATTTTAGCTTTTAATTGGAAAGTCCTCTTCTTGAACTTTAAAGGGTTAAAAATAGCCTTACTTGGAGAACAATTTATCCTGGTGCTAAATGCACTGACAAATAACCATTATTCTTTCCAAGTGCACAGATAATCGGGACAGCTTAAACATTTTCGCTGGTATAAGTGAAACCATTAATCTCTTGGATTTCACGATAAGTGGTGACTGCGAAATAATGACTGTGTCAATGCAAGCAAAGAAAAAATGTTAACAATTAAAACAAGTTAGCCATTATCTTTCTGAGTCCCGAATCGCTTTCACATTTCATTAGCAATATTGTAAGTGATATGTACCTTATTAAATAGCTCTTATTATCCAAGAAACCTAATTAGTCAAAAATCTTCCACTCACCAGTTCTAATTTTACGAAGGCTTTAAAATACCCAGGCCTGGGGTAATGTTAGATGATGTGTGATGCTGAATGGAGAAAGGATCCCCAAACCCAATGGAGCAAACAGTGAAGTCAACTGGGTTTCACAAACACACACAAACACACACACAGAAAATCATATTCATGTTGGTCCAGGGGAAAAACAAATGCAAAACAAAATTCTCTGCAATAGAGACAAATGATCTTTCTGTTTTCAGAGGTGGACAGGGGGAAGCAACCATCTGCTTTGTCCCTGAATGCTAGGTATGACTTGACACCAATGTCCCATAATAGTAACCGCACCTTTAGCCTCCCAATGTCCTTTCTTGGAATGGCAGACTCTTCCTCTTGTTTGAGGAAGAGTTCTGGAGAACCGGAAACTTTGAACACACTGTTGCAACATTTGGTTGGTCCCAAGAGAAGTGTTGCACAGCTATGCACACATCAGGTCACTCTTTTCACCCATTCATGCAACAGAAATGGATGATCAGGAACAAGGTGGATGGACTCAGCGACAATGGTAATGAGTCCACCATTGAGATACCTGAAGGGCCAGGCTGGGGACAAATCATCCTGGCGAAGATCTATCTATATATTTGATTGACTGACTAGATGGCACATAATCAATATATATATATACATATGCACATGCATCATTCTGTCATGATTTGGCACAAAATTAGTACACATGATATTTTACAGAATACAAGAGGACAGATTCTTGCCTTGAAGTGCTTAAGATCTAAAGTAGACAAGGGGAATGCAAGAGTGTAAAGAGAGGTCTGTGGAAATGAGGAAAAACATGGCAGAAGTCCCAGTTATTTGTGGGACTTCTTTTTTCCAATTATTTCTAGCTATCCCATGAGTTCTGATAAGATGGGCATGCTGTGAATCCCTTAAATTCTTTTGGTGGCACCTAGGAAGCATGCCTTCTCTATCAATTCACAGCAGACTTCCCAAGAGGAGAAATTGTGCAATCATTTCAGTTCAGCCTACAAAGAACAGTTACAGTTTTTTTAGAACCAGATAGTTAGTCCCTTTCACATTTCAATGATGCGTAACAACATAGAAATAAAAAACGATATGTGCAGATTGCTAAACATAAAGAAAAAAGCAGTCCTATGTTCCTTCAACTTGCTCCTTCAAGACCCAGTTTGGTGTAATGGTTAAGGCATCAGGCTAGAAACCAGGAGACTGTGAGTTCTAGTCCTGCCTTAAGCATGAAGCCAGCTGGGTGACCCTGGGCTGGTCATGCTCTCTCAGCCCTAGGAAGGAGGCAATGGCAAACCACTTCTGAAAAACCTTGCTAAGAAAACTGCAGGGACTTCTCCAGGCAGTTGCCAGGAGTCAACTGCCTGACTCGAAGGCACCACCCATTTACTCTTAAGAGATTTATTTATTTATTTATTTATTTATTTATTTATTTATCTTATTTATACCCCGCCTATCCCCTCCCTAAATGGAGGGCTCTAGGCGGCTTACAATCAGTACATATATATTTCAATTATACATCATCTTATAGTACCCGCGCAATTAGGGAGGGGGGTGAGGGAACCGGCTCTTCAATCGCAGGTCGGACTACATGTCCCAGGAACCTTTGCTTCCGAGCCGGCTGCTGACGTCCAGGAAGTTGATGTTTTTTTTTTTTTTTTTTTTTTTCGGGATCCGTCGTCCTCTGCCGTCCTCCATCGCATCCACGGGAACCAGCTTTTCTTCTCGGTTCGAGGGCGACCCTCCGAAAAGGACGCCAGCAAATTGGCCCACGTGAGTGGTCCCCATTCATCTACTTGCTAGGCTTTCGATCAGCTGGGTGGGCTGGAGCTGGGGCTAGTGACGGGCGCTCACCCCGCCACGCGGATTCGAACTGCCGACGTTATGGTCGGCAGACTACCGGCTCAGCGGTTTAACCCGCTGAGCCACCGCGCCCCACAGATGGCGCGGAGATGCTTCAACATTCATCCTTGAGCCTTCCCATTATGGGAGTTTATAATGAGCTGGGCATCAGAGATACCGCCCTACCTAGAAACATCTATACCAGTGATATGGGTGTCAGATAAGGTGTTTTCCAATATTACCAGTCTCAAACCACTGGAAAAAGAGGCAGAAAGCACAGGAATTCTATGGCAGTAACTTCAACTAGTAACAGCAATCTGCCACTGGAGCAACCATGGTGCCTTCCTTTCTCATTCTTCAGGAGTCTCAGGAATTTTATATTGCTGTAATCAAAACAATGATAAGTTGCTTTCAAAACTCCACCATTTGGAGGACTGTAAATAGAAGATAGACTCAGCTTTCAAATAGAAAGTTATAGGCTGGGTTCACAAGACATGCTAAAACCAAATCTTGGATAAGAAAACTAGTTACTGCTCTGTGACTCTACACTGCATGGCAACACAAAGGCTGTGTTCCCACAACAAAGCAGTGGAAACTCAGCCATTAAGTAGGTGGGAAAACACTCTTCCCAGGACTTTAGGAATCTACCACCAAAAAAGTAGAAGGGAGAAAGAAATAAGGATGATAATGCCATTTGCAAGGAAGAAAAAGTATTTTTAAAAAAAGTAATTCTATGCTTGTAGATATTTCATTCTTTGGCTTTTAAATGTATTGAATCATGCATTGTTCCGTGATCTTCTTTATATTTTATTAATTGTTTCAATGGTTATTTAAGATTTATTTTTAATTGTTTGTTTTATTGTACATCACCCTGAGTCACAATAGTGACATGGGGGGGGGGGGCTATATAAATTTGATAAATAAATAAAATTACCACTGGAATGACAATGACAATGGAGATATTATATATATATATATATATATTAGAGACCAAATTGCCAATATCCGCTGGATAATGGAGAAAGCCAGGGAGTTTCAGAAAAACATCTATTTCTGTTTTATTGACTATTCTAAAGCCTTTGACTGTGTGGATCATAACAAATTGTGGCAAGTTCTTGGTGGTATGGGGATACCAAGTAATCTTGTCTGCCTCCTGAGGAATCTGTATAACGACCAAGTAGCAACGGTAAGAACAGAGCACGGAACAACGGACTGGTTTAAGATTGGGAAAGGAGTATGGCAGGGTTGTATACTCTCACCCTACCTATTCAACCTGTACGCAGAACACATCATGCGACGTTCTGGGCTTGAGGAATCCAAGGCTGGAGTTAAAATCGCTGGAAGAAACATTAACAATCTCAGATATGCAGATGATACCACTTTGATGGCTGAAAGCGAGGAGCTGAGCAGCCTTATGATGAAGGTGAAAGAAGAAAGTGCAAAAGCTGGGTTGCAGTTAAACCTCAAAAAAACCAAGATTATGGCAACCAGTTTGATTGATAACTGGCAAATAGATGGAGAAAAAGTGGAGGCAGTGACAGACTTTGTATTTCTAGGCGCAAAGATTACTGCAGACACTGACTGCAGCCAGGAAATCAGAAGACGTCTACTTCTTGGGAGGAGAGCAATGGCAAATCTTGATAAAATAGTTAAGAGCAGAGACATCACACTGACAACAAAGGTCCACATAGTTAAAGCAATGGTATTCCCTGTAGTAACCTATGGCTGTGAGAGCTGGACCATAAGGAAGGCTGAGCGAAGGAAGATAGATGCTTTTGAACATTGTTGGAGGAAAATTTTGAGAGTGCCTTGGACTGCAAGAAGATCAAACCAGTCCATCCTCCAGGAAATAAAGCCAGACTGCTCACTTGAGGGAATGATATTAAAGGCAAAACTGCAGTACTTTGGCCACATCATGAGAAGACAGGACATCCTGGAGAAGAAGCTGATGCTAGGGAAAGTGGAAGGCAAAAGGAAGAGGGGCCGACCAAGGGCAAGATGGATGGATGATATTCTGGAAGTGACGAACTAAACTGTGGGGAAGCTGGGGATGGTGACGGCCGACAGGAAGCTCTGGCGTGGGCTGGTCCATGAAGTCACGAAGAGTCAGAAGCGACTGAACGAATAAACAACAAATATATATATATATATATATATATATATATATATATATATATATATATATATCTTGTCTCGTTCATGTACAAACATGATAAGATACTTTTTTGTACATGGACAAGACAAGACAGATTCCAGACAGACAGGCAGGTACTGGCCAATCAACCAGACACTGTGGTAGTAGACAAGGACCAGAGGACGGCAGTGGTGATAGATGTAGTGGTGCCAAGTGACAGCAACATCAGGAAGAAGGAGTATGAGAAGCTGGAGAAGTATCAGCACCTGAAGGAGGAACTAGGGAGGATGTGGAAAGGGAAGGCCAAAGTGGTCCCAGTGGTGGTAGGAGCACTTGGGGCTGTGACCCCTAAGCTGGGAGAGGGGCTCCAACAGATCCCAGGAGCAACATCAGAGCTCTCTGTCCAGAAGAGTGCAATGCTAGGAACAGCTAAGATACTGCACAGAACCCTCAAACTCCCAGGCCTCTGGTGGAGGACCTGAGGTTGAGGAAGACACATACCACCCATAGGGGTGAGAAGGGAATATATATATATATATATATATATATATATATATATATATCAGCGCGGAGGCATAACGGTTAAGACTACTGACTGACAAACGAAAGGACGGCAGGTCAGCAGTTCGAGATCCAGAAGCACCACGTAACGGGTGAGCTCCTGTTCTTGCCCAGCTCCTGCCAACCTAGCAGTTTGAAATCATGTAAAAATGCAAGTAGATAAATAGGTACCACTCCAGTGGGAAGGTAACAGCGTTCCGTGTGCCTTGGCGTTTAGTCATGCTGGCCACATGACCATGGAAGCATCTATGGACAACGCTGGCTCCCTTGGCCGAGAATCGGAGATGAGCGCTGCCCCCTAGAGCTGGATACGACTGTATTATTTTTATAAATAACCCAAGGTGGGGAACATACCTAAATACTCATTCCTCCTCCTATTTTACCCACAACAACAACCCTGTGAGGTGAGTTGGGCTGAGAGAGAGTGACTGGCCCAAAGTCACCCAGCTGGCTTTCATGCCTAAGGCGGGACTATTATTTCATTGCTAAGTGTTTTTTCCTGCAAATGGCATTGACTTTATTATTGTAAATCTGTCAGATTAAAACAATTATAATAAAGAAAGCACTGTCTGCCTCAGCAAGGTGACAAGAGTGAATAGGGTCCATCTCTGTCTACTGTTCTTAAATGGAAAAGTTGGTTCAAAACAATGTATATTGAAGAAAAATCGCATTCAAAGCCAACATCCATTGGACAAAGTTCCATGAAACACATATGCATATACCCAGTCAAGCTATTTGTGTTTAAATGAGGCTTATTTATTTTATTTACTTATTGTGCTATTTATACCCTGCCTATCCCCTCCCTAACGGAGGACTCTAGGCGGCTTACATACATATACATATACATTTTTACCATTATACAATGTCACCAACTATACAGTGTAATTAACCCGCGCACCAGGAGAGGGGGTAAGGGAACTGGCTCTTCTAAGGCTCTGGACTACAATTCCCAGGATGCCTTGAGCCGGCTGCTGACGTCCTGTTGATGTCACTTCCGGGTCTGTCCTCACCGTCGCCATTCAATCTTTCCTCCAATCTTTCCTCCGGTGGAACCGGCTCCCGACAGGACGCCAGCAAATTCTCCCACTTAAGGTGGTACCCATTTATCTACTTGCTAAGCTTTCGAACTGTTGGGTTGACAGGAGCTGGGACAAGCAACGAGAGCTCACCTCGAAGCGCGGGGTTCGAACTGCCGACCTTCTGATCAGCAGTCTACAGCTCAGCAGTTTAACCTGCTGCGCCACCGCGTCCCCTATACTAGGGAAAATTTCATAAATCTCACAGAACAACAACAAAAATACACTAGAGGAGGTTGTGGAGAAAAAGTTACATAAGTTGTTCCCAAATCAAAATGAAACTTTGGCGATTGAACATTTATGTTCAGAATCCCAATTGTAAGAGTCATACTTCTCTCTCTCTTTCTTAAAAAAATGTGGAAAGAATACATTTAAATACTACAAGGGACCGGATTTCTACTGGTCAGCACATCCATAATAGTGCTTACACTGGTAGGTTATGTCATGCAGAAGGTAATAGGCTTCTTCTGCTAGACAATCATCAAGAGATAAGGGACAATCCCCATATAGAGCTGAAGTATCTGTAGAACTGCCTCCTTCAGCCAGTATCAACCCATTGGATATAAACGACTACAAAAAAATTATTCGTAGTCCACCAGTACCAGGAGATCACAAGGGAGAAGATGATTCTCCATTAGAGCTGGTTTGGTGTAGTGGTAAAGATGCTGGATTAGAAGCCAGGAAACAGTTCTAGTCCTCCCTTAGGCATGAAAGCTGGCTGGGTGACTTTGGGACAGTCCCTCTCTTTCAGATCAATCCACTTTTCTTGCTGTGGGGAAAATGGGAGCCGGGAGCATAATGTACGTCCCCTTGAGTTGCACAAAATAAAGGCTGGATATAAATCTAATAATAAAATGAATTATGGCCTCCTTGTGATGGAACAGTTTACCACCAGAGATTAGATTCTCCCTGAAGCTGTTGTCCTTTCGAAACCAAGTGAAAATAGACCTCTTCTGGAGGGCTTTTTTTTAATTAGCTCAGATAGCACTGGAGAATTATGCGCTCTGGCTTTAGGATAATTTAATATTGTTATTATTAAACAATATTAATAACATTGTATTATGTTGCTATTGTATTATGGTTTTGTATTCCTGTTGTTATTGCATTATGGTGTGTGGCTTTTTGTGGTGAACTGCAGAGAGTTGCATGATTGTGGTGGCTCAAAAATCTAATAAATAAAGACTGGAAAGAATTATGAGGTAGAAGTGGAGAAGGGATAGAGATGCTATTTTAAATATATTTTGTCATTAAATAGGATTACATCCAGGTCTTCACTATATAAATGTGATTCTTCAATCTCTATCCATGTTTTAAAAATGTATCTTTCAATATAACAGAGACAGTCTATTTTAGTTGGAGAGCTAAAGGTATAACTTCATATTAGGAAATCCTCATCCCCCTTCTGAAGTTTAAAAAATATAATAGGTGTCTATTTATACCTGGCCTTTTCTTTCTGAATACAATTTTTGTAAATAATTTTTGCCATGAAGTTAAGATTTCCTTAACTAGGCAATGTCTGAAAAAGATATAGTAGTTTAGGGAATTCAATCAATTTTCAATATGCAATTTTCCCCAAGATAAGTAAGTTTAATGGGGGCTATGTTGAAAATTGACCTTTCATTTTATGTATTAACAATTTATAATTTAGTGTACTCAATTAGAAATATTTGGGGGAATGAAAAATTTCAAGATATTGTATGTATTTGTGGGAAATCTTAAAATAATATTTATCCCTTAATTTGTTATGTAATTTCAGATTGGCGCTTATAAACACAGCTTCATATAAATATGTACTGAGAAGCTAGATGACAATGGTTATTTGGAGCTACAACTATCATGTTTGGAATGAAGACATGAGGGCAAGTGGAAGGAGTATTCGAAAGAGCTGAGAACTAGCGTGCATTTCCTGAAAAATGCAATGAACATAATTCAAGAATAAAAGTATATTGGGTCAGTTGTACACACCTGAAGAATGCATAGCTTCTCACACTTCCCAAATCTGAAAAACACTAAAGGGAGTTCTCTCTTGATGTCCTTCTTTGAACGGAACAGAAGTGTGGAAAGCCAACAAGGTTATCAGCTAGAAAAAAATGTGCCTTCAAGTCAGTTATGACCCCTGTGACTGCCTGGACAAGTCCCTGCAGTTTTCTAGGCAACATTTTTGGAAGTGCTTTGAACTTGCCTTCTTCTTCCTAGGGCTGGGAGGGAGGAACTGGCCCAAGGTCACCCAGCTGGTTTCGTGCCTAAGGCGGGACTAGAACTCACAGTCTCCTGGTTTCTAGACTGATGCCTTAACCACTACACCAAACTGGTTTTGTTATCAGCCAGAGGATTGCAAAACTTTATCAAAGTGAAACATTTCAAACTTCTCAATTTTAAGCTCAAAACAGTTGGTTTGACTTGAAATGGATTGTTTCAATTTTGCTAGAAGTATTCCAGTCCTATTTTAACTATTCTGGAAGTATCCCAAGCTTGAAACAGCTCCAGTTTCTGTGCAAAACAGTACTGAAGTGGCCAGAAGTTTACAGTGATGTCAGAACAGCTGTTTGAAATGTTTTACATTCCTGTGCTGCAAATATCTGACAAAAGACTGTACAATGAAAAGCATCTTCCCATCATCAATCACTATGTTCTCCAGCACTCTCTTTTTTTAAAAGAAAAAGTAAATTTTGCATGCAAATTTTATTTAGCAAATGGAATGATAACTGGGAGGGGGAAAAAAGCAGAATAGTTTATCTGCCCAGCAGCAATTTTATTATTGCTGAATATAATATTGGGCAAGTCTGATTGTGTCAGGTCCCTTCTTTCAGCTCCATAGCTTCAAGTGTACTTGCTCAGACATTTTCTGATACTGTTCCTCCCTTTCTTCTCCAAATCCCTATGAAAGAATTATTCCTCTTACCAGCAAACTGTCCAAGAAATTGTCTAGACACCCAGCCATCTCAACTGCGAAATCACTTGTAGAAGATGACTTTAACATCCATAATATGTGGAAACAGTACTGGCTAGAAAATTGCCCTCCACAATGTAGAAATTTACCCTGCATCTTAGAGAAACCATCTGGATTTGAACAGCCCCGTGCGATATGGACATCATTGAACAGAATCCACACGGGCCATGGTAGATGCACAGATGCCCTTTATAAGTGGGGCAAAATAACATCACCGATTTGTGACTGTGAAAAACAAACTATCCAACATATAGTGACAGAGTGCCAAAACAGAGTCTATAATGGAGATTTCGCTGATTTCCTGACTGTGACAAATGAAGCAAAAAAATTTATTTGTAAATTGGACATATGCCTATAATTTTATACTTTATACTTTATATCTTGTATTTAATCTTTCGTGTTTTTTACTCT
Source organism: Charina bottae (assembly GCA_023362775.1). Classification (NCBI taxonomy): domain Eukaryota; kingdom Metazoa; phylum Chordata; class Lepidosauria; order Squamata; family Charinaidae; genus Charina; species Charina bottae. The sequence continues at coordinate 5,515,328 of JALMGJ010000010.1, forward strand.
ATTGAATTGTGATATGAATATGCCATATGATAAATAAATAAATAAATAAATAAATAAATAAATAAATGTCCAAGAAAAAAAAACCTCCCAATTTCTTGGTCCTCAAGGAGACTGGAGAATTTGAGGTGAGGCCATTTTTTCAGTCTGCCCTATGTCAATGAACACTTTATTCAAAGCAAGGCACAAAACTCCAACCTCAATGGCAATAAGTTGCAAATGGTTCCTTGGCCATCCTTCTAAACCTCGCAAAAACTTTGCAAGAACAAAGGTCTCCAGCCTTTTTCTCCCTGAAGCTGAACCTTATTAAATTCAATTTACTCTGGCCTTTCCTAGCTGCTAGGGAAGAGTGATATGGAGGTTTCCTCTCCCCTATTTTTTAAACTTCAGGCTACTGAATGTTAACAGGGCATGGTAAAAAAAATAAATAAATAAAAAAGAGGGAACAGCTATCGCAAAAACAACACAACATGGACTATTGGAGATGCTCCAGGGAAGAAAATGTAAATATAGCTGCTTCTTGGATAAACTGATGTGTGCATTGCTTCAGGAAGGGTCAAATCAGCTAAAACTCAGAGCCCAGCTTTGCCAATGAGGGCTGGTTTTATCAGGGTCCTGCCTCTCGTTATTACTGTTGATACGACCGTCTTGTGACTAAGGCAAGAGAGGCCTGTCGTGTCCTATATATTTTGCTGGCCTCAGCCTGTGTCTGCAGGTGTTTCTCTGTAATGAATCTCCCTGGGGAAGCTTTGCCTTCACAGCCAAAGCCGGCTGAAGTGAAAGTGATTTGATTTGGATCCTATTACCAGCACTTTACCTCTTCTATTTCCGTGATAATAGCAGATTGGAGTCGATTATGGTACCGTGAGGGAAGTTAATGCATTGTCGAGAAACATTGGAAGAAGTGGTGGAGGAAAAAAAGGGGACGTAAATAAAACTTAGAAGTGGAAGGAAGACTGAGGAGGACGGTATTCCTTTTGTGCTTTGGCGTGTGTGGGTGTTTTTTTTCATTTTGTATTTTGTGGGTGTGTTTTGAATGACTTCCTTGCTTCTCCGTGCAGATTAGTAAATGCTCATCTTGAGTTAACCCGGTCTTTTTGGCTTCTCCTACTTTTTTTTCCCCCTCCACCTTTTAGAGCCTGTCAGAAAATTCATCAACCCAAACGGAGCAACTACAAGGAGTGAGTTGGCATTCGTTCTCTGGCTTTGTATCCCCATGAGCTGAAAAATTTGGCCTGTCTCATTAGACTTTGGAAAGTAAAATAAAAGTAAAATGCAAGCCATCGTGAAAACCTGATTTAGTTTGAGAGGGACTTTTGGCCACTTCACAAAAGTGAAGCAAATATCTGCTCCTTCAAAGTAACAAAACAACGTTTCTTAGTGTATTCAGTGTCAATTCACAAAGCTTTCTATTCTATGTGAGATAGCTTGGAATGGGGGAACACTGGCTGAGGAAAAACAGCCACATCAACCTAGAAGCAACTCACAGGACAGAAAAAGTTGGTTTACCTCTGGTTTTTCAAGGTAGTTGAAGGGAAAATGAGCTTAGCTCACCTATATATTGTTATATATATTTATAAATACAGTATATATATGTTATATATATTTGTTAAGATGAGGCAAAAGCTAATGCCTCTTTTGTCTAGGGGTAAATTCATATGAGCCACAGATTTTGAAAACACATCGCTTGACAGTAATGCATGATCCTGTGAAAAGTTATATAGGCAAGATTCAGAAGCCTCTTAAACTATTGTGAAACCTATGATTAGAACTGTAGCTGTTTTTTTCCCCTTGGTTCATGTTCAAAATACAGTATGACACCTAATTTAGATTGTATTGATCCCTGTGGAGGTGAGAACTACCATGAATATATTGACTGAAGTTGCCATCAATGAAATTTGAGGGAACGTTTGAGGATCTCAATAGTGGGACGTATTTAGATAAATTTCCATAGAAGCAAAACAAAACAAAATAAAAAGTCCAGATTTTCCTCAATTGGTTGTATATATTTCAGGGACTTTATTTGCATTTTGACGAAAGCAAGACTCACAATGTTTTATGCTCAGATGGAAAGATCAATTGGGATTTCAAGGAAAGACAAAGGGGCATTTTCAAAATGGCAGGTAGTTTTCACAGCTTTCATTACTTTCCATCTAAGAAAGGCAAAAGAAAATGGAAAAAGGACAAAAGGCATTTGGAAAGGACAAAAGGATTTAGACAAATTAGAGGGTAAATCAGTCTACCAGCAGCTCTGTGTCATGTCTGCAATGTTGATTATCCATATACAGAAACAGTTAATCTCTGAACACTGGAGGTACAATATTGAGGAAAGCCATTTATAAATTGTGTTGTGTGAATCAGCCTGTGATCTGCGTCACATGTCCAAGGGCTTAGATTTTACTTCATTCCATGGTTTTAAACATACCCAGATAAATATTTTGAGATAAGAACTGACTGTTTGGAAGTGTAAATCCAAGAGGAAAATTAAATTCTGATTTTTACAGTTGTCTGAACATTTCAATTGGAAGTTAAAAAGTGTCTACCAGAAACACAAGGGCAGGTAAGATCTATCCTGGGCATTCTTGACCCTGACATCAGTAAATCTGCTTCATTTTCTGTAGTATTTACTTTTCTTTATAGCACAAGAATGTTTGGCACTGTTTTGGGATCGGTTTGTGAATATTTCTTTTGAAAGGCCAGAAATACACATAGAGTTCCACTAAGTACATGTGGAACTTTGCTGGAATGAAGGTTCAGGTAAAATATCCTTTTGAAACATGAGCATCCATGGAGAAGGGGGAAGAGGGCAACTGATAAAATGTGCATTATGATATAAATAGAATTACTTGTACACTTGCATCAGGTATAGGAGCACAAGTATGTAAGGGTGGGATCTGCATGCATGCCATCATTTTGGCATCATTGTGGCTTGTTGTGGATGCTGCTGTCTTGGATCAAAACTATGGAGAAAAGCTACACACACAAACACCCCAACTTCAAAGCAGTAGCACAACATGGAAGCTGTGTTTCACCTTCAATAGTTTCTACAGAAGAACAATTGTTATAACATCCCCTTCTGTGTAGGAAATGTAGTAGAGCTTGTTAATAGCACAGGGGGTTGGCAGTGTTGGATTCTTAAAGGTTAGAATAAGAACTCCAAGCAGCAAACAATAATCTAGCAGAGTAAGAAACGTGTACCCAAGGAAGGCTTGCACTTAAAGCTTAATTGCGTTCAGAAATAAATCCAGTCTTCACACATTAGTTACATGAAGAAAGATAAAGATAGCTTACATTTATTCTGTAGATCTGGTTACAAGCAGATTCACAGTAGAAAAAGACTTAATCAGCTCCAGTGTGTGGAAGCGATATATTCGGATGAGACCCGCATTTTAGCGGCCCTCCTGCAAGCACGTGTGCTTTGGAAGAGAGCAAGATGGAGACTGACTCTGAGTCAGAAAAGGAGCAGGAAGCGGAAGTCAGGTGACTCAGACACGTCCCACAAACACAGTAGAGATACGTTTTACTAGAAAAGCCCCTTTATGCTTGTGAGACAATGCTGAGTTGATTCCTGAGATTCCCAACAGGCAGCACATAATAATGAAGTGAAAACAGATGAAATCCACAAGCTGGCTTTATTTCACAGCTGCCTCTTTAAGGACCAGTGTCAGGGTGCTATTAAAAACAGCAGCAACAACAACAACAGCAACAGGATGAGACAAACAGCCAGTCAACTCCTGAAGTTTCAAATACAAAAAGAACAACAATGACAATGAAAAGAACAGTCCAAAACTGCATAGATTGCAAAAGGGAGAGAGTGTGACAAAGGGAAAAGACAAATTAATGCAAGGTTTAACAAGGCAAAGACTTATTATTAGGGATACGTTTAACCAGCATCACCAAACAGTGAAGTCTTTGGAAGTCTTTGGTCAGGAGACCCCGGCTGAATAGCATCCTTCCTGTTGTGAGGTCCTTGGAAGGCGGAGTACGTGTGAGAGTTAATTCTCACAAAGTCATGAAAAACAATAGAATAACAAAACTAACCATTATAAACACAAAGGACAGGTGGAGCCCACTCAAGAGATTCAGTCAAGTGGTCTATCAGGGAAGGCAGGAAGAAAAGATAAATGCAACAGGATTTGAACATTGTTTGTCTATAGGCTTGGTCTCGAATCACAGCAGTTGTGGACATCCTTTGGTATGACTTCTAACTTTCTTCCATAAATAAAACTTATCTAAATTTCTGGATTTCTTGTGAGTTTAATCCTGCTCTTTGTGATTTGGTCCCTCCATCCTTCAGTCTTCAATTTCTCTGAGTAAGATTTGCAGCCAGGAGTCGTTTATAGGAATGGTGTCTAGTCTTCTGCTTAGCCAGTTGCTTGAAGGACAGTATATTTGGTTAAGACCCATGGTTTGCTGCTTCACATAGTGCTTGTACGGGGGGCGCGATGGCTCAGTGGTTAAGACACCAGGCTTGTCAATTGGAAGGTCGCAAGTTCGGAGGTTTGAGATCCAAGCGCCGCGTGACAGAGTGAGCTCCTGCAATCGCCCCAGCTCTTGCCAACCTAGCAATTCGAAAGCATGCAAATGCAAGTAGATAAATAGGTAACATTTTGGTGGGATGGTAACAGCGTTCCACGTGCGTCATGCTGGCCACATGACCGTGGAAATGTCTTCGGACAGCTCTGGCTCTTCGGCTAAGAAACGGAGATGAGCACCGGCCCCTAGAGTCAGACACGACTGTGTGGGGGAACCTTTACCTTTACCTTTTTACAGTGCTTGTACAAATGTCACCTTCTTCAAGGTGGGCTAGTCATACAATGTACGAATACAGACCGTGAAAGCGGGGCCTCGTGATCCTTCTTGATCTCTCCTGAAGCGGAGTATGCTGCTTCTGCTATGCAAAGTAAAACATGGAGGTTGAGTGCGTTGCCTCTGACACATGAAACAAAACACTGAGGTGGAGGTTTGCACACTGTTAAATTTCATGCTCACTTTTAGAGTGTGAATGTCCACAGACATTTCTGAATACTTTTTCTCTTACTAGTGTCCTGCCAGCAATTTCCCCATAAATCTTTTTTGGTAAGTTCACAAATATACTGTACGTACTGTTCAGTGAGATGTATCCATTTTTCTTTGATGATCAAATATCTTCACAGTAGAATTCAGAGGAGAATAGAAACTAAAGGACTATTGTTCCATTCTATTTTGCCTTTTACTCCAGTAGATGAGGTTGATTCACATTAAAAGATGAAGCTTTTAATACTGCAGTTTTCCAAATGACAAGCAATTACTGTATGTAGTAATAGCCAACTGCCACATATGCAGCATTAGGAGATTCCAGATCAGATAGTGGCGTCAGCTCCTCCACATCTCATTTTAGAAACAAACTACTGCCTGGAACTTCTTGTGACCCAGATCCACACCCTAAGTCAGTTTCTGATGAACACTTCCATGTGATCCATATATCTTTCTACTTTGATTGATGACTGTCCTCTGCTAGAAAATTCAGAGTGTAGAAACTGGTTTTCTAGCAATAAAAGATCCAGCTGCTGCTTCGCCTTTTCCTGCTAATAAAAAAAAAAGTTCTATGCTGACATGAAAGAAGAAAGAGAAAAAAGAAAATGATAAAGAAAATTGGGCTGTCAAACTGCTAGAAGCAGGGGAAAGCTGTCGAGTAGTTATTAAAGAATAAGAATGCCTGACAGGGCTCTGCAACTGTAATCCATGCTATTAATTTGCTGTAGAAACTTAATTCCTTCCATCATGCCCCCGCCCCACCCCACCAATAGCTTGCTATTGGTCATCACTGTTTTTCTAACCAGAAAAATGATGCTCTACAGAGAGAGCTGCAGAATGAAGCAGATTTAATGGTAAGCAAGGTGTTAGAGGAGCATAAGATGCCTTCAGTGGGATAAAATGTGCATTGCATTGCTGCCATGGTGGGACTTCTAAAGCGATGCCAAAATCCGCCTTGCAGACGTCCAGAAGCTTTCTTCTGTTTTTCTATTTTAGTCTCAGAATGCTTGAAAATTCCTCAAGAATTTCTCTTGGTGGTGTTTTGGCGTCTGCTTTATTGCTGGAGGAGGTGGAAGAGGTGTTGTTTTCTGCAGCACATCCGTCCATCACTTTGATATTTTTAAGTGTGCCATCATTCCAATCAATGAAAGAACACCATGTTTTCAGCCCACGGAAATGGCACCAAAGCTTTATCTTTTTTTTTCATGAAATGTCAAACACTCTTCTATCTAACTGAAGAATTGGTAGTGGAAAGGGGAGTGCAGAACAATATTTATGCATTGCAGCACTAGTCAGTTTCACATATGAGCCCCATGATTTTTCACCTTTTCTTTACTAAGTGATTCCTTGCAGAAAATCTCCTGGCCCTCTCCTTAGTGTGGAAACCATTGGTTTCTAGTCATGCAAATAGGTCTGTGATGAAGGTGCAGTAGCAACTGATGTCATCAGAAACTCATGGCTCCCTAGAGTGAGGAGAAACACATACAGGTAGTCCTTGCTTAAGAACCATTTGTTTGTTGATGGTTCGGACTTACAACGGTGCTGAAAAAAACAATTTACGACTGGTTCTCACATTTACAGCCGTCGCAGCGTCCCCGCGGTCACTTAATCACGATCTGGGTGCTTGGCATCTGGTTTGCATTTATGACCATTGCAGCATCCCATGGTCACATGATCGCCATTTTCGACCTTCCCAGCTGGATTCTGGCAAGCAAAATCAATGGGAAACCACATGATTGGCTTAATGACCACATGGTTTGCTTAACACCCACGGTGCTTCATTTAATGACCGCTGCCAAAAAGGTCATAAAATTGGATTGGATTTGCTTAATGACTACTTCACTTAGCAACTGAAATTCTGGTCCCAATTGTGGTTGTTAAGTGAGGACTACCTGTCTTGTATTTAGAGAATGCAACATATGAAGCCACTGGGATCCATCCCTGCTTATAAAGGTTTATTGTCCTCCATATTCTTCCTTTCCTTGGGGGCCTTAGTTACTTCTTTCATTAGCCAAGTCTTACAGGAGAAAAAGGCAGGCAAATTGACTGGGAAGTGGAATGGTGGTGGTGGTGGTGGAGCACTGTACTGAAATTCTGCAGCACATACCTTAGCTAATCCCTTGATAGGAGACCTTTTGCAGGTCACATATAGGTACCTCAAGGGAGAAATACCACTGGCTCTTTTATGATGGTCACAATAGATTCAGGACACATTGTACCCTGTAATTCTTGCACAGGTTGTGGCACCCACAAGACTCTGCCCCATTTGAATTCCTTTCTTTTAAGATCAATATAATAAAATAATTGGTGAACTGGCATTGCTTTTTTCTTTCATTTCTTTTCATTCTTCCTGGGCTGTGGCATCATAACGATGTCCAAATGGTGGCCTATACATGATGGCACCACTGCACAAATTACATGATTGTGCAAGTTGTGTCATTTGTATGGTAGTATCATCACACTCATGCTGTCATTTGCTCTCTATGCTGCTCCCTGCAGACCCCTGTGCTTCCAGGCCTCACATGGGTTTCTTAGTCCTCCTTCAGAAATAAAAAGGATGGCGTGACTCAGGTTTTGCTTGAGATAGGCCAGTGCTCTGATTCAGTGTGTTACTAAGACTTCTACTGTGGACACAACTGTTGAAATATTGTGACTTGATTGATCTGCTTCAGTTCTTAGAGGGCTTAGTGGTTTGCCAGAAGACAAGTTAATGATGTACCACAATCATTTAATGAAGATTGATTGCCATCAGTACAAACGGGTAAGTAGGCAAGGACAAAGAAGCTCACTTTTAGGGAATGTAGACAGACATAGAAGGAAATTCCACCCAGTTGAAGATGGGCCAGGCATTTGGGTAATGGAGAGACTCTCCTTAAAAATCTGTGCAGGGAGAAGTATTCACAAGAATATTTGATTCACTGGACCACAAAGAAAAGTAGTAGAGTATTTCCCAATATAAGTTGTATTACATCTATTTGCTGTTCCATTAAATGTAGTAGTAGTAGTAGTAGTAGTAGTAGTAGTAGTAGAAGAAGAAGAAGAAGAAGAAGAAGGTCTTTCCCTTACTAAGATATTTCTGAAATTCAAGTTTTTTGACAAAATGTTATCCAAATTTATCTAAATTTAAATTTAGGGTGCACGATGGCTCAGCGGTTAAGACGCCAGGCTTGTCGATCAAAAGGTCGCAAGATTGGAGGTTCGAGACCTGAGCGCCGCGTGACGGAGTGAGCTCCCACACTCGCCCCAGCTCTTGCCAACCTAGCAATTCGAAAGCATGCAAATGCAAGTAGATGAATAGGTACCACTTCCGTGAGATGGTAACAGCATTCCGTGCACTTCATGCCAGCCACATGACCACGGAAGCGTTTTCGGACAACGCTGGCTCTTTGGCTAACAAACGGAGATGAGCACCAGCCCCTAGAGTCGGACACAACTGTGCAGGGGAAACCTTTACCTTTACCTTATCCAAATAATCTAAACTAAATATCTTTACTTACTGGTTAAAATTACATCACAACCCCAGTGGACTGACCCATCTAATATTGGTAGATAATTTTAAATCTTCCTGGGAAAGAGCTATCCAAAAGAGACTGAGCCTCTATGGTTTCTCCAGTGATGCCATCTTAGCCTTAGAGTCAGACCAAGCTAGATCACTACTAAGGCAAAGGATCTTAGATATATTGATGAAGGTTCTCAGTCATCCAGGTGGAACAGTCTGTGGCTTGAATCATGTCAACTGGATTTCTATTTTCTCAGTAGAAACATTTCACTCCTTATCCAAGGAGCTTCTTCAGTCTGAAGAAGAAATTGCTGCTTTTTCTCGTAACGTATTTGTCAATAATCAAATTTTACTGTCCAAACCAGCTCCATATTTATATTATAATACAGTTCCCAAATTTAGGCGAGACCTATCACTAGCCCGACTGAATGCCCTCCCCACAGCTGTTTTGGAGGGGAAATATAAGAAAATCCCATATGAAACCCGTCTTTGCCCCTGTGACATGGGTGCTGTAGAGACCATGGCCCAAGTTCTCTTGTATTGTCAGTTTTACAGGGACATTTGCCACCAACTGATTACGCCCCTTTTGATTAAATTCCCGGGGCCCTCTGATAATTTTTACTTAAGTTATCTGTTAAACAACAAAGATAAATGTATTTCTTTGAAAGTAGCAAAATTCTGCTACATTATGTGTAAGCTTCACCTACAAATGGTTGTTAACAGTTATTGATACTAGGGGATAACTTTGTTTGTTTTATAGAATGTATTTTATTGGCCAGTGACCGAAATAAAGTTTCTATCTATCAAATAACTGTGATACTAATGAAAGTATAGACTGAAAGATATAACAGTAAATGAGGAACAAGGGTATTTCCTTTTAGAGTCAAGGGGAGGTATGATGGTGATTTAGATCTAACGTTAGGATGATTTAGATCTTGCATGACTCCTTATTAGAGTGCTACTTTACTCAAATCAGTTTTTAGCAAAGGAACACAACAACGCCTCAAAAAATGGGGTATAAAAAATAAAAATTGGTTTGATCAGGAGTGCACACAGATAAAAGGGCATACAACAGGGCATATAGAAATAGTAAAAACCTCCCTTCAGAGGACCAAATATATCTCTTAAAGAACTTAAAAATTCAGTATAAGTCTCTCTTAAAAGAAAAGAAAAAATCAGCACTGAAGGAGTCCTGGCAGAAACTTATCCAATCAGTTAGGATGAGAGACTCATCCCTTTTCTGGTATATTACCAGAGGGTTGGGAAAATCGTTGACCCCCCCCCCAACTTAATCAGATACCAACTCAAGCTTGGGAGGAATATTTTCGAGGGTTATATGTAGACCCAGTCAGCACTGAGAATGAGAGTCAGATCGATCCGGAGCAAGCTCATAATTGGCCACCAGTTTCGGTCCAAGAGGCATCCCGATTGATCAAATCTCTTAAGGTCAACAAGGCTCCAGGTGCTGATTGTGTTATGCCCAAAATGATTAAAAAGAACTCTAGTTAGTGGGCACCTCTGTTAGCATCTCTGTTCACATTTATAGACCAGACTGGTCAGATCCCAAGAGACTGGGGAATGGCAATAATTGTCCCAATTTATAAAAAGGGTAACAAGAATGAGCCATGTAACTACAGGCCCATCAGACTTTTGAGTGTTGTCAGAAAGTTATATGCCAAACATTTAAATCTTAAACTACAAGAGTGGATTGAGACAGAGGGCATAATTCAAGATGAACAGGCAGGTTTCAGAGAAGGAAGATCAAAAGTAGATCACATATTGGTGCTGCATCATCTTGTACAAAAATATACGTACAAAAAGAAATCATCCTCTTTGTAGCCTTCCTTGACTTCAAACAAGCCTTTGACTCAATATCCAGAAATGTTCTTTGGGAAAAATTAAAAAGTACAACTATCGATAGGCGCCTCCTCCATCTCATACAGAAATTATATTCCAATTCCACCTTAAGAGTGAGGTGTAACCCCCGTGGGACCCTCTCTGGCATAGTAAACTGCAGAAAGGAGTGCGACAAGGATGTATTCTTGCCCCCTCCCTTTTTAATCTCTATATTAATTCATTGGTGGACCTCTTACATAACATGGATATTCACGCACCCAATCTAGCACAGCGCAAAATTCCAGTTCTCTTATATGCTGCTGCTGCTGCTGCTATAATTTCACAAACCCCCGTTGGATTGAAACGAGCAATTGCAGAAACACTAAGGTACTGCAGACAAAATCATTTGGTTCTCAACTTTGATAAATCAAAAATTTTGTTTTTTTGCTAAGAGAGCTAGGCAGCATTCCTGGAGAGTAGAAGGGCATAAATTAGAACAGGTTAATGCATTTAAATACCTTGGGGTGGTTTTCCACTCGAAAGGTACTTGGAATGCACACCAGAATTACATAGTGCAATCAGCCCTTAGGTCAATGAACGCCATTAAACGGTTTTTTTACACTGGTGGAGGGCAACTAGTACCTGCAGTTTTAAAACTTTTTGAGGCCAAAACATTGGCTCAAATTCTCTATGGGGCACAGATAGTAATTTACGTGAAGAAGGAGCCACAGGAAACAGTGCAAACAAAATTCCTGCGATCAATTCTAACCACACCCAACAGCACATCAAATGCCCAGTTAAGGCTCGAGACAGGAATGCCGTCAATTCAGGTGAGGCCCTGAAAGTTGATGATAAATTATTGGCTAAAAATGTAATTCTTCCCAGCTGGTTTAACCCCTCTAGTTCTAACAGATAACTTCTCTTCACCCTGGAAGCAGGTGGTAGAATATAAGCTGGCTTCATATGGGCTCTCTCCACTATTCTTAATATCATTAGGTTATGACCAAGCTAAACAACTAGTCATTCAAAGAATAATTTTTACGTGAACCATCTTCTTCAGGATCTAAAATCATACATTACGTGTGCAGTAGCCAAATTTTGTGTTGCCGCAATGAAAATAAGACAAAACCAGATAAAGAAGTAATTCCCTTGTTTTAAAAATTACATACTTTTAAATTGAAATATCTTAATTAATAAATTGTTAGGGGATATATATATTTATTTTCATTTTATACATACTAATATTTTAGGCTCACACTACCTAGGTAACAAATGTATTAATATAGTAATAGCAGAGTGAATGCTATATTATTATGTGATATATTTTATTAGTTGGTAGTATATTATTGTATTTCTTTGTTTTACTTTGTTTTTATCCGTTTAAATTTTGCTGGTCATTGACCAAATAAATATTATTGATTGATATTAGAGTGTTACTTTGGACTGAAAGAAAAACTTCACCAATTCAATTTGTTCTGCAATGAATCAAGAGGAATATGTGAGGAATCTCTTTGGGGATTCCCATTTTTGTCTCTTTGTTCTATTCATGCCCCTGCAGAGGACAAGGGTTGGGGCCATTTGCTGATAGCAGGGACCCATTTGTTCCTGTTCCTGGTGGTTATTTTAGTTTTTTCTATCATACTCCAACGTAGCATCATTTGAGGGCATTTGAAAGTGAGAGGTACTGTCTGTCTCTCTGTGTCACACACACGCATGCACACACACACACACACAGAGAGAGAGAGACATAGATACTATATCAAAATTCTCTCTGAACAATTCTGTACTGGGATATTTCGAGAAATAAAACATTGCCTACAAGAAAAAGAAATCTATGTATGCTTGCTTGCTTGCAAATAATTCCAGAAGTGGTGATGAAGCATTTTTAAAATAAAAAGCACACACCACATACACGCATACACACAGAGAGGGATGAACATGAAACAAGTGCAAATGAAAAAGACAGGAAATCCAACCAATGCAAATAAATGAACCAGAACTAACAAAGCTTTCAGGAATGAAAACAAATGGAATTCTGAAGTGGGGAAAAAATTACACCATCTTACATCATTGCTTCATCTACCTGAAACTTGAGCCCCATTCCTTGTTCCTACGGAATGTTTCCAACTTGGGCCTCAGGGCGTACATTTTGGTTCAAACATTGATGAAAATCAGCAGCACAAAGGGCTGTTTCAAATACACAAAGTCAATCCAGGTATGCCTTTGAATGATATTCATTGGGGAATTGCAACCAATCAGAGCTTCTTGGAAAACAGAATCAGTAAAAAGCAAGGTGCAATATTTCTCTCTTTAGCATCTGTTTGAAGTAAGACTCTGCTGCAGACAGCCTTGAAATTTTGTGGGTGTTTTACACCCTGTGAAAAAGGCTTCTGTGTTTCTACCTATTTGGGGTACTTGAGAATTTCTGTAGAATTTCTTCTCCTAGTATGTTTCAGCAAATTTCATGGTAGTAGTGGCGTTACTGATTCAGTCTTTCCTTCATAGATGCTCTTCAGATTATATAAACATTGAATATAATAATAATAATAATAATAATAATAATAATAATAATAATAATATGAATATAATGCTTAATGGTTCTTGTGAGATATTAAAACTAATCACCACTAGGTTAGAAATGGTTACATTGAACTCCAAACAACCTAGAATTTATTTTGGATTGCTGAGTTGGCTTTTCTTCTCTCTTTTTAACAACACAAAAATCTTGCCATCAAGGACATTCTTGGGGAAAGATGGAATAATAATAATAATAATAATAATAATAATAATAATAATAATAATGGTGTGCCCTAGTGCATAGCGCTTTGGGGGAAATTTATCCAATACAAAACACACATATTTTATTTTCTAAATCTTGCCTTCCTTTAGGAGTCAAAGATCAGTCTTTATCATAATTTCTTTTTATCATCTATCTATTCCTCTTTAAAATGGAATAAAAATTATTTAGTTTAAAAAATTGCCATGGAATTGGCAATATTTTTTATTGTTCCATATCAACAAACAAATGTACAGGCTCATCTAGTCTTTATTCCTTGACATGTACAGGCCCATAAAGATCTTTCAAATTAATTTGATACCCGCATAGTATCAGTATATTTATTCAATTGAATCCTACCAATGCATATACCTGGGTACTAGAACTGGGCTGGAAGACCCCTTGAGTTTTTGGTATCCCTTTCTTGCCATCTAGTGGTCAACTGGATTTTTGCAACCCTGAAGGGGTAGCCCCACCACACAGGCCTACACATCAACACACCCATGCAGGCATGCATTCAAACCAGGCCTGAAATTCTAATCTCTCGAAAGCGGGAGGGGAGAGAAAAGATGGGGAATGCATGACAGTCCTTATCAAAGTGTACATAGAGACATTATATGTTTGAGTAATTGTTTAGGCTGGTGAATTAATGAATCCCCTGGCTCTAAGTCTCTATTTGAAATGATTTCAGCAGCGGTGGGTGTCTGGCTGCTGTTCTGCTCCTTGGGAAGGGGAGGGGGGAAGCCTGTGTGAATTTCGAGAGAAGGGCCTTGAACTCTGCCATTCACAGCTTTTCAGCCTATCAGCTGAGTCTAATTGCCAGAAAGAACATGAGTCCCTGAAAACTGATTGTTCTTCGACCTCCTTTGAGGTTCTACGGCATGAAAAGCAGAAAAGGAGGGGGGGAGTTGGGAAGCGCTCTTTTGATCTTCTTTTTCTCTGTCTCCCTTCTCTCTCTCTCTCTCTCTCTCTCTCTCTCTCTCTCTCACACAGACACACACATAGACACACAAACACACACATCCCCACCTATCTTCACCCCCTCATGCCTATTTCTACTTGAAGAATGACATTTTCCTTTATGTGGCTGTTCCTTTGCCTTGCTCACAAAGGCAATAATTAATAAGGCCTTTATTAAAAGAAGAGGAGGAGGAGGAGGAGGAGGAAGAAGAAGAAGACGATGAAGGGGAGAAGGCATGAATTGGTGTCACCATCAAGGGTGGTCAGGAGTGAAAAGCCCTGAGGGTGGGGGGGAGGCTTTCTTTGCCTCTCTATGGGTCAGGTTTAAATACTCTGATCTCAATTTTCACTCTCTGCCACTAATGAGCCTATTTGCACGCCAGCACAAAATCACTGATGCAAGACGGGGACGAAAGGAAGATGATGCCATTGGCTGCCGCAAGGATGGAACGTATTATTATTTTGGTACCCATGACATCACTGCACTGCTGTAATTTCTCTCTCTTTCACTCTCTCCCCTGGAATTTCATTTCATCTTTCCGTAGAATAACCATTGATTTAAACTCTATTCCCTTTCTCCTGCTTGTAGAGATGTCATCAAGTTGGAGTAAAGGGTGGGAGAAGGACATGGTCTCCATCTCTCTCTCTCTCTCTCTCTCTCTCTCTCTCTCTCTCTCTCTCACACACACACACACACACACACACACACACACACGTTCTAGTGTGGTGATACATGCAGAAGTAGTGGGCTTCTCTGAAGGTTGCACCTCGCTGCCTTGCTGTCCATTGTTAAAAACAGAGGTGTTATTTGTATCACCAGCATATCAAGTTCACAAACAAAAAGAGTGCTTTTACTTCCCTTCCCTTCCTCCCTCCCTCCCTCCTTCCCCTTCCCCTTCCCCTTCCCCTTCACCTTCACCTTCACCTTCACCTTCCCCTCCCTTCCTTAAAACTGGACAACAATCAGTAGGCAAAAATGGGGAAGACAGTATTCTTCTACTTTAGATTGAACAAACACTGGTTCGAACTGCTGATCCTGCCCCCGTTTTCATTTTGGGTTAGTACAGTATATAGTGTAGATAGTATAGATGTTTCATAATGGCAGGTTTCAGCTTTTAATACAATTAAGATGATTCTTAACTAATTAAGCAAGATCATTGTGGGGCAATAGAGTGAGGGAAGAGCACAAGTGTCCTCCTGTGTTTTTCTGGTGTCAGTAAAACAGTGACTAGTACCAAAGCTGCAGGGGGGATTTTCCAAGTTAGCATCTGGAAAAGGGAATAATAATAATAGATTAATAGTAATAATAAATAACAACAATACAAATATTAGTGAAAATGGAAACCATCTATTTCAAGGAACTATGCGAGAAACTGTCTTAAGGCTTTAGGGATTAGGGGTCTGCAAAAGATAAAAAAATGTGCTTTCTTCTAATGTCCATTAGAAGAAAAAAAATGCAGAAAAAAGTGTCAGACTAATCAGTCTAATGGGAATTGCACTTACTTTTTAAGAATATATGATGTGACCAAGAGAACTCTAATGACTTTGTTTTACCTTTAAAATGCTGGCTGTACTTATAGAATTGCAAAACTCTCTGCAGAGAGATTTTTTTGTTTTTGCTCTGGCACTTCCTGGAATGACCAGATGACAAAACAACCTTGAATGGTTACATGGTCATTCCAGGAAGAGCATGTGGCACCATCAAAAACAAGGAAAGGCCATTTATTTATTTATTTATTTTCTGTAGCCGCCCATCTCAACAAGTGACTCTGGGCGGCTTACAATCATAAAAATTATAAAACAGTTAAAATAATTAAAACAATTAAAAGTACAAAATAAATATATATGGTCACCCAGTAAACAATGAATGGATGTTAATATAGCCAAGAAACGGGGCCATTAACACACTTGGGGCTCCAGGCCCAGGCACATATCCAGGTCTTCATGGCCTTACGAAAGGCCAACAGAGTCGGGGACATCCTGATCTCTGAAGGGAGAATATTCCAGAGGGCAAGTGCCACAGCAGAAAAGACACATCTCCTGGTCCCCGCCAACTGACATTTCTTGGCTGACTGGACCCGTGGCATACCCAACCTACCAGACTGAATTGGATGGGTAGAAACAACTGGGAGAGGATGGTCCCTAAGGTAACCCGGTCCCAAGCCATTGAAGGGCTTTAAAGGTGACAACCAGCACCTTGAATTGCACCCAGAAGCACACTGGCAACCAATGCAGCTCACGCAGTAGTGGTGTTACATGTGTCGAATATCCGATACCATTTACTACCCATGCAGCCACATTCTGTACCAGTTGAAGCTTCTGAATGCTCTTCAAGGGCAGCCCCATGTAGAGTGCATTCCAGTAATCCAGACAGGAGGTCACAAGGGCATGAGTGACTGTGAGAAAAGCCTCTCAGTCCAGGAATGGGCACAACTGGCACACAACCCGAAGGTGTGCAAAGGCCCTCCTAGCCACAGCTGCCAACTGCTCTTCAAGCAGGAGCCGTGAGTCTACGAGGACCCCCAGATTGCGCACTGGGTCCGTCTGGGCCAGTGCAGCCCCATCCAGGACCAACGATGGAAAAACCTTGTCACTGGAAGAACCACATACCCAAAGCCACTCAGTCTTGCTTGGGTTGAGTCGAAGCCCATTGCACCCCATCCAGGCCTTTATTTTCCTTTGCCCTTAAATTACAGGTTTCAGATTTCAGAAAAATATGTGCATTTTTTTCTTTAGACCTACTATTACCCTTGGCCCATCTAGCTCAGTTATCTCCACCAATTTATTTTTTATCCCTAGTATTCTTTAGCTTTTTAGATTGGAGACACCACTCTCACTTTAATTTTTAGCATGCATTTTAAGAGTAATTATTCATGTTTTTAAATGAAAGCAGTCTTATTGGCAAGATATCCCTTTGATTGGTGCTTAGGATTGGATCTACTTGGAGATTTTTGTGATTGAGCTATGGATTTCTGGCATTTAATGCACGTATTCCAGGCAGGTCATAGGAAATTAAGTACTTTGACTTTGGCATTTTTTCCATCACTGTGCTGGACTTGTCTCAAACAGAGAGATGATCAAGACACCATTTATATACAGTATAATGTATAGTTCATCCACCACAATTACTCAAGATCAGTGTCACATAAACCTTAAAATAGGCTCCCTACATAAGCGAGACAGACAGACAGACAGACAGACAGACAGACAGACAGACAGACAGACAGACAGACAACACAAAACCCTGTCCTCCACCCGTTTTGCATTATTGCTCTACCAGCTGTGGTCCTCACCTCTCCCAAATGTTAAGTGAAACCCCTTGCTACCATATGGTTGCATTGTAAAATCCAAGGGGGAGAATTGAGGTTGCCCTGTGGACATTCACTTTGTAAATTTATTTTACAGTTCTTGATTATTTATATTTATGGAGTTTAAGTGACTTTTCCAGGTTGTTCAGCGAGCAACTGATCAATTAATTTTCTTGTCATCAGTTCTGGTCCCTTTGCAGCATGGAAAAATGCATTAGCATTTCTGTATTCTGTATAAAGAGTTTTAAAAAGGGATATGCCTATCATCCTATTGATACAGTCTGTTTGGCTATCGTAACAAGATTTTATGTTGCCCAGCAAAATAATATGACATGATTTCACACATTGCAATCGGCAAGATTTTTCTCATCCATCATCATGGATGCATCTGAGATCCTTGCACTAGGCATACATGAAAAAGAGAGAAAATCATGGGAGCTTAGGGAAAAATCTTCCGATAATCAAAGAACCCTTTTGGAATTAAGTTTCATTGAAATAAGTGGCGTTTATTCTTGAAGGAACGTGGGAATGATTGTGCAGAATGTTATTGCTCTCTTGCACCAAAAAGAGGTGGCAAAAAATTAGTTTAGCTTACATTTCAGTGTGAAAATACTTAATTTAACATTGTTGCACCCATATTTGAAATAAAAATAAGTTCTTTAAAAACTGTATTTCTGAATTTAAAAAATATGAGAGTCAAGATTACATGTGCATATGTTCCTAAACATACAAGAATATAGGAGGAAAGCATATGCACAACCTGTGCACATTGGGTAACAGAGCAAACTGAAATACATACATACATACATACAGAGAGAGGGGGGGGGGGGAGAGAGAAGTGCAGTATGAACTAAAAAAAAAAATAAGCAGGGATCAATTTCAATCAACCAAATTTTGTAAAACAGGAGATGGAGAAAAATCATAATTGACAGAATTCATCCATCCTTAACAACAAACTAAAGAGCAGAAATTCCCAGCCATTGCGCTTAAAGGATGCAGCAACACGATGCATTAACCTGCTTACTGAACGAACCCTATCGTGAGTTCTCATAATAGACTGAATCATAAACTAACCAGGTGGGTTGGGTTCGGTCAACACACTGAGCCCCCTCACCCCTCGATCCCCAGCAACCAAGATTAAGATCTTGTGTGAGTATAGCTGCTAAATATTACAACTGGTGGTGGGTTCGTCACTGGATAATAAAAGCTACGTTCAAGGAGACTGAATCGTACCGATCTGGTAATGAAAACTGTATGTAAAAAAGATCAGAATTTCCTGGGTGTCTTACAAGGTAAGGAGTTATGAGGCAGGTCCTTGAGTCCTTATAGAGGGTACAGTGTAGCAGGACCTGAGCTGTAGTTTCAACAGTCTCTTGTCCAAAGGGGCACAATCTCAGCTCATAGGGGACTTTTTTGTATGGGTCCTCCAAAACTGCTGTGGGGAGAGCATTAAAGTGTGCTAAAGTTAGTGCTCCTCAGAATTTGGAAACCATTATGGTAAAAAGGGGCTTGACTGCTGAGAAAAACGTTTCGGTAGAGCAGACTGTTGGGTTTCCAGGTCTCTGATATGTTGTTTACTGTAAATGTGCTGAGTGCACGCTCATAACCCATCATTAGGAACGCCTCCCTGGAAAAGCCGAGATGTTGAGGTGTTTGTGAGATTGTCTTGAACCATATTGATTTGTAATTGTCCTCAATAAGGAAAGAACTCGAACGTGTGGAAAAGAACAGTAACTTCAACCAATGTGCTATGATACAGGTCCGTGCACCTGTTTAGACTTTAGATAGCCCTGCCTCCCTCCTTAATACTACATTTGGAATGCAAGGGCCTACCTGGGAATGAATGAATGAATGAATGAATGAATGAATGAATGAATGAATATATACTGTATATATAAAAAATTCTCTTATCACCCCTATGGGTGGTACTGTACGTGTCTTCCTCAATTTCAGGTCCTCCACCAGAGGCCTGGGAGTTTGAGGGTTCTGTGCAGTATCTTAGCTGTTCCTAGCATTGCACTCTTCTGGACAGAGAGCTCTGATGTTGCTCCTGGGATCTGTTGGAGCCACTCTCCCAGCTTAGGAGTCACAGCCCCGAGTGCTCCTACCACCACTGGGACCACTTTGGCCTTCACTTTCCACATCCTCTCTAGTTCCTCCTTCAGGTGATGGTACTTCTCCAGCTTCTCATACTCCTTCTTCCTGATGTTGCTGTCACTTGGCACCACTACATCTATCACCACTGCCGTCTTCTGGTCCTTGTCTACTACCACAGTGTCTGGTTGATTGGCCAGTACCTGCCTGTCCGTCTGGATCTGGAAGTCCCACAGGATCTTAACCCTGTCATTCTCCATGACCTTGTGTGGAATCTCCCATCTGGACTTTGGAGGATCTAGCCCATACGCTGTGCAGGTATTCCTGTACAAAATGCCAGCTATTTGGTTGTGCCGTTCAGTGTATGCTGTTCCTGCCTGCATCTTACACCCTGCCACTATGTGTTGGACTGTCTCTGAGGCCTCTCTGCATAGACTGCACCTTGAGTCCTGTCTAGTGTGGTAGACCCCTGCTTCTATGGATCGGGTGCTTAGTGCCTGTTCTTGTGCTGCTATGATCAGTGCCTCAGTGCTGTCTTTTAGTCTAGCCCTTTCCAGCCACTGGTAGGATTTCCCAATATCAGCCACATCAGCTATCTGTCGATGGTACATCCCATGCAGGGTCTTGTCTTGCCATGGCACTTCCTCTGCTTGATCTTTCTTCCATGTCTGCTGCTGCTTCAGGCATTCTCTCAGCAGCATACCTTTATGTGCCATCTTACTGATGTACTCCTGGATGCTCTGGGTCTCATCCAGGACAGTGGCTTTGACACTCACCAGACCCCACCCGCCCTCTTTCCGGCTGGTGTACAGTTTCTGGGTGTTGGACTTGGGGTGAAAGCATCTGTACATTGTGAGGAGCTTCCAGGTCTTCACATCAGCAGCCTCCATGTCCTCCTTTGGCCAGCTCACTATACCGGCAGGGTATCTGATGACTGGCAGGTCATACATGTTAATGGCATTGATCTTGTTCTTCCCATTAAGCTGGCTCTTCAGGACCTATCTTATCCTTTGGTGGTACTTGGATGTTGCTGTTTTCCTTACCTCCTCATCGTGGTTCCCATGTGACTATGGGATACCAAGGTACTTGTAGCTGGTCTGTATGTCTATGTGGCCTGCTGGTAGTTCCACCCCATCAGTCTTAACTACCTTCCCTCTCTTTACTACCATCCGGCCACACTTCTCTAGTCCGAATGACATCCCAATGTCCTCACTGTAGATCCATGTCAAGTGGATCAGTGAGTCGATGTCTCGTTCACTCTTAGCATACAGCTTGATGTCATCCATGTAGAGGAGGTGGCTGATGGTAGTTCCACTCTTGAAATTGTATCCGTATCCAGTTCTTGTGATAATCTGGCTGAGGGGGTTCAAGTCCATGCAGAACAGCAGTGGGGATAGTGCATCACCTTGGTATATGCCACATTTGATGGCCACTTGTGTGAGCTGTCTTGAGTTGACTTCCAGTGTTGTCTTCCACAGTCCCATTGAGTTCTTGAGGAAGGTCCTTAGTGTCCTGTTGACTTTGTATAGTGCCAGGC
Organism: Charina bottae; assembly: GCA_023362775.1. NCBI lineage: Eukaryota > Metazoa > Chordata > Lepidosauria > Squamata > Charinaidae > Charina > Charina bottae. The sequence continues at coordinate 5,536,351 of JALMGJ010000010.1, forward strand.
ATTCACAGTGCCATGTGTGTGGCATTGAGTCGTAGGCTTTCCTGTAATCAATCCAGACTGTGCTCAGATTGGTCTGTCTAGACCTTGAGTCTCGGGTGACTGCTCTATCTATGAGCAACTGGTGTTTGGAGCCTCTGGTGTTGTTCCCAATGCCCTTCTGAGCTGTGCTCATGTACTGGCCCATATGGTCCTGCAGCTTGGTGGCTATGATACCTGATAGGACTTTCCATGTTGTGGGGAGGCAGGTTATTGGCCGGTAGTTGGACGGTGTTGTTCCCTTGTTGGGGTCTTTCATGACCAGCACTGTCCTACCTTGTGTTAGCCAGTCTGGGTGGGAGCAACTAATCCACTTGGCTTCTTGATATCCCACCCCAATTGTTCACGTCATCCTTAACAGTGAAGAAAAAGATCCAGATTTTAACCTCTACTTCAGGAAGTGATCTCCAAGAGGACAGATGTATCATTTTGTCCCGTCTCCTATCCTTCTCTAGATATCAGCTCAACTAACCTTTCAGGCATCACTTAGGCCATTATTTCCTTCTGGATTGTAGACATGCCAAACAGCAATTTCCCTTGGGGGTAGATGTGCCTATTTCCCCTGTTTTGAAAATCATCTATATAACTCAAATAAATGTCAAATTAGCTTCCCTGTTTTACATCAGCAGGTTTGAATGAAGGAGATAAATGGTGATAATGTTTTGGTAATGAAAACCACATGTGGAAGTTAGATGTTTATTAAAATGCTCAAAGTATGTCAGTTGTGAACATTCTCATAGTGTTTTTTTGTAATTCTGTGTTTCCTCTTCCTGTCTCTTTGCTGGACCACCCACAAAGAATAGAGTTGAAGAGGAGGCAAGTTATCTCTTTGGAAACTCATCAAACTAATTCCAAGAACAAATAGCCTCCTGCTGTCTTTCCATAAGAAGTATTAGAGCACAACTCCTATTTGCCCCTACCAAGTAGATTAACCTGTTTCCTGACAGATTTGTTAAAGTACAACATTCTTTGCAGCTACCATGATAGATCTATCAAGGGCTACTAGTTGCAATGGCTATGGGAAACCTTCAGGATCAGAGGCAATCTCTCTCTGCCTATATTTGCTGATTGATTGATCAACTGATTGCCCTAGGAAGCAACAATTAGAGATAGTCCAGAGTCTTTCTGAGTGTTTCTCAGACTGGCTGGTCAGCCTCAAATGCTTTGCTGTCTGGATTTACTTCATTATTAATGAAGGGATGGACAAGATTCCCCAGTCTTTTGTGCCTGAGGAAAGGGAAAAACTTGTCTTCCAGTAGGGGTGGTGTTTTGGTTTGTGATGTTATTAGGGCTGGATCTTAGGGCTATTACACAGAGTCCCACATCCAACTTTTCTATCTGTGTCCATCTCATGTCAGCACTTGGGTTGGACACTTACATACCATTTCTAAAAGACTGGCAAGGGAATAGCTGGTTGGGTTTGCATATGATTAGAGATGGTCACCATGAAAGGTAAAGTCTCCTCTGACTCAAATACAACTCCTGGAGACTACATAGATAAGTAGATAAGTAGATTCCATCTACTTTTCTTGGCAACAATTCCTGTTTTGGGGAATATTTTGTTTGTTTGTTTCACTAGGTTAGTTCGGAAATCCCTTATCTTTTTTGATAACAAAATGGTACCTGCTCCCAGGTGAAACTCCTGGAATCACCCCAGTATTAGTATAATGTTGCCTAGCATGGTAATGAAACATCTGCAGGAAAATAACCATGCTCAAAAAGCACCAAGTACCCAGCTGTTAGGATTTTGGTTAGGACTGAACAAGGTTTGGGGGTTTCAGGAATGATCTCACCCTTTTGGAACATCTTAAGGATTGCATCCACAGACCGGGGTGCAACTCAGGAAAAAGAGGGTTGGGCTTAGGCAAAAGTGGGCAGAATCAATGATATATCAGTACTTTACTCTCTTTGGTTAGTGTGGGTATATCAGATAGAACAGATAATATTCCCCATTCTTATCTTTGTAAGTTCATAATTTGCTTGATGATGATTCTTAGCCACTGTCAGTTTTAAATTTTCTGTGCAAATATTCCAACTGACTTGAACTATTGCACGTTCAGAGGTTCGAATCCCTAGCCCTGCGTGATGGAGTGAGCTCCCGCACCAGCCCCAGCTCTTGCCAACCTAGCAATTCGAAAGCATGCAAATGCAAGTAGATGAATAGGTACCACTTCGGTGGGTAGGTAACAGCGTTCCGCGCGCGTCATGCCAGCCACATGACCACGGAAGCGTCTTCGGACAGCGCTGGCTCTTCGGCTAACAAACGGAGATGAGCACCGGCTCCTAGAGTCGGACACGACTGCACAAATGTGCAGGGGGAACCTTTACCTTTATGGTATTTTACAATACCTTCCTCCTTCTCTCTCATTTTCCAAATTATGGTTGGCAAAAAGCTGATTCCCTCAATTGAAAGAATATATCCTGGATACTTCCTGGTTCAGAAATATCCCAGATATGCAACTTTACTTGCAGCACACATATTTCTGTTTTTCAGTTTCCCACTGTTTCTCACCTTTCCTCTAGAAATGATAATCTTTGCCACTGAATCACCAGAAGGTTGGATAAGGTGAGCCATTTCTGATCCAGCTAGGTACGGCATGACTTTTGGGGGAGGTATGGCGTACTGAAGATGGCACCGAGAAAGCGGAGCTGAGAACCGTGGCAAAGACCAAGGAACCGGTGAGTAGACTGGTTCCTTGGAACCCCTCCAAATATTTGGGCTTTGATGATTAAGTTGTTATAGCTTATAGAAATAATGTGTATGAAGGTTTGATTCAGAGTAAGAGATTAATGTGTTAGGTATTAGTGTCTGTATCTGTGCTGAAGAAGGTCGGAAGTCACTCCCTTTGTATTTCTTTCTAAATATATCTGCACTTTTTAGATTGTCTTTTTTTTCGTTTAGTTCTTTCATCAATCTTTTCTATACTTTGCATTTTATCTGTATTTCAAAACTTTAATAAAATATTTTTTTTAAAAAAGGAACCTCTCCAAATAAAGAGAGGTGGGAGATCGCCCACATATGCTCACATACATACATACCCACCCCCACACCCACCTCCCCCCACACATATATATACTGTATATATCACATCATATAATACCACAATACAACAACATAACATAACATTAACATAACATAACTTAAATTGTGTTTGGCTAATTATCTTTCATTCGCAGGCATTACAGGTGGCATTATTAATTAACCTATATGGATGTATATTGTCTTTTGTTTTGTCTTGAGTCCAACGTATGGAGAGGGAATTGTACTCCACTCAAGGCCAGTACTGATTGGGTTGGCCCTATAAACCCTGTGAAATCAGTCAGTCATCAATTAATCAATCTTGAATTAGGATAGCATTGATCTGGTTTGGAAGCAGTAAATATGAAAATCATCTAGGAGTCTAAGTTGGTCATAAACTGAACATGAGCCAGCAATATCATACAGCTGTTTGAAAAGCAAATACAATTTTAATTGCTTTAACAAAGGTTCTTAGTGCAGTAAATAATAATAGTAATCTCCCTCAGTATTGAGCAGGCCATGTCTGGCATATGGCTTTCATCAATGAGTGCTACTTCTTAAGAAGATCTGGAGCACCTCTAGAAAGCCATTGGTATCCTATATCTGCAATTCTTTCACAAGTTCCCACTATCTTCTCATGCCTATTTGCATGCCTAGCAAGCAACATAATTTAGATTCTTAAATTAACCTTAAAACAGGGACAAAAAAAATGTTTTGATTACTAGGTCTGGCAGGAAAGGATGAAGAACAAGCGTAATGTGTACAGACAGAGCTGTTCCTCCATATATATTTTCCAAGATTTGGTAGGCATTTAATGTCACTAGTGTATTATTAGCTGAGTCATGTCCTTATCTCCAGCATCGATAATATCAGTCCTGGGAAGGATTTAGGAGCGATAAAGATCTGAGCTTCTGGCAACAAGAAGAAGACAAGAATATTACAGTGAATAACAAGAGAGAAATGGATAATGATATGCTTTCCACACCTCTGAACAGAACTAAAGCTATGTTTTGAACCTCCCAGCCCTAGAAGGTTTTCCTCTTTTTTCCTGGCTTTAAGTTGTGGATTGCTTTGTGCGGGTGTGCACATGTGGTTTCTCACATACATAGTGCACACAGAGGGCCTTTTTCTTCCAAATTTACCCCACAGGCTTCTTTGTGTTATCACTTCAAAGGGACAGATTTCTTTTAAATGTCCTGTTTTGATGACTAGCAGCTCTGATCTGGAAGTTGCAATTGACTAAAACTGAGATATGATCATCTGGAGTTTTCACTTCTTCCATCATTCTGAGCTCGCAACAATAAAAACAGTTATTACCTTTGATACGGCTAATGATGTTACCAGTGTAGCAGAGATTCCAGCTGGTTAATTTAATTTCCAAGCTTGCCGATATCATGTAATGATCACAGATTTTGTTTTTAAAATGCTTCCAGTGTGATGGCTTTCTTATTTATTTATTTATTTATTTATTTATTTATTTATTTATTTATTTATTTATATTTTATTTATTATCTATCCTGCCTTTATTATTTTTATAAATAACTCAAGGCGGCGAACATACCTAATACCCCTTCCTCCTCCTATTTTCCCCACAACAACAACCCTGTGAGGTGAGTTGGGCTGAGAGAGAGTGACTGGCCCAAGGTCACCCAGCCGGCTTTCCTGCCTAAGGCGGGACTAGAACTCTCAGTCTCCTGGTTTGCCATTGGCTCCTTCCTAAGGCTGAGAGACAGGGACTGGCCCAAGGTCACCCAGCCAGCTTTCATGCCTAAGGCGGGACTAGAACTCTCAGTCTCCAGGTTTCCCATTGGCTCCTTCCTAGGGCTGAGAGACAGGGACTGGCCCAAGGTCACCCAGCTGGCTTTCATGCGTAAGGTGGGACTAGAACTCACAGACTCCTGGTTTCTAGCCCAGCACCTTAACCAGGGACTAACCCTAACCCAGAGTCCCCCTATAAGTCACCCAGCCAGCTTTCATGCCTAAGGCGGGACTAGAACTCTCAGTCTCCTGGTTTCCCATTGGCTCCTTCCTAGGGCTGAGAGACAGGGACTGGCCCAAGGTCACCCAGCTGGCTTTCATGCGTAAGGTGGGACTAGAACTCACAGACTCCTGGTTTCTAGCCCAGCACCTTAACCAGGGACTAACCCTAACCCAGAGTCCCCCTATAAGTCACCCAGCCAGCTTTCATGCCTAAGGCGGGACTAGAACTCTCAGTCTCCTGGTTTGCCATTGGCTCCTTCCTAGGGCTGAGAGACAGGGATTGGCCCAAGGTCACCCAGCTGGCTTTCATGCCTAAGGCGGGACTAGAACTCACAGACTCCTGGTTTCTAGCCTAGCACCTTAACCACTAGACCAAACTGGCTCTTTTCTACTGACCATTGACAACAACGAAGTATATTATTTGTTTTTGGGACACTAATTCTCCACCTCACAATTGCCTGAGGATAGGTCAAGTTTTGACTGCTATTAAAAGGTAGAATTCATTGACTGTGATAACTAATCCCAACCTGAAATCTCTCTTCCACTTTCCCCAAAGTTTTCCTGCTTCTGTGAAAGTGGTTTCTTTTTTTTTCTGTCCTAATTTCAGGGTGGTTAAGAATTTATTTCAATTCTCTCTTAGTGGCTCTTTTGAGTGTTCTTGCTAGAGATGGAAGATAGTACATCCAGGCAATGGTGGACAGGACCGCCATTCCAAGCTGAAAAGGTCCAATTACATGGACTTCATAGAAGCTGCAGACCACTTTAAAGATAAAAGCATGAATCAAACCTAAGTCTCTCTCTCTCTCTCCCTCCCTCCCTACACACACATATCAGCCACCTGATAATAAAGTTAAGGTAGAATCCCCCCCTTGAGCCATGATAATTTTGACAATGTTTTCTTCTGTTTGGGAGAAAAAAAAAGGAGATTATTTTGCTTCCAACAGATAGAAAGAAAAATGATTTAGAAATCCAGAAGAAAACATCAGCACAGTTGGTTACTTCTAAATCAATAATAATAATAATAATAATAATAATAATAATAACAACAACAACAACAACAACAACCCAGAATAATCTAATCCTTGCAATCTGTTTTGTTTCTTACTTATTTTGGA